>JASCZW010002070.1:0-233817 GCA_034211315.2 Aedes japonicus | reverse complement strand
GGTAACGGGATGTAATGTTAGCCTAGCTCCTTGATTCGGCCTATGTACCAAATATGTCATTATATCTTCGATTATCAACAAAATCATGTTGCTATCAGCATGACCGATTTATTTCAAAGCAATTGAGACATAATCAATCAATTTATAGTAGTGCACTTCCGCGTAGTTTTCGATTTCCTTGACTTTTTAGACACCATGACTTAACTGGTTAAGCTGAACAGATTATCTATACTGATCTTCAAATGATCTAAATTTGCCAAAATTGAACCTATAAACCGAATAATGCATCCAAGATGTACAGAATATAGTTACATGTTATAAATTTACAGGTCACATATGTAAAATAAAAATGATTTAACAAGCAAACGGTGGACCCAATGTTAGGGACGTATTTTTTTCTATGTTCGAAAATATGGCCTGTTGTATGAAAATCGAAGTAAAAATGTTGATATTGGTAAAATTTACACTACAAATGTCTGGGTTCCGGTTAAATGTTGTTCATATGGCTCATCTTAACACAAATTAAAGGAACAAATGCTGTGTAGAGTGAATTATAATGTTTTGATTGTCGAATGACCGCTTAATTATATGTAAAACTCACTTAAGTGTTTTTTAGCAGTTTAAGTATAGTTTGATTTGTGAAATTGTTTGTTGGGTAGAGCGAATACAACTGGGAACGCCTTGAATCAGAAAATCAGGAAGAAACCCGTACGAAGATTGCATTCTATAGAAAATCAATCGAATGGGACGAACTTGCATCCATGATTAGACCCAATTTGGTACCCATAGACCGACATTACATCCATATCCCTCTAAAGTTTCTGACTTTATAAAACGAGTTGTGTAGCTTTTCGTGACACATTCTACCAGATGGCTTATTAAACACATCTTAGGAAGTGTATAGCTAGGTAAATTTTGTTACCAGCTCAAATAGTATATGAGTTACAATGCAAAATGTAATCGATTGTTGCATATTAGGCTGAGCCAAGGGACACATACCCTATGTTTGCTTCTTACAAAACCTTTAGTGCATTAGTGCATGCAGATTTTCGGTGATGAAAAAATCTTCTGAACTGCAGTTTGAATTGTTCGAATACCTATCAGCTTAATTTTGTTACTTTTGCTAAAGCGGATTTCTAGCTTTTGAACAAAACGTTTGTTCATTTAAATCCTGAAAAATTATGAATCCTCAATGAAAAATTGGATTGCAATTATTATAGTGACGATCTTATTTTGTTTTTGAGGTAACTACCCAAGTAAATTTGAAGTTCTTTTAAATAAGGGATCATTATTCTGAGTAAACAACTTTCAAGTTGATTTCTGTGAAAAAAATAACATAAATCTGGCAATCGAATTATCGTTGGTTGACAGAGTTCAGTATGACGTGAAAATGTCCCTGGAATCAGTTTTCAAACTGCAAAAGTCCCATTTATTATCGCAGATGCGCAATTTAAATCATCTTAAGTACATTTTATGTATTAGCTATCTAATCAACGACTCATCCGTTAGTTTATGATTCAAATTAGAACGGAAAATTAACGTTTAAGATTCAACAATATTTGTATTCAACAACATGTATGGCTTAATATTTAGCTTGCAAATTATGCCCCTGACTCCCCCGATCTTTGAAAAGTATTCTTATTTTGAGGTTTCATGCATTTTTAAGAATTTGAAAATTTAGGGGAATAATTATATGGATGTACTAGCCAAAAAGAAAATTTAAAATTTCTGGCAACCACGACCGTTTTCTTCATGATGCACCAATACTACCACATACGAGCTAAAAAGGTTTTGCACTACTACATGCATGTTGAAGACTGAGGACTCGAGGGAGTTTCACCCTAAAACAGTAAGCTGATTTTGACAAATAATAAGCCTAGCATATTAGAAAAGTCAAGAAATAAGAAGAAGAGGTATGCGTTAACTCTTTGAAATGCTTCTTTGGCCAATTAATATTGCTAACGAGTGTTCCAGCAAGCATCAATTGAACATTTTTTCCCCGTAATCGGTATGAATGCTTCCAAGAATTGCCGGGTCCGGTCATGTCATACCGATTTTTATTCCTGCGAACATTACCTCCGACATGAATAGATATTTGTGTTCCAGACAAAACCGACGCCCGATTTTCTCTTCTTTTTTCCTACGAAAATGCCTCTCACACGTGCTTGGGAAGAGAAAGACCTCAAAGAGTGCCGCACTGCTGTAAGCCATAAGAGGATACAAACAAGCACGTACTCACCGCCGTTTGATGCCCTCCACGTCCACAAGTTGAAGATCTCCAAGATACAACCGAGGACGCGCAACAAACAACATATTCAACTTCTGTAGTGCAATGCGGTGAAAGGAGAGAGAAGAAGAAGAAGAAAACATACAAACCAAAAGCACAGCAACGGGATGGCTAGTGAGTACCACACGCTTTAAAGCTCCCACGATGATGTTGATGATGTTGATATTGTCAGACTTTTCCACGTTTCACCGTCCGGGCTGGCACGCCCTGTGGAATATGGAATGCTGTTCAGAAAAGAAAATACCCAGCCAGCCAGTGGGGGGGAAAGCTAAGAGATTTTTAAGAGGATCATAGACTTGTTGAAGCGCTCGCTTTCCTGCTGCTGTTGCTCGTCGGGATGTTCTATTCGAGACTGTTGTTGTTTGAGCGGGCGGCAGAAGGAAAAAAGTTATCACTTCTCCTCCCTTTCCTAGTTGGAAACCTTATGAGACAGCTGAGGGCTCGTTTGGGTCGCTCGATGGCTATCGTGAACGTCGCACACTGGCAATAAAAACGAAAAATGAATGATGACAGGTACTTATGACGATGGGGAAACACAAACAGAACTCGGCTTCTCACAGATTCGCAAGCAATGGGAAAAGTGCTAGGAATGATCGAATTAGTTCCTGTCTGTTAGCGTTCACTAGAATTTCCGAAGCTTAGCTGGATCCCTATGTAATAGAACACTGCTTATTCGATGGAAGAATTTATGGATGGAGACGGTCAGGTGGGGTGACAGAAAATCTGAATGATCCTTTTGGGTTTTTCCGTGAAGCAGCTTTTCACTTGAACAGGTTTTTTCGTTCTGGCATTCAATGCTTCTCGAGAAAAAGACTGCGCAAATGTTACGACAGAAATGTTAAAGGATGTTCCAAGAAAGGAATCAGCCAGGGCTTCGACCATTTGTAGTCATTCAACAACTTTCGCCCTACATGGAATGTTCGCCGGAAATTCTGTATTGTTTCATTTTAGCTCAACTTAAATGTGTTAAAGCAATGAGGAAATGTTTCCCATGTTATAATCTGACCAGGTTATTCAAATATCTTTTCATGTGCTGGCTCAGATGTAGACATTACACCCGTTTCCAACTCGATGGTTTCCCTTTTCCGAATGAATGTAAGGAAGTATGCGTTGGTATTGCATGTGACAGTTTGATCCGAGCAAAAGTTCATTCCTTAATTGCTTTGAGACCTGAGCCGCACCCTTCCTGGCAAGCTGCACTGAGGGTTGGGACTCATTTCGTATAATCTTATTTTTGCTCAATGCGTCTGGATGGAAAAGTATTTTCCTTGGCAGTATGCATTTCGTGTGTGAGTTGATCTGTGGCAAATACAATATACTGGCACATACATTGCATACATTTCACTTCACCAGGGTTCCGGATTCCACCGGGCTGTTCCCAAGGTGCTAGTCAATTAAAAGGGATTGCTTTATCTTGTGTGCAGATCGTTCCCTGCAGATTGGAAGCGGTCCGTTGTTTGCTGGGAAATTCTGCCGGCGTTCTTTTAAATTGGATAGTCGTGTTGTTTGGTTCCAGCTTTAGTTGCTTGATAAGGTTCCTGCTAAGAACAAATACTGGAAAAAAATCATAAAAAATAAGATCAATCCAAAAATCAGATTCAATGTAAGTCGAAGTTAGATTTATCCATGTTAACGTAGACTGGGTCTTGCATCAAGAATAGTGTGTCCAATACATGACGACTTGCGCTGAAATATTGTAACTCATTCGTTTTTTAAGAACATTGTTTAAGCACAGCAAAACCTGGCCATGCACAGTGAGCATAATCGAAGCTGTAATCGGACTTATTTCAAATCCGCTGGTATTTGTACATGAACTGATGTTTTTCTATTGAAAAAAAAACGCCAATAAATCGATTGCCACTAATTTCATCCTGTGCAGAGCATTGTAAGTGGCTCGTTTTGCCCCATTTCACCCTAATTTGTTTTTTTTCGTTCGCTTGAAAAGGACATATCTTATGTAAAAACTCTCAGAAATTGAATGGTGCCAATTTCATGCCGTTCAGCGGACATTGTAGTTATCGGAGTAAAACCTGAACGAACACACCGAATTAGGGTGAAATGGGGCAAAATGAGCAACTTCCAATGCTCTGCACTGGATGAAATTAGTGGCAATCGATTTATTGGCGTTTTTTCTTATAGAAAAACCTCAGTTCATGTACAAATACCAGCGGATTTGAAATAAGTCCGATTACAGCTTCGATTATGCCCACTGTGCAATGTCTGGATCGACGGCTCTTTCATGCACTCAAAAAAAATCGACGCGTTGTTTTCACGTGAAATTTCACGTAACTTCCACCTGAACACCGTAACTTCCACCTGATACCGTCTCAAACTCTGAATCAGGATCCGGTTCGAGAGGAATTATCACCGTCGGAGAATCGTTTTATGGAGGATTAGCTGCACCGCGACGCGCATTAGAAAGCATATTGGAGACCTCTTCTCAGTTCGACTCAGTCCTGCCTCATGCTGTCATTGGTCATCGGAGCCGTCGCGGTCCTGAGGTCGCTTCTGCTGAAGAGGTTCTCCAGCCAGTTCTCCCAGTGAAGTACACATTTTCAAACAACATTTCTCTGCCTGATCAGCTTTCGTGTTCTACCGCCACAGCGGACCCTATCGCACCACTAAGTAGTCGTTGCAAGAATGTACCTGTTTTTTCTCGGAATGCTTCACTGATGAAACCTACTGACAACCAGATGTTAGTTTCGGAGCCTGTAATTATTTCAAATTTACCAGAACGCGCTGCCCTTGCCTCATGGGAGACTTCCAGCCACTCGACCCAGTCGCGCCAGCTGTTTCCTGCCAGCAACTTAGTCCTGCTTCCTGCCATCAGAGTCGTAATGGTCCTGTGGTCGAGTCCGGTGATGGTGTCTCCCAACCCTTACTTACAGGCAAGTACATATCTTCATGCAACATTTCTGTGCCTGATCAGCTTCCGTGTTGCAGCACCACGCCAGATTCCCCCGCTCCAACAAATGGTTTTCACATCTCCGAACCTGTTTTAGGCGGTTCTACTATTCACCCGACTCAATTCAGAGGCATCTCTTCCTCCGACATCTCATCGCAACTTCGTATCTACTATCAAAACGTTCGTGGACTTCGAACGAAGATCGACGATTTCTATCTGACAGTGCATGATGTGGAGTATGATGTGATAGTACTAACAGAGACGTGGCTCGACGATTGTATTCTATCGACTCAACTGTTTAGAAATTCATTCACAGTTTTTCGGACGGATCGCAATCCACTGAATAGTAAAAAGCGTCGCGATGGAGGTGTTTTGATAGCAGTATCCTCTAGATTATGCTGTTATGTCGACCCAGCCCCAACTAGCGTGCCATTGGAACAGTTATGGGTAAAGATTAAATTGCAAACGTGTTCCATTAGTGTTGGAGTAGTATACCTTCCTCCTGACCGTAGCGATGATCTAATAACGCTTCATAGTGAATCTATAAGTTCTGTTTTGGCAAGCTTGAAACCATGTGATATGGCGCTTCAGTTTGGAGACTATAATCATCCCAACATGTGTTGGACTGCTTCAGAGGATGGCGGGCTTAATATAGATGCCAGCTCATCTCGATTTTCGACGGATGGTGTTTTGTATGATGCTTTTTGTTTTAACGGTCTGACACAAATTAACTCAATTAAGAATTCCAATTTTCATATTCTTGACTTGATATTGGTGTTGCAGTATTTCTGTGGCGCTTGATGTATTTGTATATCCAGACATTGCACATCCTCCTATTGACGTTTCGTGAGATTTGAGCAATTACATATCAATCCGCGGCCTGATTTTCATCGTGTCGATTATAACCTGTTGAATGAAGCACTCTCTGGGATTGATTGGCAATTTTTGGATGGCGCTCGAAATATAGATGAAATCGTTGAATCGTTTAACTCTGGGATCGCCTTGTTATAGATGCGCATGTGCCACTTCGACGACCTGCATTGAAACCTCCATGGACAAACAACCATCTTCGCAGATTAAAACGACGTCACCGAGCAGCTCTTCGGAAATATAAGAGTGATCGTTCACCTCACTTAAAACGTCGCTTCGTTCTGGCAAGTAATGACATGACGTGACTACATGAGATATAATCGCTTCATGTATGCCCACTACATTGATCGTACACAGACAAATTTACATTTGCAACCAAAGCGATTTTGGTCATTTGTTCGGTCGAAACGCAAAAATAATGGATTACCTTCGACTATGTATCACAATGATCGTTCCTCCAGCACCAATGCCATCAAGTGTGAGTTATTTGCTGATCACTTTAAGAGTGCTTTCTCGAACAGGCCTTCCTCCAATGTATATGCAGCTCTCCGTGAAACACCATCCGATAGGATGAATTTGTAATTTTTCAAATCAATGAGGAGCACGTCGAAATTGCGATACGTAAACTTAAAAACTCTGTGACGTGCGGTTCGGATGGTATCCCTGCATGCATCCTTAAGAAATGTTCGAGTGTTTTAGTGCTGCCATTAACCAAACTATTCAACATTTCATTGCAACAAATGATATTCCCAATCACGTGGAAAATTTCGGACACAAAAAGGGCGACAATTTTAACATTGCTAATTACCGCGGAATAACATCGTTGAGAGCTTGCTCAAAACTTGAAAACTGCTTGAAATCATTGTCAATCAAGCGCTTTTCGCTGCTTCCAAGAATTATATGTCTACTGCCCAGCATGTATTCTACCCGAAGAGATCCGTGACGACAAATCTCTTGCAATTCACCTCTTTGTGCATTCGATCGATGGACGCTGGCATGCAAGTAGATGCTATATACACTGATTTCAAAGCTGCATTCGACCGAGTGAACCACGATCTTCTGCTTCGAAAACTCGAGAAACTCGGAGTATCCAGAGCTTTTGTAGGTGGGTTCAAATCATACTTGTCCGGGCGGTCTATGAGAGTTAGGATCGCTTTCAGATGTGTTTACTACATCATCTGGTGTTCCACAAGGGAGTAACTTGGGCCCGCTACTGTTTTCGCTGTTTATTAATGACGCTGCGTTCATTTTACCATATGGAGCTCGTGTTTTCTACGCCGACGATTTGAAGATCTTCAAGGTTATCACGTGTATCGAGGACTGTACCTACCTGCAGAAACTGTTGGATTTATTTGCGGATTGGAGTAAACGAAACCACCTGGAGCTGTGTGTAACGAAGTGCAATACTATTTCCTTTACTAGAAACGTCATTTTTCACTACCGTCTTAATGGGCATGCTTTAGAACGGCTGGAAAAGGTTAGAGACGTTGGTGTGATTTTGGACTCCCAGCTTAACTTCCGAATTCATATTGACGAAGTGATTTCGAAAGCGAACAGACAGCTCGGTTTCATATTTAAGCTTACCGATGGTTTCACTGATCCTCTGTGTTTGAAATCACTGTACTGTGCTCTGGTGCGATCGATTCTGGAATCTGCTGTATTAGTTTGGTGTCCGTTCAACATTATGTGGGTTGACCGTATCGAATCGATCCAAAGAAAGTTTGTGCGCCTAGCTCTTCGTCATCTACCATGGCGTGACCGTCTTAATCTGCCGCCATACGAACATCGCTGTATGCTAATAGGAATTGAAACCCTGGACTGACATGCAAGCAGTTTTTGTTGCCAAGGTCCTTGTTGGAGATATCGATGTACCTGATATTCTTGCGGATATTAATATATACGTATCAGAACGCTCCCTTCGTCGGCGGAGTTTTTTGCATTTGGCAACCCGCAATACTAGATACGGCCAATACGACTCAATTCACTTCATGGCATCTCGCTTCAACGACGTTTCAAGTCATTTTGATTTTCACGTCCCTGCTGCCGTTATTCAACGTCATTTGAGGAATCTGACTTAAAATGCGGTGGACTTATGGACCGAGATGATTTATTGATCACTGGATGTTAAACGACAATTGAAAAAACGACTGGTTTTCCTTCTTTTTTTTATTATCTTAACCTGTTTTTGTAACTTGTGATCTATGTATATTGTAGTTATTTTGCTCTTCCTTCATTGTTGTATTCATGTCAATGTTTGATCTGTATATTATGTTATTTATATTTAAGAACATGACAGGGTTTTTATGCCAATTTGAGCCTCTCCCGTCTCAAATCGTCTTTTCCCTGTCCATCTTCATTAAGACTTAAGTGTCAGATGGAGATTAATAATAAATAAATAAATAAATAAATAAATAAATAAATAAATAAATAAATAAATAAATAAATAAATAAATAAATAAATAAATAAATAAATAAATAAATAAACACGTAACCAAATTTTCTTCATTAAAATCAGGAAAAAATTACGTACCATTGAATTATACGTGAAAAATCACGTTACATTTATGTGATTTTCACGTAGAATGTGAACTCACGCGGAAATCACGTAGCTCTTACGTGAATTCCACGTGTTTATTACTGGTTTTGGCAGTGGATGAAAATTATGTGTGTTTCACGTGGATGTAACGTGTCGATTTATTTGAGTGTGGGCATTAGCTTCTTGTGACCTACAGTGGCAAATTTCGGTACCGTTAACAAACATCAGACACATGATGCATTGGGAATAATCCTGATTATCCAGTTGTACGATTCCCAGCTGAAGGGTTGGTTTGAGTTTTCCTACAAAATACTGCTCATTTTTGTTTTATTTTATTAAATCTATGCTTGAAGGTTTTGAGATTGTTATTCAATCAGTTAGGCAAAATAATGAAGCGAGGAAATTATGCATAATGATATAAAATATTAAAAATATTGACTAAACGAAAAATACTGAAAATCCGTCTACGTCTGGTCTAGTCTACACACTACCAAAATGACATGTAAATTTCTGTCCCCTGAGACCGACACATACAAGCGTCCTTAAGCACATAAGAATGAGTTCAAAGAGATGAGAAAATAAGTTCAATCAAACACATCTTTCGTCGAATTGCGTATGTGTCAGTTTCATGAGACATAATGATACACGAAATCATCCTTTACGTTCCCCGAATTTTTACAAACATGAATTACGTGTCGTGTAAAATTCATAATTTCTAAGTGTGAAGTCTAGTCTTGTCAGTAACATACAATTATCAAACTGCTACTGTCTGATCGTTTTGACGTACTAACTAATGAATAGCCATTTCATTTCTGTATGCTATGTGAGAGATCAGCTTTGTTCTTTCGATGTTTTATACTTAGACTTACTTATATTTTCACCTTAAAGGCCTCTTGCATGTGTAGGTTTCAGGACACCTAAACAGAAAAAATATTTGGAAATTACTCACGATGTTATCTGAGCCTCCACTGAAAATATGTCGCCATAATTAATGGCTGAACGCATTATTCAATTTAAAATACCGTAAACAACAAGAAGCGCTGCCTTCATTGAAAATTATGTCTTATTCATATTACAATCTTCCGCTTGAACTTATATTTGCAATCGATAACATATAATTATACAACACGTTCCTTTTTTTTCTTCTCTAAACGCTTGAAATTTACATGATCTCGATACAATCCAGTACAGCCGATTAGGCAAGTCAGAATCAGCGTGAGCGCCTTATGTGTGTACATGCTCGATCGGAGTTAATTGTGAAGAATATTGAAGAACTTTTAAAAGTTTGCGAAAAATATGTGCGAGACTGTGGAAACAGTATCAAAAGTGTGTGGGATCTTATGTACCACATTTGAATTCAACAAATCCTTGTGTTTTCAAGTATCCAGCCGACAAATTTGACGGCAAAACTTTTGCAAATCACAAAGCTTGACATCCCTTAGATATATTTGGAAAAAGATACTTGAACTCAAATGGAAATAGCTCGATGAATTGTTTAAAAAGTCAATAATAAAAATTACTGAAATAAATTTCCTATTTCTTATAGTTTGGTAAGAAAAAACAATCCATTCTGTTTCAATTTAACCTAAAAAATCTGAATCGAAGATTACAGCAGGTTTTGAATTTACAGTTCCTATAAAGAATGCACGAGTAATTTCACAATGATCGTTCTTCAGTGCGGTGATTTTAAGATCACTCGTAAATTTATAATTGAATATAATGGAGGTAAATTTGTTACATCCAAGTCGTCATTATTTTACAGGTTTCGTTCGTACTGTGTAAATTTAAATGACGTTTTGGCAGTATGATAATACGGAATTCCTTCGTAAAATTGCAGTTGAAACAAATTGCTTCACCTTAAATCCACGTGTTTGATCGTTCATCTACTCTCTACAGTTTATGTCCGTTATTCGGGTAGGGACGCATTGGCTATGCGATTGAAATAGCGGATGATTCACAGTTTATTGTTTGGTCCCACCTACCCAAAAGACCGATTATTGCCATTTGACCCTTGACAAATCGATATCCCCGGAGCAATTGGTGACCTTACCTCTCTTCCTCATCCTCAAAACAACAACCGATTCCAGGACAGCCAATGCATCCATTTGATCCCTCCCACGCGAATGAACTGGATTGATGGACAATTTAAACTTTCGATGATGAATTTGAACGCGGAACCTGGCGATTGAAACCCAATCCAGCCGTGCTGCAGAGCAAGCAAAACATTGTAGCGGAACTTTTATAAAAATCTATTTGAACTGAAAATCAACAGTTGTCAACAAGTGCATCGTCGGCTAACTAGTTCGCATGATTGCCAACCGACTAGGGTTGCATTCAGAAGTGCAAGAAAGGAAAATTTATTGCAAAAGTTGAATCGACTTTTTCGGAGAGCCAATCTTCGGCGCCGCCGCCAGCACGGAGATGATAGAATGTAAATTTGCTGATCCAAGCGAATCTCTCTGAGATGGAGATTGGAAAAGTTGCCGTTTTTTTTTGGACTCCTCGGTGCAAATCATTCCATGCAGTAAGTTTTCCGCGATAGCTCGCAGCTAGTTGTTGATTTCGTGGATGGTGAATAATCTGCAGTTTGTTAAGGGAAGAACCATTTTCTGGGACCGCCATATGTTTTTGCCGTTTATTTTTCAAGTCTATATCGTTTGAAAAAATCTTCATGGGAACATCCCAAGTAGCACACCACGATCATAATTAGTCGCAACAACTTGATTATGACCAACAAAGGTACATTTATGTTTCCTCAACTTAATGGCAACATGTGTGCTACAAGGAATTTTATATTCCATCGTATTTTGTTGCCAAAAGTGTCAAAACCCAAAATCAACAAGCTGGATAAAACAGAGGGGTGTTTTCATGCAACATGCCACATCTCCAACTCTCCCCACAACACGACTGTAATTACTAATGTCAGTACCGTTTAATTTCGCCTCCAGTCAACCGGAGTACTTTAAATGATTAATTATTCAGCATACTTACGGTCGTCGTCCGGTCTATTGGGAACAACACAAGACAAGAAGCCACAGTTGTGAACTTGAGAATGCAAAACAAAAAAAGAAATGAACGACCGACCGACCGAACATCCGCTAATTGCAGCATTTTTTTTTTCGTCCGCCTGTTGCGCTGCGGATTCTCACTCCAGAGACATTTTCACGAGCTGACCACTACAGACGGGCTGCTGGAATTTACTTACTCTCCTCTGTTATTAATTATTTAGGGGCTTCGACTTTTAATGAGGATTATCACTTCCACGACTTTCATCCAGCAAAAAGTAACAAATTGGTAGGTTTGTTTTTACTTCCCTCCAGAAATTAACTTACCAAGACTTGTTTGCCGATGTGGTTAGGCATGGTCCTGTTACAATAGTGTAATCTTTTCGATTAACAAAAAATAAAATTTTGTATCGGAACTAGCCAGTTAATCATAACCGTTATCATCGATTGCATGTTGCGGTAATAAACAGCTCCAGATGTTTACACCAGCTCTGTTCTTCAACAGAAATGGAAGCAATTTATTTTCAATTCTCGACGCCAAACCACAGAAAATACACAGTCCGACACGAATCCCTAGCCATCCTATCAAGTGCAGGAAATTTTACCTGGCTACGGTGAACGGCAGGAAGCTCAGTAATGCCCATGATTGCACCGCAAAACTCCACAATAATCGAATGGCGTTGCGGATGGATTTTCCAACCACCAAGAGAAATTGCACAACAAGTGGAAAATAAACCAGTTCAAGTGCCTTGTCGGAACTCATTACTCGGCTCCTGCCTAGGGCTTGGATGTGATGTAACACAGTAAGAGTAAGATACCATCGTAGGGGAGTCGGGACACTCTCGGTATCCGATTTATGTTTCTTGAAATATTGAGTTGATGAGGTTTTCACTACGAATACCAGGTACGTTTCTGAAAACACTTACAGCAAAACTAGAAGCGTTTGCAGATTTTTGTGCGATCGTTTAGTTTGGCAGCTTTTATTTCTCTTTTAAGATGTTGGAGGAAAGGCCTTGTTTACCTTACCAGACCGATCTTATAATTGCTTCAAAATAATAAATTTTGACTCTCAGTGTAAGTCAGATTTTGGTCATTTGCCACAACCCCCTATCGTGATCAATTACACGGATACACTTTTCTTGCGCGTCTAAAATGTGTTTGTGATAGTTTTGATGTCCATGAATATAAAGCCTGTCCACGTTAAATTTTGGTCACTTTTCTTTTAGTGTAGATTTTGAATTATTTCCCGGATCGCTGAAACGTTTCACTTATATGACAGCTGAAATTCACTTCACTTTATTTCGTGGTACATGTTCACATTCTTGTTACATTCAGTAAAATGGCATCGAATCAAGTGGAAGTTCACAAACACATTTTGTACGAACGGTGGCAAAATCCGAATTTATCGGTAGAAAATCATGTCAAGAAACTAAAAGGGCTGCAAAATGGTGAGTCGACAACAGGAATGGAGCATGCGTTCCCGTTATATAGCTCTGCTGTCACAAGTTCCTACCTCATGCTTCCACGGGTCAAAAGATGACAAAGACCGCCAGCTCAAGGTTGCATACTTAGCTGGTAGCGAGCCTAGGGACTGTTGTCCTTCTGACTTCAGCTAGATTGAGGAAGTGCGTGCTGTCTACCAAGGAGGTGCGGCTCAAACAGCGTCTGTCCTGGCATCCAGTGAGTAAAGAGCGCTGAATCGCGTCAACTATACCTAAGGTCTAAAAAAAATCTTACCCTGCCACGAAAAATGGAAGTATTCTTTATACGGTTCGACGGTCCTATTATCAGATCATCCATAGAATTCCCAAGTGTTGTATAACGATTTAAGATTATTTTTTCCCTCGTTTCTATGGTTATGCAAGTCCGTCTTCAATTGCAGCAGGGCCACAATCTGCAATATGCAGCCATAACAAATATAATTCTGATTATCATTTTATATTAGATCCGTTCACAATATTGGTCATGTTATTTTCAGTTTCGCATAAATGCGTAATTGTAAGTTTAAGCCCACTTAACTCATGTTATATATTTAGAAAGACATAAAGGTTGTTTACGTTTATTTTAGAGAGCATCTTATACGACAAATCAATAAAAAATATTGTTCTTTCATCCAAACAATAATTCCAAAACTAACATATTTTATGGTTCTACATTTTCTATTTCATAGACATAAATAATCATTTCTTGGCCCAGCGGGAAACAAGAGTTGTCGATAAATTCAAATTTACTGTCTAATTTTTATTTTTTTATTTTTATTTATTAAGTTTCCGTTTTTTGGGCAGTGATCATACTCATATGATATTTTATTTGTGCTGTTGTTTGCTTAAGTTTTGACTTTGATTCATTATATCACGTTGGATTTTTTGCAATTTCTAAATTTTCCCTTATCTAGCATCGCGACGGAAGAGGCTGCATTTCATTATTATATGTACATTGTTTAGTGTTTCTTTACAACATCGTGTTATTTACATCATATCATAACCTTCACATATCATTATAAATTCATCGACTGATGTTTGAGCTGTTTAGAGGTATACAGCTTCATTTTTTTTATTAATTGCATATCATTATTATTTTCACTACGAAAAATAATCTTAAAGAAATTCTTTTTTCAAGGTTATAGAGAGGGTGATTCCATGTTGTGTAGGTGTGTTACTAATGTCTAGCATACGGTCATTTTCTATTAACCCACACTTGTGCGTCACCCAACTGCATCCTTGCTGTTAGTTTGAATCGGTCGGCAAATTGTATATTTCAACAGCACCCTTATTGTTGGTTTAGGTCGGTCCTCAAACTCGATATTTTAACAAATTTTTGTATTCTGCTGAAATGAACCATCCACACTTGTTAGTGGCCTAACATTGTTCTTGGTGTTGGTTTAAATGCCAAAATTTGAATAACTTCAATGTGCATCTCTGTACAGAGAATAAATTTAAATCGGGAACATAGTTAAATATCTTATTCGCTGTCAACATCAGTTGAATTCAGCACACCGTTTACTAAAACGGATCCCGCTGCGAACCCAACTATTTTATTGACCACCCGCATAATCACAAACCATTCCTGGGTCATTTCCCTTATTGTTGACGACCGTTTCCGTTACTGTTACGACATTTATCGTTATAGTTGACAACTATAAACTATCAATCTCCTATTTAGTTTTAACAATATGCCAGATGGTACAAGGCCAGGTAACAATATGCTGAATAGGCGGTTAAGTTAGGTTACCATAAGAAAATGGCAATTTTCACGAACAAAATTTGTGCTGTACTCTATCCCAAAAAGTTAGTATATTATCCAGACCGAGTGCAGACAGTAAAAAATCTTTCAATAAAAATATGGCAAATGTTAACAATATGTTTTAATGTTAAGGTTGTATGGTTAAAATGATATTAAACTATTCGATAACAACAACATAAAATGTGATAATATATCTTATATTCAAAATACAATTTCGACTACATAGCCAATTGTTTTTCGTTATGCGGGCATTCCAATGATTTCTCGTGGAAATGCAGAGATGTTTTCGGCTTCCAATAAAGCGAGTATCAGGTCAACATATTCCAACTTCTTTCCTACTTGACCTGCATTCGGGCGAGGCCGGCGCCGGTATTGCCTTAGTTTGGGATCACCAGTTCTTACACATTGAGGATGTATGCTAGTCCCAAGCATCATCTTTTTATTCTCTGTGTAATAACAGCTGATCTGGCAATAACGGAGTAGCAACCTTGGGCGGTCAATCATGCTCATGCTCATGCTCATACTCAATCCCATACACAGTGATCAATAAATTCGGATACACTTTTTCTTGCGCGTGCAAACGACATGCTGTGCAGGGTGGCCACATGCACAGATTTATCTAGATTGCGCAGATTTTTTTCATTTTTCTCACACATATATCTGTATGTGAAGATTACAGATTTTTGTAAGAAAAACCAAGACTTTTGGCGATTGTCTGTGTTCACGACACACACACGAAAGTCTATTAACGACGAATTTCCCAAAAGTTAGGTATAATCCACTATCAAAACGAAACTTGACAAAGCTCCCTTTGAGATTGCCACACTTGGAAAAAGGACTCGGTCGCTGGTTGATTTCTTCGGATTTGAGGTGAAACTGTGATGTTTCGATGTGTTTAGTTCAAAGGTTATATTCGCACTGAAGTTCATGTGTATTCTTATCATCTAATAATTATCTGTGTAAGTGAGCAAACAAAAAAAAGGGATATAGATCAACGCAAAGTATAATGTGGTATAATTTAATCTACAGCGTTACATTTGTTTTGCCCTACACTGAAACGTATTTTTGTGATTGTGAAGCTACATAACAAAGTTCGCAGCTCGAAACATCCTACGCCACGTTGAACCAGTGTGGTTCAATTATCCTCGTTCATTAGCAGCCGTATCATCGATGATCATCTCCTTCTCGTTGACTTCTCTGTCTGTCTCGATTGGCAGCACGCTGATCTCTGTTATTGCCCGCTTGTACAGACCACGGCTGGTTCGCACAAGGACAACGCGTACTAAACCATCAGTTCCAGTGAAACACTTTACCACTCTTCCAAGGGGCCATGTAAATGGAGGAAAATTGTCTTGTTTAAGAATGACGACCAGACCAGGTTCGATGTTTTTTGTAGCGCTTCTCCACTTCGAGCGCGGATGTAGGTTGGTCAGATAATCTCTGGTCCAACATTTCCAAAAATTTTGAACAGCACGACGCATTTCTTCGAAACGAGACAACTTGGATATGGATACGTTTGAAACATCAGGTTCAGGAATTGAAAAAAGCGGTTCATCGATGAGGAAATGGCCTGGTGTTAAAACAGACAGGTCATCTGGATGATCCGTAAGGGGAGTGAGAGGCCGGGAATTGAGGATGCTTTCGATATGTGCTGCTGCAGTTGTTAGTTCATCGATGGTGTACGACGAATTACCGAAAATCCGTCGAAAGTGATGTTTGAAAGATTTCACCCCGGCCTCCCACAATCCACCAAAGTGTGGAGATCGTGCCGGAATGAACTTGAAGGTGATTCCCGAAGCGAGGCAGTGTTGCTCCCATTCATCGGTCTGGAACTGCTGCACGTATTGACGACGTAATTCACGCATCTCGCGATCAGCCCCGACGAAAGCTGTCGCATTATCGCACCGGAGCTCGATTAACCGACCGCGTCGAATCTTTTCAACGCATTGATGCACGTGGCGGACGACAAGTCGGGAACGATTTCGATGTGGACGGCTTTTACGGATAGGCACACAAATACGGCGACGTACATTTTTACGCTAGCCCCCCTCCCATATAAAGGACGAACGTTGAATGGCCCGCAGTAGTCTAGTCCAGCTTTGGAAAACACTCGGGCAGGAGTCACACGCACCGCTGGAAGTGGTCCCATTTTTCGTGAGGCACTTGATGGTGAACAGCGAAAACAGGTAATGCAGGTCCGAACTATTCGACGTACTAAATTTCTTCCTCGTATCGGCCAAAAACGTTGTCGCATTGTTGAGAGTAGTAAAGTAGGTCCTGAATGCGCGGAGCGTAGATGTAATGATCGGGCTATCAACCAACTCAAATGATGATTTGCGGGGAGCAGCAATGGATACCTTGTATCATATGGACTATCAGCATTTGTTAAACGACTGTTGAGGCGTAAAAGACCGTGGCTATCAATGAAAACGTTAAGATTTTTCAACTGAGATTCCGAATCCACAATAACATCACATTTTGTTTGGACTTGCTTCACGGTTAGTTGATGGATCTCGCTGAAAAACGCAGTTACCTGTGCCAGACGAATAAGCGATTTGAGAGCCCTTTCTATTTCGTCCGGTCGCAGCCTACTTGTGATACGATCCTCTCGTTTATTGCGAATGTTGTTGAAAAACCGATTGCACCATGCAACTGTCTTCAAAAGTATTCCTAGGTCAGAGAATTTGGAGCAAATTGAATCATCAAATTTCACGCAGCTTAAAGCAACAGTTGGGCGTCTTTCAGGGTCTATTTCCAAGAGTTCCGTTGGTGTAGAGTTGGGCAAAGCTTCTGGCCAACAGTTATCGGGATTTTCCAGGAATTGTGGCCCATGCCACCACAATATATCGTTGCTTATTTGGCTTGTACGGTTCCCACGAGAAATACGATCGGCCGGGTTGAGATCAGTGGGAACATGTCGCCATTGAAAACCCTTCGTTAGACGCTGTACCTCGGCTATGCGACTAGAAACAAATACTTTCCAGTTGGTTGGTGGAGCACGGAGCCAATAAAACACTACTGTTGAATCTGTCCAAAATGTAACGGGTCCCAAAAAGTCAGTTCCGTTGCGTAATTTATCCACCAGTTGGCTGCCCACCACCGCTGCACATAGTTCGAGTCGTGGTATTGATAATCCGCGCAATGGTGCAACTCGAGACTTAGTAACCAAAAGATGACTGGTGATTCGTCCCTCAACATCTGGACCAACTACGTACACACAACAGCCATAGCCCTTTTCAGAGGCATCGCAGAAGCAGTGGAGATGATAATTGCGATCCGGGTTGAATAGAACTCGACGAGGAATCGATAGCTTTTGCAGAAGACTTAGCTCACTTCGAAATTCTTTCCACCATGCACTGTCTTCAGGTGAAAGTTGTTCATCCCAGGAAATATTTTGGGCCCAAAGTCGCTGAACAAAAACTCTAGCACTAATCACGATCGAACCAAGGAGCCCAAGTGGATCAAAAAGCTGAGCTGTTTCAGATACCACAATACGCTTAGTTACTATATGCAATTCCGGGAGGGGTGGCACCTTAAACCCAAAACTGTCACCTTGTGGATTCCATAAAAGTCCTAAAGCAGTCACCGTTGAACGACAGATTTCCATTTGAGGAGCATTCTCCCAAAGGTGACTGGGAATGTGACTTAACACATTTTGGTTGTTGCTAGTCCATTTTCTTAAAGCAAATCCTCCTAGACTGAGTAGCTCCTGTAATTGACGACAGATTTCGGCAGCTTCCTGGAGGCTGTCACTTCCAGCTAAAACGTCATCTACGTAGAAACGCTTGAGTACAACGTCTGAAGCAAGAGGGTAGTTGTGACCCTCGTCTTCGGCGAGCTTGATGAGCACTCGTGCGGCTTGGTACGGTGAACAAGCTAAGCCGTAAGTCACCGTCTTCAGCTCGTAGATTTGTAGAGGAAGTGATGGTTCTCGACGCCAGACTATCTTTAGATATCGTCGATCCTCAGGATGCACCCACATTTGGCGGAACATTTTTTCCGCGTCTGCAGTGAATACGTATTGTGGCATCCGGAAATTCAAAACATGAGACAGCAATGGTGGTTGCACAGTAGGACCAGTGTGAAGAACATCATTGAGGGAAAGAGGACCGGATCCTTTGCTGCTGGCATCGAACACAATACGCGTTTTTGTAGTGCTGCTCTCTGGGCGATGAACAGCATGGTGCGGAAGAAAATATTGTGGTCCCACGACGTTAGCACCCATTTCCATGTGCCCTAGCTTTTCATAGCCATCCATAAACTTTACGTATTCGTCGCGCAGGTGGTTGTCCCGACTAAATCGCTTCTCTGTTAGCAGAAAACGCCGTACTGCTTGATCGTAAGAGTCTCCAAGAAGTGGGAGCATTGATTCCCGAAAAGGCAGGCGTACTACATACCGTCCAGTAGAATCGCGTGAGACTGTTTGAATAAAGTGGTTTTCAACATCATGCTCTGTCTGCGTCAGAGACTTTCCGACATCGAAATTTTCGATCTCCCACATCTTTTCGAGCTGGGTATTCAAATCCTGGCTGGTGGCAATATGGCATGCCACAGCTCCGCTATCGCTTGTTGATAATTTCCCACAGACCACGTAGCCGAGAACAGTTTTCTGCAAATAGGATAGTTATCAGCTAAAACCATTTGATGCGATTCAATAAGCGAGAAAAAATAGTTCAGCCCCCACAATCATATCAACTCCATGGCTAATATTAAACTTTGGGTCTGCCAAGGGTAAATTGCGTGGGATGTTCCAACGCGAGATGTCCACATGGCAACTAGGAAGGCTCACTGTTAATTTTGGCAGAACTAAGCACTCAATATCGCTCACAAATTTTCCGAAACGAGAAGCAAGTGAGACCTGTACAGAATAGCGTACACTGACCGTTGCTTGACCAATGCCACTCACAGGTACATTAATACGAGTGCGTTTCAAACCCAACTTCTGACACAATGATTCCGATAAAAAGTTGGATTGTGATCCACTATCGAGTAGCGCTCTGGCATAGTGACCAATACCATCAGCTTCCTGCACCTTTACCAACGCAGTAGATAAAAACACCATCGCATTTCTTGGTTTGTTTGTTGCAGTGGGCAACATCATACTATCGTAAGAGCACGAAGGAAGTTGTTCACTAGATTCGGATCGATTGTTCGCGTAAACTAACGACGAGGGAGAGGGGCTAATACCGGCAAACGACTTCGAAGGCGATGATCCCGACGGCGACCCGTTTGCCTGTTGTATTTCACGCGAAGGCACCACCGACGGCGCTACCGAATTCGAGAACGAAATTCCCGCTGTAGGGATGATGCTGTCCGTTGCATAAACTGCTGTGCACGTTGTTGAAGTAGAAGGCCTATCTTCCGCTAAACTGGAACCCGATGCAATTAGAGGAAAGTGAAGTAAGCTATGGTGCTTCTTTGAACACGTCCTACATAGGCTATTACGGCAATCCTTAGCCAGATGTCCTCCCCTCAAGCAGTTGATGCAAAGTTGATGTTTTTTGACAAAACTGAGTCGATTGTTTGGTGACAACTGCAAAAATGACTCACACTGATATATTGCGTGAGCCTGTTTGCAGTTGGGACATTTTACGACATTCTCCGAGACAACGTGAGAGGATGATTTCCCTAATGTGTTTTGTGGGATTTTCTGTATGTGGATCAGAGTTTGGTTTGCACATCTGTAGTGTGCGTGATCGTTTTAGAATGAAGGTCAATAAATTTTTGTATTGTGGAACGACATTGTCATCACAATGTGCCTCCCATTCCATCAACGATTTCTCATCCAAAAGGCTACTCAAGCGCTCTACTAGAAACGAGTTCCAATGCTCTTCAGATGGTTCAAGTTTATCCAGAATGCTTACATGTCGGTTGAATTCATCAGCTAATTCAGCAAGGGCGGAAGCCGATTCCCTTCTAACATTGGGAACCTTTAAAATCGACGACATATGTTATTTAACAAGAAAGTTTTTATTTTCATAACGATCGCAGATCGTTTTCCAAGCGACGGGGTAATTATTCGACGTGATAGAAAATGATGAAATCAAACGGGATGCTTCACTGCTTCAAGGCACTACGGAGGTAGTGAAGCTTCTGAACTGCGGAAACATGAGTATTGGAGTGTACTAACGATTTGAAAAGATCGCGAAACTCGATCCATTCATCCGGTTTTCCACCGAATTCGGGAATTTTGATTTCGGGAAGCTTTACTGATACGACATGATCAACGCGATGTGAATTTTGAGATGGATTTGGGGATGGAGATTGTGCAGTAGTCGGCGAGGGAAGCTTGCTAACAAGCGATGCTTTGAGTTCAAAATATAAATTTTGAAATTCTTGACGGGTATCCGAGAAACCCGTTTCTAGATCTTCCAACGCTTCAATTTCATCTTCGATGTCTTCGAATTTTTCCCACAATCCATCTAAACGTTCAACTCTTATGGCAACTTGATTAATTTGGCTAACCTCAAACTCTTCGTTAAACCGCTGAATTAATTTTGCCGATCCGAGTATGTTGTCTCTTTTACGGTGCAAACTTTTAAGATGCAACACATTTTTCCGTAATGCTGATGTTTTAGGCAAACTCATTTTCACCAAGGGTACCCGACTGCTTGGGTTATCAATCCTCACGTGTTTATCGTAACCTCAACTTCTGGAACAATCAATATAGGAGCCACCGAATCAGAAGATCTCCGTTTTTTTTTGTGATTTGTAGGGCACGTGCAACGACAAATTTGGCGCAATCGATTGGCCAACGACAGTGATCAGATTCGACGTGCTCAGTCACCAAGATAGAAGATAACTCCTTATCGAGAACGGTATGCTCCTTCGAACGACGAATGGGATTTCCTCCCGGGTTTCGGCACCATTTGTTCACGACACACTCACGAAAGTCTATTAACGACGAATTTCCCAAAAGTTAGGTATAATCCACTATCAAAACGAAACTTGACAAAACTCCCTTTGAGATTGCCACACTTGGAAAAAGGACTCGGTCGCTGGTTGATTTCTTCGGATTTGAGGTGAAACTGTGATGTTTCGATGTGTTTAGTTCAAAGGTTATATTCGCACTGAAGTTCATGTGTATTCTTATCATCTAATAATTATCTGTGTAAGTGAGCAAACAAAAAAAAGGGATATAGATCAACGCAAGGTATAATGTGGTATAATTTAATCTACAGCGTTACATTTGTTTTGCCCTACACTGAAACGTATTTTTGTGATTGTGAAGCTACATAACAAAGTTCGCAGCTCGAAACAGTCTGTCTACTCAAAAACCTAAAATTCACAATATGAGTACACTTAAGGATCCAATTTTTTATCAATACTACTGTCGATGTGCTGCTTCATGCCCATGAAAAAGAAAAAAAATTGAGACTGATACTCTGTGTTAAACGAAGGACCCGGCTATTCGTATTCGATAAAAAGGAAGCTTAGCTGAATACTTCTCCTGTATTCTGTATTAACTGAATTTTAAAAAGAATTTGACTTCTTAAAGAAAACCTTGAGCGACACACTCACATTATTGTTTGACCAAAGTTTGATCGGAACACCCTTTTATATAGATGGAATCCTGCCTCCAAAAACCCCCACATGCCAAATTTAGTTCCATATGCTTGATTAGTTCTCGAGCTATGCTGAAATTATTGTTTCATTTGTTTGAGAGCCCCCCACCTCCTTTCAGATGGAGGAGGGGTCTTAAACCTTCATAAGAACCTTCACCGGCCCCAAAAACCTCTGCTTACGAATTTTGACGCTCGTGGAGGCATATCCTTCGGAGGTCGGCGATCGACTCTGTCCACCACGCACGGCACGGCACGCTCGTGTAAGTGTCATAACGAGTCGTTCGCCGATAAGTTCCTGGGTTACGCGTGAGTTTCGTTCCCTCTGATGCGGCCCTTCAAATGTCTCTACATCAAAGTAGGACGTCCTCCATCTACAGGCGAATGAAGTGGATGCTCTTCATTCCGCACGATGCATTGTATTGTGGCGATACAATAGCATACCGCCAAGTGGTCGCTATGGGTGTAGCCGTCATCCACCCTCCAATTGTTAAGCAGCCCAGGACTGCTGAATGTTATATCGATGATCAATTCTGCTCCGTTTCTGTGGTAGGTAGTCTTGGTACCCACGTTGGCTAGGTCCACCTTGAGCCTAGCCAAGACCTCCAGAAGAATCTGATCCCTGGGATTGGTAAAGTGGCTCCCCACTCGAACGCCCGTTTAAGTTGTCATCCGATCGAGCATATTGGAAAACTGTTCCATGGACCATCTTGGCGGTGCGTAGCAGTTACAGAATAACACTCCATTCACTTTTACAAGCACAAGGCCTTCGTTTATGGTAAACATAACCTCCTGAACCGGGTACTTGCTCGTCGTCCATAATGCCACCATATTGGCCCTGTCCGCAAACCAATTCCCGTTGCCGGCTGGGATGCGGTATGGGTCGGAAATTATGGCGATTTTCGATGCCGACTCGCGAACTGTCTGACACAGCTGTTGCTGGGCGGCCTCACAATGGTTCAGGTTTAGTTGGGTTACCTGCATTATGGTTGGCTCGTTGGTATACCCTTAGCTGCAAGGCACTTGCAACCCCCCCCCCCCCATGACGTGCTTATCGTCCGGTTTACCGGTGCACATCAAGCATTTGGGAGGACCTTTGCAATCCCGCGCGTTGTGGCTTGTGCTGCCACACCTTCTGCACATCTTACTCCTATCTGAGCCTTTGCACTCCCAGGACATGTGTCCACGCTCTGGGCATCTTAAGCATGCCTTTGATGGCAGTTGTAGGCTAAGTGGACTTATAGACCATCCCAACTTCACCTTCTCCACTTTCAACGTCGCGTCCGCGTCGACTGCCGCTACCCTCATGGTTGCCACCTGGGTCTCGAGTGGACCCTTCCACAGCCGTATGTCTGCGGCGGCAACCTCGACCCTTAACTGTTCCTTTAGTGCAGTGGAGATTTCGTCTTCCTCGGTGATCTCATCCAGGTTCTTGCACTGGATCGTCACCTGTGAAACGAGGGTGCGTATCTACACACCCTCACTTAAGTCTTGCCAGGTCTGTATAAGCCGGGCCATTTAGCTCTGTCGTCTTTTTCAGCTCCGGGAGCATCTCACCGGTGCGGGTTCGGCGTATACTCCGCACATCGGCGCCTAGGGCCTCTACGCTTGCGCTTTTCTGTTTCTTTATAAGCGCTGTTTCCATTTTTTCGGACCTTGTTCCAGTGGCTATCCCTGCCACGCCTGGGGTCATCATTCGTCCTCTTTTAGCACTAGCGTCTGCTTCGGTGCTAACAATGGTTGTTGTTGGCGGGGTCCTGCCAATCGGACCCCCTTCGGCGCTTGAGACAACACGCGAGCTGGATGTCGCGCCTTTGGCCCTGGGCTAAGCGCCGATGAATCCATGATTATCTGTGTAAGCTCAAAGGCGAGCAGGGAGGCGATGCTAGGGTTGACACGGACCCTCATGGGAAACCGTATTCAGAGTCTGATCAGCGTAAGTCAGGTACACTCAGTAGCAAAAAAAAAGCCGAGCAAAATTTTGCTTCCAAAAACCACGTTGTTCAACCTCCTGTAACTTTGTCAATTATCCATATTTTTAGCTGAAAATTTCACAACATTATACAAAATGTTTAATGTTGTAGTTATTTGGGATATTTCACGCGTAACAAATCATGTGTATTAATAAGATGAATTCACCTCGGCTTTTTTTTGCACCGATATTTCAGCAAGGTCAGCATCGGGTGAAAAAGGGAAATGCTCATGTTGGTAAGTTAACTTTGACGCCAGCTGTAGTTCAAACGACTTAATGGAAACAGTTCAAATTTTGTCCACATTATTTTTTGTACTTTTATAAGCTATGGAGAAATTTAAAATATGCTACCTAAATTTTTCACAGAAATACCGGTTTTTGAAATTGGTATGTCCAAAAATGACTTTTTTCACATATTTTATGATAACTTCAAATTTATAAATTCTATCAACATAAAATTTTGACCACATAACGTCTTTACATTTTGTATAATGTTGTGAAATTTTCAGTCAAAAATATGGATAATTGACAAGGTTACAGGAGGTTGAACATGGAGTTTTTTGCTAACAAAATTATGCTCGGCTTTTTTTTTGCTACTGAGTGTATAAGGTCATCTGAGCCTATTCCATATTCCATTTAGAGTCTGAATAATGGAGCGTATTGGAGGCCTGCCAAGGTTTTAATGGGACGGAGGCAACCTGTGCCGCTGGAACCTCGCTATTTCTTGCTCGGTGTCACCCGGCAGTACTGAGGGAGACGACACAGGAGCCACCCCGAATGAAACAGTACCACTCGTTATCCTTTTCGCAGCCAACTACCGTAATTGGGGTTATGCTGGCATCCACTACCTCCGTAGTTCGTTTAGCCGTTAAGGGGAGCTAAACGTTTCCAAGGTGCACCGCGGGGAGGCGAACTACTTGCACACCCCGGTATTTCGGATTGCCTGATGGTCACTTTGGGGATGCCTAGCACACTTTCCAGTTCATGTTTCCCACCAGCAACATATAGCAGAATGTGATGTCGATCATAGACTCAGGACCATATACGCAAAAAGTGCTGAAGGAACTTTCGTTGGCCAGCTTAATTTCCCGTTTTGTTAAAACTAACAGCTCTGCTAGAGCTTCCCACTTGCTTTGAGGTTTGCCCAAGCATTGAAGGCTCCTCTGATGATGACAGGTTTTCGACCCGTAATTTCTTCAGCAAGTTTGTCTAGCACCTGGTGACACTGCTCTATCGTCCATCTAGGTAGTGCGTAGAATAGAATTTTCTTACTTACTTAGTCCGATCCAACGTCCTGTTAGAACAGCACCTGCGTTGGAATGCTTTGCACGAAACTTGGTTGAGTTTTGCCTTATCTAAAATATTGAACAAATAAATGCACGAAACCATTTAACGTCAACCATCATGTGATATACAGGGTGGCAAAAGTGCTTCACTCATTCATGATCCCCTCGGTATAATATTAATATCGGTGAACCCCTTGTTTACGTTATGAAACAGTGAATTGTTGCCAATTCATTCGTAAACAACAAACTGAGATTGCATTCTTTAATTTACGAAAACAAAAATGGATTCATGTAGAGAACAAATTCAGATTTTGCATCTTGACGGATTCACAAACATGAAAGTCAGACGGAAGCTGTTTTATTCGAAGTTTAGCACAGTTAAGCGAAGTCACATATTGATACACAAGAATATTGCCGACAGAGTTGCCAGATCGCTGGTGCTGCTTAATATGCAAGCTCGTCACACCATTTTTTTTGGATGAATTTTTGTTTTAGTTAGGAGGTGTCTTTGAACAAACAATATATAATCGTGTACATAGAGGAACAGTTTCCATCAGGGTTCAGCTTCAATGCAAAAGGCAGCAGTTGTTCAGCAGTGGTGTAAGCTAAATTTACCATGTTTCATAAGTTACTCTGAATCGTCTGCATCGTCTCCTGATTTGAACTCACTGGATTTAAGTATCCGGGGGTACATGCTATGGAAACTGAGAGACTTGAAGGACATGAGTTTGAATACATATAAAAAACGTTTGGTTGAGATTTGGGATCAAATGGGATCAAATTAAGTGACTAAATATAGAGGAGAAAGATTTGAACTTCACTAAACGCATTGAATGTTTCATACATTTACTTCTTATTTAACGCGCAATGAGTGAGAATTACAATTACAATGTTTAAGTTTTACAATGTTTAATTTTTATAACAAATTTAAGGTGTATAATTTCTGCATTGTCACCCTGTACATAACATATGTGTACACAACCATTCATCCGAAATCAAAACAACAGAATCAATACTGATGTCCATTCTCCCCTACAGATCTAAGGAAGCTTCAAATGATTGAAACGTTGATTTCATTTTGCACCGAACAAGAAGAAGCCAACTGAACAGCAAGGTTTAGTTTTCCAATAGGGTGGTTCAAACAACTTAGTGAAATTTCGCCCTGGCATGTACACATTTAAACTCAGCTTAAAACATGCTCCACTTTGTTAAACACTCCCATGCACTATGGTCGAAACCGACTAATTTCTCGACAAAAATCGATTACTCAAAAATCGCACTAGAGGCTTAGATGGTTTTTTTTTACAAAAAACAAAATCTATCATTTGGCAAGAATGAGTGACTAGGGTGGTCGATTTTCAAAGACATAAAAAAATAAAACCTGATTTTCATGGGATAGAGGGTCAATGGTAATTGAATTTCCTGTAACCCTCATTAAGGTTTGTCCAAATCAAGGTTGTCAATTTTTTATTATTTTCAATAACCTAAATCTTGAGAAATTCGTTATTAGGGTCTAAAAGCAATTTGTAAATAATGATTTTAAACGTTGATCTCTCACAAATCACGAGAATCCTACTACATCCAGCTAATCCATATGGTAAAACTAACATTATTCTACCAGATGTTGCTTTCATCTCACCAGAGTGATTGAAGATTCAAGAGAAATCGACATTTAAAGTCATTGTTTACAAATGGCTTTTATGCCCTCAACATGAATTACTCGAGAAATGTTCTAAAAGTCATATAGAGACGGTTTTCAAAGGAGGAAAATAAGTGACAAAACGCTGTTTTCTTTGAATTCACCCCTACAGAACTCAGTATAATCGTCAAAGAATAAACACACCTTGATGTTGAATCTATGTCGTTCCAGAAGAATTACTTAAAATTCAATTATTTACACGTTTTGTTAATTTTTATCTTCGGAAATTAACAAACTTAGTCACTACTAATTACTGAAAGATATTCTTTTTCTTATCGGCTTAAAATCTCTAGCGCTAAAAGGTTTTGGTATTACCGATTTTTGCCGAGATTTTTTCGCTCTCGCCCATAGTCCACGTGAGCCAGATTAAAATGCATAAACCCCAGTGCAAAAGTAAAACACAAAATCGGATAAGTTCCTGTTTGTTGCTTTTTGAAACATGGACGAGTGTTTGAGCTGATGTAAACCGGGAAGGCGGGGAGATGCAATTTTGCCGAAAAGTTTTTTAATTAATCCGGTTTTAATTAAACAAAAGGGCCAAGCAAGTTAAACTGTTGGATGGCTCAACTGGCGATGATAATGATGCTGTTGTGTTGTTTTGAGATGAAGTGTCTTGGTTTTCTGAGCGGAAACCAAATGATTTTTCTGCATGCGTGGAATCAGTTGCTACACTTTTCATCACAGATGAGGTCGTCTTCACGTCTTGGCTTGAACCTATATTGTGTTGAGTCAGACAGCAGGGCTGTGAATGTTCATACAGAGATTCTCAGATGGAGGACGACAACGTCAAAGTTTTATTCCTTCAATGAATCCTTGAGGGTTTGAGCTGTTCAGTGGAATACCCGTAACTAGAAATTAGAAGAAAAATTAGTATCTTCCATTTAATTCCTACTACCTCTGCTTATCTTCGACAGATACGCGTATTTCGTCTACAATGTGCAGACTTCTTCAGTGTCTCGTACTAATAACTCGACTTAGTTATACGTACTAATAACTAGACTTAGTTATACGTACTAATAACTAGACTTAGTTATACGTACTAATAACTAGACTTAGTCGAGTTATTAGTACGAGACACTGAAGAAGTCTGCACATTGTAGACGAAATACGCGTATCTGTCGAAGATAAGCAAAGGTAGTTGGAATTAAATGGAAGATACTAATTTTTCTTCTAATTTCTAGTTACTCCTTCAATGTTTTTATTGTTTTATATGAAAAATGATACATAATTAATTTAAACAACACTCAAGGTTGACTTAATTGAAAGATCGTCTTCTCTGTCTTTGTTGAAGTATTGCAATAAACCTATTCTTGGTTCTCTCATAAGTATTTTGGAAGAATGTTCACAGTAACTTTGATGCTGGTTCCATTTTTCAACCAGCATAATCGGATGACACCTTGAATGACACTGTGTGCAGAAAGTCAACAAATTATTTTTCCCGTGGTATGCAGCATAAGCATGCTTTGTTGTTGAGTCTAGTCAAGCTAAGAGGCTGTGCTAAGGACATCGTTAATTAACCAATCAAGAAGTTGGCGTGTAGAATTTCAATACTAGGCTCTACTCCCTAACAACAGTATTACCAAAAATTCAAATTAACATAATGAACTTTAGATATTAGGTGGGTCGTGAGATTTGCGTCTAAAAACAAATGAATTGTTTAAACATATCTATTGAAAAGAATACTAGAATAACGTTAGGGTTATTTCAGTATGCATTCATTTCAAAAGATATGTGATACTTACTTACTTATGCTTGTCCACCGTTCTATTAAGACTGCACATGCGTCACTATATTTCTCCATAAAACTCGGTTAAGGGCTGCTTGTCTCCACGTCATCAAATGTCCCATACTTCCATGGTCTTTTTTAACCATCTTGCTTGCTGCGCTCCTCTGCGTCTTGTACATAACAGATAACATGCCATATTTTTTGGACGCAAACCTAGCTACGGTTTTATATCCAAATGAAAGGCCGTTTCGAGTGGTTATCTATTATTTCGATCTAGTTTTATAACAGTTCCAAAAACATACACCACCAGAAACGCAGTGTGCCTTGACTCCGAGCAGACGTGTTTTTTATACTGTCATTTTTTCACTAGCTAAAGCTATGTCCATTTAGAATCCGGAATAAAAAAAACCATCTGTAATTCGGTAACGGATTGACGGACAAATAAGTTTAATACATCAAAACAAAGGTAATTTATTGTACTCATTAAAATATTAATACAAATCATTTCTCTCTGTTTCTAAACAAAATTCGCACTTTCTTTTTTAATCCTCCCAACAAACGCTGCACACCTCCGGAGTCAACTTCCTTGGCACATTTGTTCCCCATTTTGGTCATCTGAGTCACGTCCCGAGCCGATTTTCCACTTTTCTTAAGCTTCCGTTTCATTACTGCCCAAAATCTCTCGATTGCCCGGAACTGCGGGCAGTTGGGTGGATTTATGTGTTTATCGATGAAATCTACGTTATTATCGCGGTACCACTGAATGACTTCCCGGCTATAGTGGCAACTCGCCAAATCAGGCCAAAACTTCACGGGACCTTTATGAGCTTCAATGAAAGGTAGTACGAGGTTTTTCAGGCATTCTTCCTTATACAGCTTCGAGTCCATCGTCTTATTCGTCACGAACACTTTGGTCTTTGCTCCGCAGCTAATTAATCATCAGTTTTTTGGCAAATTTGTCCATACTAGCAAATGTAAACTTCGCAGGAACATCTCCTCGTGCCGTCGCCATGTTGAATTTTTGGCCAGAAAGCTGTCCAAAATCCATTTTGGCGTAGATTTCATCGTTGATGAGCAGGCATCCTTGATACTCAAAACCTGCTGGTATAATTTCCGAGCTCGAGTTTTGGTGACGAAAATTTGCTTCGACGTTCTGTTTGGTGCTTGGTGGCTCGATAAGAACGATATCCTGCTCGCAAACGAATTCTTCGAACGGTACTGCGAGCAGCAGCATATTTTTGTGTAATTTCATTATCTGATAGTCCAGGGTTTGCTCCGACGGTTCTCAACACCTTCTGGTTCAGCTTGCGGTCATATGTTCCACTACGACGCTTACCTTGAGGCACTCGATCCACGCTCTTGCGCTCCCTGAAACGTTTGAGCACATTATACACGGTTGATTTGGCGATTTTCAACGTTTTTGCGGTTTTTATTGCAGACCACGTTGGATTATCAACGTGGGTGTGCAAATTTTTTCCCCTCCTGACGGCTTCCATCTGGAATAACTTTTGACTCACTGCACGAAACACTGTAAATTTATACCACAGAAAGTGGGCGTCTAGGTCAACAAACCGCTGTAAAAGAATTCTTGCAGCGGTCACTTTCCGTGCCACTGCCTTAATAAATGATTCCGGATTCTAACTGAACTGTAGTCAAAAAAATGATTTTAACTATTGAATAACGTATCAATATATTTCTATAGGTTAAACAATTTGATTAGACATATAAGAATGTGAAGAAGGCAAGTGAAAGCAAAGTTTTAGTGCAAATGTGGAAAATAAGACCGAGAGAAGTATACCTTGCCTTGGCGAACAGCAAAAGGAAGTAAAGTTGCTCTCCAATAGTTCAAGGAATTGTTAGTGCTATGGCCCCTAAAACGTGTTAAACTTTGAGTTAAAATACCCAAGTAACAATTTTGGATTTATAAGGGTTCTGAAGAGCATGAATTAGACTTCAAAAATGCTATAAAACCATGATAAAACCAGCAATGTTCTTTGGGTAGTAGTTCCGTTTTGCACAAAACAGGCAAAATAAAGGAAAAGGTTTGAGTTTTATTCTGTGAAAATGCCGTTTGGAGGAGTACCGGACAGCACCGCTCATCATAACGCCATTTTGAAGAGAACGGCAAAAAAAAAAACGGAGTGAACATATCTCAATACTCTCGAAAATAGAAAAATTAATGGTTTCAGTTTGATGCAGATAAGTACAACTTTCATCAATTAAATTGTTCAACTATTTCCTTTGCTATAGTGGTTAAAAGAACACAAGAACCCCCCCCCCCACCGGCGACCCCGGCATAGTGGTTAGCATCCATACCTCTTACGCCAAAGTTACGAGCTCAAATCTCACCCCGGACAAGTTACGAAAAGTTACGACTAAGATGGGATATGAACCAGCCCAGGGCTGAAAATTTTGATATCTTACAGCGATTCCACGGGAAAAGAATAGAGTTGAAAAAAAAAGTTGTCCGATTTTGCTCAAAATCGCTTGGTATATTCTTCATTGAAAATAATAAGACCCGTATTTTTTTATTTTTTTATTTGGGTGACCATGTTCGATATAGGGTTACCAGAAAAATCGACATTTTTCGAAATTTTTTATTTTTGAAAAATCATAACTTCTGAACCACTGGATCGATTTTAAATATTTTTTTATTAATAGAAAGATTATTACTTTTTGTTTTTAATAAAAATATTTGTCAAAATAATTAATGTACCTCAATTTGTTAAAATGGCCAATATATTGGTTTTTTATGATTTTCGAAATGTTGGACCAGAACGACTATTTATTTTTATATTTTTAATTAAAATTCAAACATTTCTTCATAACATATCAAAAAATCTCAAATGTTCATCGAGCCGTTTTTGAGTTAGATTTTTTGAAAATTTCAAGTTTTTTGCCTATACACACATGGAATGAGCATCATTTTCCATCACTTCAAAATAACTGCGGGAATCATTTCATTGAAGTTATCAAACTCATTCCTAATAAATTCATGATAACCATGTTTACAAATCTACTTTCATTTGTGAAGTATTGTACCCATCAAAAGTAGGGGAGGCTGGTCCAATTCTGACCCCATTAATGTAAGAACTATAAATCAGCCTCAAATTGTTTAAAAGCAGAGACCAACATTGCTAGGGTTTACTCAGCCATGGTTTACGCTATAACTGGAGCCACAATCTCAAATTAAGTCAATTTTGAAGTCCAAAAAACACAATTTCTCCGACCAATGCATTCTACGTTGAAATTCTTTGTGTAATGAAAGCTTTCCATTGGTATTATTAAAAATTTGGCTACCAGCGCTGCCTCAGAGAATCTTGGGAGGTCGGAATTGGCAACAGGGTCAGGATTGGACCAGGCTCCGCTATATTGAGGAATTGGAGCTCAAATCTCAAAGCTTTAGACTACAAGCAAGGGTTTTCTCAGATTACCTTCAATTAAAACTCAGCATTTAATTTGATTATTTAATTATTTTTATTTTTCATAATTCATAAAAAAAAATTACAAAGCAAAATTCTAACAATTTAACGCACTTTTCTTCATCTGAAAACGAAAACCGTTTCACGATAATGTAATTTTCATTTTGTGGCTTAAAGTAATGAAACGATTGTGTCCCAGAGATTTGTTTTACAGAAGTACAACGGTTCTTTATTTTCTTTTTCATTGCATTGTAATCTTTTTCCGAGAAAAACAAGTAATATATTTTGGAATCTACTTTAAAACAGCCCAAGAGTAAAGTGCGTATGCAGTTGTAATATGATGGCCTTGTAAACTTGCTTTTGAAGCGTTTCGCTTTAGAACGCCTCTTAAAGCGTCACAAGGCCCTTTTCCATGGCAAGTGGCAAAAAAGTTCCACTCTGCATTAAGACCGAAGTCCTTGTACATGTGGCACAAATTGAAAGCAGTCATCTTATTTCTGTATTGACTGCCTTCATTAGAAAAAAAATGGATATTTTTCAGGTGAGGTAGCTTTTTTTTAATGAAATTCACACAATTTGTTACAAACAGCCGAACGGCAACATGGTTAGTAAATTTTGTGCTTCATCCTTATAATATATGGCAAAAGGATGGATTGTGCATTGAGCGTTTGTCCAATGAAAACCTTGTATAGCGTCCTGAATAACAAAAGAGTAATTTTCAGAGACGTTAGCAATTACAATGTAGTCAGTTGCTTCCAAATTAATTTTAAGTTGTTTCAAGTAGTTACCTTGTTGCTCTGCAATAAAATTATGCGGAGATAATTCGCTTAATTTTTCTAGAAATGTTTCCACAAACTCTGCTGCATCCATTCGCATTGAATTTAGATAACAACGATCTGTTTGCTTCTATTGTTTAAATTCGAAGGAATCGATGTTTTCAAGAAAGTTCATCAGGTCATTCTCCAGTGTCTGCGTACCCGGGCAATGATCACAGGTTTTCAACCAACATTTCTCTGTAGGATTTCATGATACGTTTTAAAATGGTTAGGAATAAATTTCTTAACCTTAAGGGTTTTAAACATTAATTTAACATTCTGATGATAAATGCATACGCAGACAGTATGCGTTACACTTGAACCAGCCAGAATACAATTTTTTGGGCGGCTACTGAAAAACATTGAAAATCCAATTTAAAAAGTAGGATATTGCTCTTTGAATATTAAACACGGTTCGGAAACGGTGAGTTCTTGAGTTTTACATTCTAGATTAACTGCACTTGGAGTTGCTGGCTCGTTTTCTTTCTTGATAAAGCGATAAAGTCTACAATAGCAGGTATTACAAAAGTAGGAATAGCTTTTATCCAACTTTGTTCTCCTTTCCACTGCATAACCATATAGTTTAGGAGTAGGTTTCCTGTAGCTATTAATCTAAACATGGAAATTTTAGCAGTCGTGCTTCATTGTATTAAACGTTTCTTTAGTAAGGTTTCAGTTCGGTTCACTCAATGTGGATTAATTCAAAATATGAGTTAACTTTACTCAGTCGTGGTTTACGCTACAACTCAAATTCGGCATGAGTGCCCCTGCAATCCTTATGAGCACTCATGCTGAATTTGGACGCTAACGGACCATTGTGGAAGTGATGGAAAATGATGCTCATTCCATGTGTGTATAGGCAAGAACCTTGAAATTTTCAAAAAATTTAACTCAAAAACGGCTCGATGAACATTTGAGATTTTTTGATATGTTATGTAAAAATGTTTGAATTTTAATTGAAAAATATAAAAATAAATAGTCGTTGTGGTCCAACATTTTGAAAATCATAAAAAACCAATATATTGACCATTTTAGCAAATTTGAGTACATTAATTATTTTAACAAATATTTTTAATAAAAACAAAAAGTAATAATCTTTCTATTAATAAAAAAATATTTAAAATCGATCCAGTGGTTCAGAAGTTATGATTTTTCAAAAATAAAAAATTTCGAAAAATGTCGATTTTTCTGGTAACCCTATATCGAACACGGGTCTTATTATTTTCGATGAAGAACATACCAAGCGATTTTGAGCAAAATCGGACAACTTTTTTTTTCAACTTTATTCTTTTCCCGTGGAATCGCTATATATATATATATATATATATATATATATATATATATATATATATATATATATATATATATATATATATATATATATATATATATATATATATATATATATGTATATATTATATATATAAAAATGAAATGCTGTCCGTTCGTGACAGCATAACTCACAAACGACTCGATGTATTTACTTGATTTTTTTCCCAACAAGTTTATATAAAGGATAAAATTGGAAAAGTTTACTGGAAAATGAAGAAAAATAAAAAATAAAAACAAAATTGTCATTTTGTATGGACATATCCTAGACAGCAAGACCGTCTTTCGATTTGTAAGGAGAAACCGTTGGAAACTTTTATAATGACGTCATAATTAACAATAAAAAAAAAGAGAGGAGAGAATCACTCATTGTTACTTAGGACATTTTCAAAAGTTATGCGAAAAATGAAAACACACTGAAGTCGCTTATTTCGCAGATTTGGCCAGTTTGCTCAGATTTGGCCAGAAACGCGTGTAAACATAACTTTTATCGCTTTTTACCAGGTTTTGGTGAATTACGGATTTTTCGGCGGATTCAGGGAGTTACTCGGTTTTTTTTAAATTTTTTAAGTCGCACTCATGCTTGTGAAATAAGCAACCTCAGTGTAGATGTCCGTAGAAACTGGAGCGTTTGTATTGGTGACACCTCGAAGCGGGATGTAAGTTCTCGATTAACAATAGAATAGGGACTATCAACATTTGTAAACAACAACTTCTGAGCCGATTTTCTCTCAAGCCATAGACAACTCACGCAAATCAATACTATAATCATAGACTAACTCTAAGACCAGTAGGTCTCATTCAAATACGATTTTTTTCTTGGCTCAGTCAGTACTAGCACATCGGTCCCAAGCTCGGTCCCAAGCTCAATAATGCGCCCCCAAGAATGAACTCACATGAACACACTCTCAAATATTCTGTCAAAATAACACAGCAAATCAAAACAAATGCGCAAATATGTATAAGAAGGTGCTGGCTTCAAGATGTACTTCGGACCAAGGGGTTCTACAACAGTGAACCAATTTCAAATCGCTAGTTGCATATTGAATGTTGCTATAATCATGTACACTCCCGCGTCACTTCACTCAATTTTTGAGTACAATGGTATGCTATCTCTTTTTATCTCACGGAAATGTTACTCAATTTTCGTTAAAAAGTGGATCAACTCAATTTTTGAGTAGATCCACTTTTTAGGAAAATTGAGTAACTTTTCCGTGTGAAAAAAGGGACAGTAATATGAAAGAAAGAGAGGGTGTTTTGAGCGTGTAGAAGAATGTTTTTTCCTACACGATGATGCTATAGGTTTGCGTGTGTAGCCTATGGCTTGCGAGAAAAAAAAGGCTTAAAAATGTTTGTTTACAAATGTTGATAGTCCCTATTATATTGTTGGTCGAGAATTGGAGTGAAGATTATTTACTATCATTGACTACGACGGCAAGCCATTCCACAAAATCTTCAACATGCTGCATTTCAAAACGAACTTTTGGTTGATTACAATGCGAATATATCAGCCACCATTAGATCAATGAGGGTAGTCTGTTCTCATTGTAATGCATTGAAGTTTTCAAGTGAACCAACAGAGCTTTTTTGTTCTTTGGTTTCTGGAGCAAGATGTGGTTGTGAAAATTTTCTGCAGAATACCCAGAGTTATTATGGTTGTTTTCAAATGACTTCTTTTGGCGCAACGTATATAATAATATTTGAAAGTTTTCTTGGGTCAATCAGAGGGACAGAGTTTAAAAATAAGTAAATCGTGAAATTGTGCAACCGTCTACGTTACAGATTCAAGTTCAATTTTACTATAAAGCGGGTTCATTGTTGTCACTTACGGACGTAAATCATAAATTTCTACAGATTTATTTCATGGGAGATTCGTTCAGCAACATTATTCCACCAAGAAGCGGAACATTGTACAACAATTGCAAGCGGTGCTTGATGAGCACAATGGATTGATTCAAATGTTCAAGACTGCTCTTGATCGAATGCCATCTAAAAACCATAAGATTCGAGCTAATTCCTAATTCTCCACTTTTCCTGATGGATACTACCCATGGAATGATCCAGTCAACCTTCCCGCTTATCCTGACCGATGCAAGTTGATTGATTTGGAAACCAGGCGTATCAAAGTGCAACGGCTGTTCATCTTCGACCTCATAATAGGCCATGTGGATTGTCCCGAACTCCTAGAACTAATTCCGTGGAACACTCTTCCTCGTCGGTTCCGAAACTCCCCATTGCTGGCAATTCCGTTTCACAGAACGAACTTCGTGTTTGCGATCCTTTAACGATGTTTGTAACGAATTTGATTTTATATAGTCCAAAAATGTGTTCTGTGCTAGAATTAGAGGTTTAGATTAAGTAATTCTAAGTAAGCAGTCTGTACGACATAGTCGAAGATGGTGTACAATAAATACAATAAATACAATAATTTAGGTTGTGATAAAAACATTTCAACCAAAACCTGGATACCAAAAATCGATGATTTTAAACCCCCTATTACAAATCTAGCGATTAGAGGCTTATTTTCGTAGATAAACTCTTTTAATGGTTTCCAGAACCCACCAAATGAAAGTTAAGGTTCTGGTGAACTTTTTTAGACCAAAACCGAGGTACCGAAAATCTACGATTTCAAACTCCCTATTTAAGCGATTAGACGCTTATTTACGGAGATAAACGCATTTCTCTTTCTCCAATTTTCCAAAAAGTAGTTTAATTATAAGCACGACAACGTCTGCCGGATCAGCTAGTTTTTAAATAAAGTCATCATATAGAACTTAAAGGGCTGCAAAATGGTGAGTCGACAACTGTGATGGAGCGTGCGTCCCCGCTCTGGTCCTCACAAGTTCCTACCTCATGCTTCCACGGGTCAAAAGATGACAAAGACCGCCAGCTAAGGGTTGCGTACTTAACTGGTAGTGCAGCCTGGGCACTGTTGCCCTTCTGACTTCAGCTAGATTGAGGAGGTGCGTGTCGAGCGTCCGTCCACCAAGGAGGTCTGTTCCCCAGCGGCTGAGTAAGAAACGCTGGATCTCGTCAGCTATACCTTAGGACGCAGTCTCACCAACGCAATGTTGGCAGCGCGACCCCGGTAAGCAGGGATGCCATATTCACAGACATGTCTGTAAATTTGCAGACTTTTCATTTTTATTGCAGACTTTTTTAACGATGCAGACATTTAGCAGACATTTTATTAATGTTGCAGACTTTTACAGATATTTGAAATATTTTTTAAATTTCAAGTAAATGTATTCTATGATGTTCGGATTTAAAACGTACGCGGATCTGGACAGTATAGTAGGTACAGTAAGAAGCTTTGTTGAAAGTATAAATCCTTGAAGGAACGAAAGCGGTGGGCTACTTGAGACACATTGGGCCCGGAGATAAGTATCGTATTGGCCATTTCCGAGGGTAACATGGAGTCGCTACTTATGGTAATGTTCATCTCATACGAGTTCAAACCCATGCGAAAAATTTCTATCAAAGCTTTGGTAACATTAGTCCCTTGCCATTTAGTCACAACATAAATCAAGGTTTACAACAATACAAATCATATTTGAGAAATTTAGAGATTTCCTCGAAAAAAAACTTTTCCTATGGTCAGGTAGAAACTTCTCAGAAACAAGCAGTTTATGCAAGAAGAACCTTCAACAATTCATTACCGAAGTTCAAGATCATACTTACCAGAATTTCAAGACAGAACTTCCCCAATAATCAGGAGTGGAACTATCAGAGCTTCAGAAAGAAGTGTGGGGGAGAGGACTTCTCTGAAGTTTAGAATTTTTCATAGGTTTTGGAGTTCTTCCCAGTAATTCAAGATTGAATTTCCCAGAAGTTCAGAAAAAAAAATATCCCCAAATTTCAGATGGGAGCTAACCAGGACGATGCGTAATAGAAGTTGGCGAAAGAACTACTCTTAAGTTCAGAAAATAACTTCCCAGAAGTTCCGTAAGAAACTTCTAGAAAGGTTAGCTGGAACTTCCCAGAAGTGCTAGGCAGCTTTTCCAAAGGTCATAAGGATTTCTCAAAATTCTTTAGAGAAAAAAGAATGAAACTTTCCAGGAGCATTGGAGGTACTTCCTTCTAATTTCAGGGCGAATTTCCAAATAGTTCCGGAACAAACTTTCCAAGTTTCTGGAGAAAACTTCCCAAAAGTTCAGAAGAGGTCTTCCCAGAAGTCCAGGAAGAAACTTCAAGAACAAATTTATGGGAATTTTCCAAAAAAAAAATAGAGACGGCTTTCCCAAAGTTTCAAACAAAATTTCCTCGCAGTTTCGGATGAGACCAATCAGAAGTTTGCAAAGAATAAGCTCAGGAAAAAACTTCCCCAAATTTCAGGAAGAAACCTACCAGAGAGGGCACTCTCTGGGTCAAGAAGGAATATTTCAAAAAAAATCTGTAAAGAACTCCTCAGAAGTTCACAAGAGGACTTCTCAGAAGTTACGAAGAGATCAGAAGTTTAGTTGGAACTACCCAGAAGTGCTAGAGAGCTTCCCTAAAATTCCGAATCGAACATTCCAGCATTTCAGAATGAGAACTTTTTGAAGTTCACGAAATCCCAGAAGTTATGGTTGATACTTTTGATAAAATCAGGAAAAAAAACTTTCCAGAGGTGTAGGGGGAACTTTCTTGTAGCTCAAGCAGGTATTTCTCAGAAATTCAAACTACCCCAAAGTCCAGGAGAATACTACCCTGAAGTTCAGAAGAGATTATTTCGGCAGTTCAGAAATGAACTTCTCAGAACTTCAGGAAGAAACTTCTAACAACTTAAGAAGATTTTCCAAGAAATTCTGAAGAGTATTTTCTCAAAGTTTTGCAGAAACTTTCCTCGTAGTTCAGGATGGAATTTATCTGATGCTAAGAAAGTAACTATGTTCAGGAAAAAAAACTTATCTAATGTTTCTGGAAGGTAAGGTTGGGTTCTTAGTTGTGAATTTCGAAGAAAACAAGAAGTGATTGCCAAGAAGTTCATCAGGAAATTTGCCTGAAGTTCAGTTTCAGTTTCCTAACTTCCCAAAATTTTAGCAAAGAGTCTTGTAGAAGATCAGTTTCCCTGAAATTTTAGAGATAATTTTCCCTGAAATTTTAGAGATAATCACTAACTAACCTAAGAAGCAGTCTATATAAAAATCATTCATATGACATATGAATATCATGACTGATGATGACATCATATTTAAATATGGTACACACTATCTGCCCAACCGTTCACATCATACTATGAGGACACACACTCATCCAGGAATTACAATTCCTTACTTCCCATCTCACCTCGTTTGAAAGATTTGAGATCTGAGAAGCATAAACAATTCAAAAAGTTTATCAATATATCCATAAAGTTTTCGATAATGGTTCCAAAGTTCAGATAATCTATATATCTATTTAAAATGAACTATATATAAAAATAAACTCGAATACTACTCAACCGATCAGTGTGAAAATTTATGGAGGTTCTTATGATAGTAAGAGACCTCTCCCTTCCCTGAGCCCCCTCTCAAATAAAATACAAATATATAAATTGAAAATGATAGCCCTTCGACTCAATCTACAAAAAATATCAGTTCTAGTAACATTGTTGTTTTTTTACTAATGAAATAAAAAAATTGAATTCATCTTTATAATTTATGTAACGGAAGATTGACTCTGCTATTCATTGTAATTTAATTGTTATTGTTGAATCAAAAAAAGGCTGTGGAATTAATCAAATGAAAACTAAATTTGTGATTTTAAAACACAAAACTGGAAAGAACGTCAGAAATATGAAACAATAGTGTAAGGTTGCACACAATCCAAGAAATAGATGCAGACATGTTTACATAAATACACACATAGCGAAAATGACATCAAACGCTCTTGAATTACGTCTTGGAAGAAGTCAAATTTTCTCAAAAAAAAATTACAGATTTCTACAGACATTCCCAGACTTTTCGAATTTTTATCACAGACATTTGAAAAAAATATCTGGCATCCCTGCCGGTAAGATAGCTTGCTGAAATCTTACCCTACCACGAAAAATGTAAGTATTCTTTATACGGTATATAATTATGGATCATCCCTGGAATTCCCGAGTATTGTATGAAAATTTTAATTTTTTTTTCCTTCATAGCAATGATAATGCAAGTCGATCTACAATTGCAGCAGGACCACAACCGGAAGACATGTAGACAGTGCACATGAGATTCTCATTTTATATTATAACATTCTTTCACAATATTTTTCAGCTTTCCATTTATCCATCGTCGTAAATTTAAATACACCCACCCCCTATTGAGCGAGATAAGGCGCTATAACCTTGGCAATTATTGCCAGGCTTTTGGTTCAAATGCCAAAAGTTCACCCACAAGCAGAAGGAGCATAAACTAATCTTTCTAGCATCTATGCTCCCAACGATAAGGTACAAATTGTCACACTGTTCAACTCTACATGGAAGCGTTTGGTACGGGAGGTCCACGCTTTCTTCCTTCCCTTGATTCAAAGTAGTAGAGCGATTTTAGATCATTCTGGAATCGCTCTATTTCTTGGAATCCTCTCTGCGGCACATACTACGCAGTTGGCCTGGCCGATGACAAGAAAAATGATGTATTCAAGAAACCATCATTTTCCAGGATGCCTTCAAGAATTGGCTGCGTTAGTTTGAGATTAGATTAGATTAGAAAGTCATCATATAGAACTTAAACTCGATTTGAAAAATCTTAGAGATCTCATTTATGCTGATAACAGAAAGCAATTATAATCAATAATGCTTTTCAATTTTCTATTTTGTAAATGTCGTAGAGACACATGGAAAAGCTAAAGATTGTTGATTCTAATTTTTTACGTGTCTGTGGCAAGTGTTCAGCCTGTTCTCATTCAGTGTTCTAGCAACACGTCAGTTGCTTGCGGCACCACACAATGCATTTATTTTAATTGCAATCGATCCCGCCACCGCAATCTTCGTAAAACCGAGCCTTTACTGAACAAACTACACGTGACCCCAACAATCAATCAACCAAATAAATCAGTAATAATAGTACTAGAGGGAACCGCACCGGCATAAACTGCTGAAATAGAGAGCACCACAGCATCGCACGCCGTGAAAACTTCCTACGAATTAACGGACGACGACGACGACGACGTCGGGAGAAGAACTTGTGAAAGAGTTAAATTTCCCAATGATTATGGTTTATATGTTTACAAAGAATGGGATAAACGTCAATCCGAACAATACACACACAAGTAGGTACACCCGATTTCTTCCCGGAGCATTGGCTCTGTTCCCCCACGATATTCACTGTGCTCCGGTCAATTGGGAAGGTAATGGACGGAGAACAATGAAAAGTCCAGTCTACCGAAAGGAGGAGGAATACAGAAGGTTGTTGTGGAATCTGACGAAAGACCAACCGAGGTAAAGTTCCGACCAAGCATGATAATTTTAACGAGCTTAAACTATGCAAATGAAGACGTAAATAGAAATTAATCATGTATGAAGGAGCATTGGAGAAACCCCCCTTCGAGTCTGCGGTTCACATAGAGATCTGGGTTATCGAGCTTGGAGTCATGCTTTTGCTCTGTTTTTTTTTCCTTCTGTTTGACGAGACCATCAGGTAAGAGATCTCGGCGATGAAATAAAAGACGGGAGTCCAGTCAGTGTACAGCGAGCCGTTTATTGATTTAAATTCATAATTCATACGTACTGTTTTGTGGCGCCACCACTACTGTTCACGGTTCACTCCCACCCAGTTTAGCGCGCGAGTTTGTATTGGGCCTCGGTATTTGCTGTTGAAGAAGGGCGCTCGGATTTGATCGTGCATGACGAGAATCGAAGATGGGAGACGGGTCCTAACAAGACTATCATTTTGTGGCTTTGCTGGCCGCTGTTTTACCTATGATCTGCTGTACTCTATGATTTGGCATGACACGAGTATGTTGGGGAATGTGCTGAGTTGTTGGAACCATGGATTATTAGGCGAAGCATATGTTCGGTCTCCACTAATCTGCTTCATACGGATATTCGTTAAGATTCAATGTTCAAAAACCTGCAATACACATGTGTATTGATTTTGGCAACAAGCATAACACCAGCAAATCCGATCTAAATTAAATCAACAAAACTCCTCATTCCTCCCTCCCTTTCAAACATCAACAAAACGCTTTACACTCTATTATCACATAATATACACCCGATTACGTCTCATTTTACAACCACTATCACAAAGGGCAGAAATTTTTGCAATCAAATAAAAATATGTGAAAATTTGCCTTCCCCTCCACTGGTTCCGTATCGCAGTTGGTCTGCTTGCTGTTTGCGAAAATAAAACATAATCGCAACGTCGTCGGTAGCACCCTTCCACCCAATTTGATGCCAATAAAGATCCTTTGCCGGGCCGACGTTCTCCCGAATGATGAGAAATGATACCTCTTGACTAGAAGGCAATTTTTACGCCCACGCACCGCACGCTGATGTAAGCCCGAATGTATGTTTTGTCAATTTTACAAGGCAATTCAGCACTGGAATGACTTTCTCCGCTTCCGCTCCGATCGAAGAGGGGTGAAATTGCACTCACCCTTGTTGCTGGCTGCTGGGTGAATGCGAAGCCGTTGATCCGATTTCTGCAATCAATTTAGAACGAGGGGTGTTTGGGCATTTCGAGGAAACTGGGAAACTCTCGACCATATTACAAAGTGATGTGTATCATGTCAATTGAACGTGCAAATTTCCCTGTGACACACTTCATGTTGACTTCGAGTAACAGGTCTGGTCTGGTTTCGGTGTGAAGGTTTGGCTTTGGTTTAACAATTTTAACGATCAATTTCGACGTTGATGTGACAAACGAGATGATTGGTGGCGGGGTTTCTGTTTGCGGGCGTTTCCATAAATAATATATGCCATTTTGGAAATTGACATTGTTGTGCTTCTGGATGAGGTGTGGGTGTAATGCCATCAAGCAATTTGCGATCAATCATAAAAAAGAATTCCAGGAGAGATGCTGTCAGGGTTTCATCCAGTTCAAGAACGGTAGTATTTAAATCCATTTCATAAAAGATGCATACGAAAGTCGATCCTTTTCATTACTAAAGACTGGACTCGGAAAAAATGAGACACACAAAAATGATCACCAACAATTCATTTTAAATCGGATACTTCTCAAATTTTCAGGGATTAAATAACTATATATAAGCTATGTGTTGGCAAAATTTATTTATTGAGTTCCTTCCCACAAGCTGAAAACTCGTATATTGCTCTTAACACTGCTCATGAGATCTTGGGCGAGGCTTTGTCCATCTTCCTTACACAATTTCTCCCAATTTTTCTTCAAAGCTATTGCAGATAATTATACGCTTCTTTGAAACAGTAGTTTAGGACCTAGTTTGAAATTTTCAACGAACTGTTAGGCAATATTTTCAAATTTTGCATCAGTCTTAGATACATCTTAAATAATTTCCTATGATAAAGATTGGACTCGGAAAAAATGCGACACTTTGTTTTGGGTGTAACTTTTTATCGCGTGGGTAAAAATTAATGAAATTTTGAGTAATACTAGTTTAAAGATGGATCGGCAAAAGGCTTGAAATCCACCATTCCACCGTGTCCCGCGTTGTGAAGATGTTCCACGAGACGAAGACCATCGAGCGGCGTGCTGAAAGTGGCTGAAAACCGAAAACAGAATACCCAGAGAAGGCGCGGAAGATAAGGCAGTACTGTAAGAATAGCCCGAACATTTCCACCCGAGACGTGGCCAAAAAGGTCAATTCGTCGAAGTGGTTCGTCCAGCAGACAATGAAGTGGGCTGAGCTACGTGTTTTTAAGGGCAGGAAGGTGCCAAACCGGAATGACAAGCAAAACACGGTGGCCAAATTGCTTGCGCGGAAGCTGTACCGTGAGTGGCTGGTCTTGCCAGGCTGTCTCGTCATGGACGACGAGACATATATCGAGGCGGATACCAAACCAATCCCCGGCCTCGAGTTTTTTGTCGGTACGTGGAGGTTCTAGAAGAGTTCCGGAAGAAAAAGATGGACAAATTCGCGAAGAAGTACCTGTTGTGGCAGGCGGTCTACGATTGCGGACGGTACAGCAAGCCGTTCGTTACAACCGGCACCATAAACGGGCATATTTATCGAGAAGAATCCTTGCAGAAGCGCTTGCTGCCCTTCCTCCGCTCTCACCGTGGTCCCACGCTGTTCTGGCTGGATCTCGCTTCGTGCCATTACGCCAAGCCTGTAATGGATTGGTTCAAAGCGAAGGGCGTTAATATGGTCCCGAAGGAGGCGATCCTGCTAAATGCACCAGAACTTCGTCCGATCGAAAAGTTTTGGGCGATAATGAAGAAGAAGTTGAAAAAGAGCGGAAAAAAAATTCAAAACCGATGAAGCTTTGAAGAAAAACTGGGAGAAATTGTCCAAGATCTCATTAGCATTTTGCCAAAATATAGTTATTTCCCTGAAAATTTGAGAAGTATCCGATTTAAAATGAATTTTTTGTGATCATTTTTTCCGAGTCCAGTCTTTAATCCAAAGGAGATGAAGATGGAAAGACCGAGCTCCTATCAGTTTTAATCGAGAAGTAACAAACCGAGAGCACTTAAATGGTCGAAATGGTTGAGGATGCGTTTTGTGAGCTGAAGGCAATGCTCAAGAAACTAGTGCATCCAACTTGCAACGCCACAACGTTTCAAGAGCAAGCAGTTCCGGTGACCAACACCACTGGATGCCAAGAGTAAAGCTGAGATCCGTCTGCCTAGCTTTGAAGGCCGTATTTGTGAATAGGTTACATACCGTGACATGTTTAGGAGTTTGATTGATCGGAATGATTTGCTGACCGAGATGAATAAATTTTCCTATTTGCGTTCATATCTCGTCAGTGAAGCGTTGCAGCAAATTTCGTCGGTTGATATGACTACTGCCAACTACTCCATAGCTTGGGACAGCCTCCAGGAGCGATATGAAAATAAGAAGCTTATAGTGAAAGCACATCTTGATGCGTTGTTCAGCGTAGAATCGATGAAACGTGAAAGCTTTGAATCGTTAAGTCACGTAATCAACGAATTTGAAAGAAATCTACAACAATAAGAGAAGATTGATGCAGATACATCTGGATGGAGCACGGTGGTGTGCTCTTGACTTGATGCTACAACGCTTCGGCAATGGGAATGCCATCACTCGTCGGCGGATGTTCCTGCCTATGGGAATTTGATGCAATTTCTACGCAAACAAGCGTTGGTTCTACAGTCACTAATGTCGTCAAAATCCAACCAGCCAGCTGTGAAGAAGAAACCCAATCTTACAGTCAGCCACGCTACCTCACAATCTCCAAAAGGTTGTCCATTTTGTGGAGAAAGTCTACACTCAGCCTTCAGATGTCAACAGTTCTTGAAAATGAAGGCCACGGAACGGTACGAGAAGGTTTAGCGGAGTGAATTGTGCCTGAAATGTTTTTCACATACGGTTCGATCACCGGAACCGAAATTGTCATCAAAAGCACCATGCATTATTGCACTTTGAATTATCGAACGGTGGAGCTGTGCCATTACAACAAGCGACCGGTTCCTCCGTCCCACTAGTACAGAACCGACTACAAGAAGCGAACGCTCAGTATACATAGTCACAGAGTCAGACCACATCCACTCAAAACCCTGGATCAGTTACCAGCGCACTACCAGCAGCGGCTACAAATACTCATCCAACATATTCACACTCTCCACACACCACAGACCGTACACTAGTTATGCAAACCAATTCATTACCAACCAATATGCCATGACCAACCTGACCAACTCCGTCCATTAGGGTTTGTACAGACTCTTCAGAAATCGTAGAAGCCGTCTTTGCCCAAATTTGCTGGAAGTGTCTTTGATGTTTTTGATTCCTTGCTTCTTTTCAGAAAGCTTCCGCTTTATCAGAGCCCAATATCTCTCGATTGGTCGTAGCACTGGGCGATTTGGCAGGTTTAGGCTTTTGGTACAATGTTCACTTGATTTGCTTGGTACCACTCCATCACAGTTTTAGCATAGTGGCATGATGTCAAATCGAGCCAGAACAAAGGTTTTTATTTGTGACTTTTGATTGTGCCTGTAGTGACGTAAGATTTACTCCTTTTGCCACACGTGCAAATTGCTTGCCACACAAGGTATTTTTTGGGAAATTTCGATGCCTTCTTCATTCTGAAATGCTCAGCTGTAGCATTTCTGACCATAGCAGAATAAAAAGCCTGCCCTGGAAGCTGCTTGAAATCCTCCAGGACATAAGTTTCATCGTCCATAACAACGCATGAAAACTTCGTCAAATATTTGCAGTACAAACGTCGAGCCCGTGATTTTGCTGCCAAGTTCTGATTGTCGTTGCGATTTGGAACTGTTTTTACTTTATACGACTCAAGTCCCAAACGTTGTTTTGATGTTTGGACAAAACCAGGCGACATCCCTATTTTACGAGCCACCGTTCGAATGGAGAGATTTGGGTTTTTCTTTAATATCCTTTTCACTTTTCGGTCCATGACAGGATCAGCGTGTGCAATGTTTTTGTCACTTTTCGGTTTCCTCTCCACCGTCAAAAAAAAAAAAAAATGATTTGTCAGGATTTGCCGTACGCCCGTACAAAATTCGCTCGCACACTTGTTTTTCTCTCGTCGCCATCTTGAATACTAAACATGAAATGTAAACATCAATCATAGTCTATGTCATCATAGACTTTCAGCTGTACCACAGTGAAATTTTTCATTCCTACGTGCAATATTTCAATAGTTACAATGATTTGAAGGTCTCCGGATTCATGTGTATACAGATCATAGTTTAAAGAGATAGCCTCCTCGCAGTATCTGGAATCGGTGGTTCCGTAGTAAAGTCGTCAAAGTTGGTTGAAGCAGTTATATCACCACGATTCCATAGCATTTCATCATATGAGGATTCTATTCATCTTCATGTTCTTCCCAAACTCACCTCTACATTACCAGTTGAACGTGTAGCCGTACACATACTAGCAATTCCTGAAGGTTAGCGAACCCTGCATCTTACGAGCCTAGCCCAGTTGATTTGTTCATTGGTGCCGAATATTATTTCGATTTGCTGAAGGAGAGTAGCAGAAAGATGTCGAATGATGGACCCACATTCCAAGACAGCGTTTTTGGATGGGTGGTTTCAGGGCGAGTTCCTGGTAGAGCAATGGATGTGTCTAGGGCATACATGCGCTCGAATGTTGATTTACGAGAGTTGTTGACCAGGTTTTGGGAGCTCGAATCGTGTCACAATAAAAGTACGTTCTCCGCAGAGTTGACGTGCGAGGAAATATTTCAGCAAACAATTACATGCGCTGAGAATGGCAGATTTGTCGTCACTCTACCCAAGAAACAATACGTCATCGATCGGAGGAGATTCCGAAACCACTGCGATGAAATGGTTCTACGGGCTAGAGCGGCGCTTTGAACGAAAACCTACACTGAAAGCGTTGTATTGTGATTTCATTCAAGAGTATGTGTCAGAGGAACATATGCGGGAAGTTACGCCAGATCTCTGCGAAGGCTCATCGTATTATATGCCACATCATGCCGTCTTGAAGCCGGAATGTTCCACAACGATATTGCGCGTTGTGTTTGATGCTTTTTCTACTGGAGTCTTATTATACGATGGACTTATTATACGATGGTCGGACCCGTCTTCCAAGACGACTTGCTGGCGATTATTCTTACATAATAATCGTCGCGAATAGAGTATCTGCACTGAAAATTAATTTTCGTTTATGTTACGAAATCGATTGTAGAACTAACAAATCTATTCGATGTTTTCTGCATTTCTTAATGTTTCTGCCATGGGTTTCGATGCTATATTTATAGGAAGAGCTATTATTGAGTCCGTGGTTCATCTCACTAAACCATGTTTACTCTTGAGAAGTTACTTGATTATTGTGCTTGAGGTTCTCACTCTCGACAGCGTTTTCATTTCTATTTTGGGATAAATTAATGATCCTCGCCATCCCAGTAGGAACACCAACACTTATGAGTACGCTCGAAGAGAAGTAGCGATTGGCTGGTCTTCACGAAATTCATTTTGTGTATTGTACAAAAACTGTGTAATGATAGCTTTTTGTTAGATGACAAGCCATATGAATGGTTCATACAATTTACAAGACAGTTGTTCTATGTACAAAATCCATGTTTACGAAACGAGTGAAAGCTAATCTACGAAAATAAATTTTCAGTGTGAGAAACAACACATCACAAAAAATGGTGAATGGAATCATGTCGGTACGACGGGTTCCAAGTAACATTGCCGAAACCATCCAGCTTTATTAAGTTTTATTAATGTTGTATGAAAGCCACTAGAAATCGTTTTGGGTTTATTTTGGCAGTGAGAGGTGCCAATAGGTTTCAAATTTAAGTCAGGATTATGAGAATCTACGCAGCTTCTTAACAACGATCTTAAAACCTTGTCTACTAAAATTCCTTTTACAAAGGTTTTATGTTGACTTTATGAACTTGAAAAATGCTGTTTTGAAATGCCGTTTTAGGACTCATTCGAATTGTCTTATTATTGTCAGTTGCCTCCAATAAATGCCTTAAACGGCAAATTGGCATTGAGGAAAGTCACCAAATGACAAATGGTATTATAGTAGCCATTAGGAAGATAAATTGACTTTTTGGCAAAACTGTGATTTCTTCCCATAATGAATATATGAATATATGAAATAATTGAAATGTGGAAAAATAAATACACCCAATTTTTAATGTAATGCAAATAAACTGCAGATCAGAGACCAAATTTGGCATTCTTTCAGATTCTTCAGATTCTTTCAGAATTCCATAAATTTTCAGGAAATTCACGATTAACTTATCGAATATATTTGTTTAAATTTTGTTTTTGTTTATGTTAACTTGCATAAAATTATACGCGCAAACGATTTGGAGCATGAAACGCTTTAAAAAACTCAATTTGTTTTGGATATTTTGCTATCAAACAAAATTTCTCGCAACACTAGAACTTTTTCCTTCGATATTATTTACTGTTAAATGAATCAGAAGAGCAGAGAACCGAATAAAGCAGAACAACACAAACCAACCACGATATCACCGTGAGGTTTCACAACTGCCGCCATTGGGCTCTATGCTGGTTTTGATGGCAGCCAATAGGTTTTATGGTTGAGCAATGCCCTGTGCTGCTGAGCAGTAAGAAGTGGTTTGGCATAAGAGCTTCCTGCGATTCCGCCTCCAGTGGTACGAAAGTCAAAGGCCTAGAGTTGACAATCCCTTCCGCTTCGATCATCAACGGGAGAAGAGTTTCGGCATTCGGGTTTCTGGTAGTTGATAGAGTTGAGAAGGCGACCTTGATCGACATAACGAGTCTCTCCCATGACCCACCCATGTGCGGAGCTGAGGGGGGTTTAAACACCGAATTGGTAACTGCGTTTGTGAAGATAGCAGACAGCTGGTGGTTTATATTTCAGATTTGATGCTGCAGCTCATAGTTAGCGCCGATGAAATTGGTGCCGTTATCGCTTCTAATCTCCAAGAGCGATCCGCATCGTGCTACCGTCGTATCGCCATCTTAAATGCTTCAGTGGAAAGAGAATGAACCACCTCTAAATAAACGGGTCGAAAAATAATGAAGGTAACGCAGTACCATCGGAAGTCCCGAACGTGCATTACGGGTCCGGGAATACTGGGGGCAAAACTACGCCACTGCCGAACGATACCGGGCAACCCTATGTGAGACTAGCAACACTTTCCAACATGGCAACTGTCAAAATATTGGTGAGAAAAATTTCCCGGTAGTCATTTTCCTCAAACCCTTCTGTACGCTAGGCAAGAAGGCAAGGTTAATTCCTTCTTTGTGTACTCCGTCGTCTGTTGTGAATTTCAACTATAAATTAGGAGACTAGTTGTAAGTTTATTGATATTATATTCTTTGTTGTTTACTTTAAACTAAAACTTAATTTCCCCTTATAAAAAGTTTTAGCTCGCTAAGCGATAAAACACGGCGTGCTATAAAAATAATCCTAAACGGCCTAATCGACCTGTAAGCATATCAATGGAATATTTTTGAATAATTATTTTAACTATGTATTGCCTAAAAATTACAATTACAACTGAAAATCTTATGTTCTGAACGCCAAGACAGTTTGGATGACCTAGAGGCAGGGATTGTCGAAATAAACAGAGCAATGCAAAATAGACAAGTGCTTCACCCAATTTCAAATGTGCATATCCTGTTTCAGAAGAGCGCACAAAACGAACGAGATTTCGTTGCAGTACGAGAGACAGAAAGCCGCACATACACTTCTCTTTCAGAGATAAAGAGTAATGCACAGTGCTCTACTCTGTGCTTTACTCTGTGCTTTGGCTCATGCTTTGGTAAATAGTAGCAAAATGAACATTTGTGATTTTAGTAACAAAAAGGCATTGTATGGCTTCATAGAGGGAAAATTTTAATAAGATCCTTACTCACAAACTAGTCGGGCCTGCCACCGTGTCTGTTTTTTGCACTTGTGTTTGCACAAAGACGAGAAGGGAGAGTGCAATCGTTAACGCCCAAAGAGACGAGAGCAAATTCGAAATAAGATGTGCGGTTTTGAGCGCACGGCAAAAGGGTGCACGGCAGCACAGACGGTACTTTCACGTCTCTTTGAAATTTAATGTGCTGTCTCGTAGCAGCGCGTGCTGCACTCAAAGAGATTTGAGTCGCACCTTATCCCTGCCTAGAGGATCAGAAAGTTATAAAATATTGATTGCTGACCTTCCAAAAGATTCATAGAACATGTTTGTATGCATATAGTCACCTTATACTGCCCAAGAAGCTACTGTTACAACTCTAGGTCTTATTTTTGCAACTTAAAGACAGTTTGGATGACCCGAATCATCCCAGTTGATCTCTTAATGTTTGTTTACGTTCTACAATATTCATTGAACATGGTTAAATACGTAGCGTTACTTTGTGTAGCCCAAAAAGCTATAGCTACTACTGTAGATCTTAAGTTCTGAACTCAAGGACAGTTTGGATGACCTAGAACATCACAAAATCATCAAATAATGACTGTTGACCTTCCAAAAAGTCCATTCAATATGTTTATGTTGGCCCTAAAAGCTGCTGTTACTACAGCATTTTGGATAACCTAGAACATCCCATAAAGATACAAAAATATTTCACGTTAATCATCAAACATTTTATAATACGTATACATACGTACCATATTCTAAAACAACGCTTTAAACTATTTATAAGGCTATTTTTTTTTCTTCCTGAGCTTCTTCATATTTAGAATGTTCTAGGTCGTCAATTGGGCCTCAAATTCATATTTTAGTTTATTTTCCTGGCACAAGAATTGATGTAGAATAAATTTTCCAAAGACAGTATACACTTTTATTCAGGCTGTGATTTTATACTGCCATTTTCCTTTTCAGGTGGAAACTTCGGCTTGAAGGGGCTAAAGAGTATCCACAGTAAAATTGCATCACTTTAAACTCGTCCTCTAAAACAAGACTGTCAACCGATTGTCATGAAATATTCAGGGAATAAAATACAATGTATAGTCTTGGTTTAAGTTTTTTTATTTCACTGTATTTCTTTACCAAATCCAAAAGCCTTAACTTTTTTCCTAATACCACGCATAAGATTTTGTACACCGCTTGAACTGACATTTCTTTCCGCTTTCAACCATGACTTCAACATTTCCTGTTCTGTAGTGATAACTTTAGGATGCTTAAGAAGCTCGTGCTTCATTATAGCCCAATATTTTTCAATTGGCTGTAACTCTGGAGAGTTTGGGGGATTAATATCCTTCGGCACGACAGTGACACAAATCGTCTTGTACCACTCCAGAACATCCTTCGAGTAGTGACAAGAGGCTAGGTCCAGCCAAAAATTGTAGGAACGTTGTGTGTTTTGAGGAACTGAAGCAGTCGCTCTTTCAGGCATTCATTCATGTATACTTGACCATTTACAGTTGAAGTTGTCACGAAATTCTTGCTCCGTTTACCACACAAACAAATCCCTGCCAAATCATGAATTTCTTGGGGAACTTTGACACTTGCTGTTTCCTGAGAGAGTCTGGAACATCGAACTTGTCTTTAGCAGTCACAAACTGGTTGCCGGTGATTTGTTTAAAGTCCGCTTTTACGTGTGTTTCATCGTCCATGATGCAGCAGTGAGGTTTCGTCAACATTTGTGTGTACAGCTTACGTGCACGTGTTTTAGCTGCCCTACTCTGTTTTTCATTGCGGTTTGTAGCTTTTTGAACTATGAATGAACGGAGCCCGGTTCGTTTCTTGGCTTTCTGCACGAAAGTTTTGGTTAAGTGCAGCTTTTTCGCAACATCCCGAACGGATCAGTTAGGTTTGCGTTTAAAGGCAACAACCATTCGCTTTTGATCCTTCACACAGTACGGAACACTTTTTCTACCGCTCACCTTCTTTCGATGGACAGCTAAACGATCCCTGAAATGTTCTATGACACGAGACACTGTAGAGAATTTTCAACATGTTTCCGATGGCTCAGTGCCAAAGAAGTTGGTTGTCGAGGTGCGTGTGCAAAATGTTCTCGCGTACTTGCTGTTCCTTCGACTCCATTTTCGAAACTACAACACATTTCACAATGAAACTCACGCATTGTGCACAATACACGCTGAGGTCATTTCATCCAAAATTTCGTTGAAATCAACCCAAAGGGCAAAATGTTACAGCTTATTGAACGTGATGCAATTTAACTGTGGACACCCTTTAATACACTTTTTAAAACAACGCGTATCATTTTTGAATTTTCCAATAGAATGTGGCCTGAAATCCACATTGCTTTCTATTGAAGTTGATGCGTAGAAATATTTTCGATTGAAAATGAAAATCGAAAATTTTGAATATCTTTTGAGAAATGACTTAAATGTTAATGCTCAAAACCTGCCCACTTCTCGTGACGGTTGCTATGCGAATTTTTCTTCAATTGTACCCCATTTTAGAAAACAAAGACGTAGTCCTACGTCATAAGATTCGGTACGAAGTTCTGAAAATGGGTGTGAAGCTGGCACCCTTGGTTCAGTACTACTGAATTACATAAAGTCTCGATCGTTGAGACTTCTTCTTGCCAACAAAGTAATTGATAATTTTAGACAATTATCATTGAAATCTTCATTCGCAACGATCAATTCTCTTTAATAAAAGAAATAGTTTTAAGAAATCCAAATCACAGAAAATAACATTTGCATTAAAAATAAATGGATAAAAATAGCTGATTTTTCACCCGCACTGACGAAACTACCCGTGCAGCATCAATCATAGTAACCCATGAGTCAGCAGACAAAAATTGACAGCTTTATCAGTCGAACTGTAACCGTGATGGCAAAACCAGTGAAGCAACTCCGTTCAGAAGCGTGCGTGTTCAAAGAACGGCACCCCGCCGCGTCGAAAACGGACATCGTGTGGCACTTTGTGGACGCCGGATACACCCGTTGCGGCATCTACAACATCTTGGCACAATTAGACAACAATCAGAGCATCAAAAGAAAGCCCGGTTCCGGACGGCCGACGACCCTGAGCGACAAGGAGCTCCAAAGGATGCTGAAGAGGATGACCGAGGAAAAAGTTGCTACATCGCTGCGTGCGCTTGGTCAGGAGGTCGGTTCAACCGGCCAAACAGTGAAATAGTACCTAGCAAACGTGAACATACATTTCAGGAAGCGGAAGCCACTTCCACTGGTTTCGGAGCTGCAGGCAATGACGCAGCGGCAGCGGCTGAATAAGATAGTCAACTCGATTTTCCCAGCGAACCGCGACGTGGCGGTGGTGATGGACGACGATACCTATCTCATCCTGAATGGCAACGACTGGCAGGAAACTTCGTATTTTACTTCCCTTACGAAGGAAGTGAGCTCCGAGGTGAAGTTCATTTCACACACCAAATTCCCCAGGAAGGTGCTGCTGTGGCTGACAATCAGCGAGAAGGGGATGTCAAAGCCGCTCTTCTTTCACTCCGGACTGGCCGTGAACGGGGAAATCTGTAGTACAAAATGCATGCCGGAAGTTGCGTCGTTCATCGAGAAATACCACAAGGGCGAAAAGGCGGTGTTCTGGCCGGATCTGGCGTCGGCCTACTACTCGCGATCATTGGAGGCAATGGAGCGGCTGAATATCAATGTGGTACCCAAGTCGGCGAACCCACCCAACGTCCCCCATTTGCGTCCCATCGAGAATTTCTGGGCCAACCTGAAGCGTAGGATCTACTCCAACAATTTTGTTGCAAAAGCTGACGAGGAATTGATAAATAAAACGAAGGCTGCTCGCTAGGGCGCAGATTTTTATTGCAAGTTAGGTTAAATAATTACCATCCATGGGAAATTTATCAAAAGCAATTATTTGTTTTAGCTTTTTTTTATAACCATCCGAAAAAAGTCCATTTGTTTCAATGCAAACGTTACTTGATCTCCATCAACGTTGCCAGCCCGGAGATTCTGAACCAGTGGTAAATGAGTTTTGGCAGTTGTGTGCCAGAACTGTGTCAATCGACGGAGATGAGTTCGAGGTGGTGGATGAGTTTGTGTACCTCGGATCATTGGTGACCTCGGATAACAACTGCAGCAGAGAAATTCGAAGATGCATTATTACCGGAAGTCGTGCCTACAATGGACTCAAAAAGAGCTGGTCTGACAACAAAGTGTACCATTTACAAAACGGTGATAAGACCGGTAGTTCTCTACGGGCATGAGACGTGGACAATTCTCCAAGAGGACCTAAAACTGGGAGTTTTGGCGGTTTATGTGAAAACAGTGTTTAGAGAAGAAGGATAAATCACGAGCTGGCGCAGCTCTACAGCGAACACAGTATCCAGAAAGTCGCTAGAGTAGGAAGGGTACAATGGGCGGTACATGTGATAAGGATGTCGGACAACAACCCCGCAAAAATGATGTTTGCCTCAAGTCCGACCGGTACAAGACGCAGAGCAGTTCTGCGAGGTAGGTGGTTAAACTAAGTGGAGCAAGACTTCGGAAGTGTGGGACATGCGAGGAACTGGAGACAAGCAGCCCAAAACCGAGTTTTATGGAAAAATGTCGTAATGCAGGTGCGGTCCTAATAGGACGTTAAATAAGCATAATTAAGTAAGTAAGTTGTCGTCAGCGAACATCGTGAGAAAGTCGGTTGATAGCACGCTGAAAATTATTCTCAATAACGCACCAACTTCCACGAGACACATCGGTCTCGTTCAGCAGTTCCAAATTTAATAAACTGAAGAGAATTTCCAGCAATATGTTTCAAGGGTAACTGAATGGCTTCTGAATAGGCGTCAGTCAATTTACTGGCTTTTACTCAATGTAAATGAAATTGAACGAAAATAATTCATGTTTCATCACATTCTACATTCCACTAAACGCAAAACCGGTGCGTCAGGACCGTGTCGATATGTGAAGAAATTGGAAAATTGAAAATAAATTATGTAGTGCTTCCCAGCCTCTTCTCGTCTTCAGGCCGCATCCACGGTGGATATGCTCGAGTGGAATTCCCCATAAGTCAAAGTTAAGCGTTTCGCCGAGTAGGTAGTCATCGTGTTCGGAGTGACGAAGGAAACGATATGGGCGCCTGCTTCCTGCTGCTCCCGGAGGGGGAAGCAGATTTTATCGCTATCATACGCTCCGATAAGAAAACCAGAGCGAAGCCAACAATCGAAGGGAAGAAGAAGAAAAAACGCGGGGTTCGAAGGTGTCTTTCCTGGTGCAGGATTCGTATAGGACGACATGGTTGTGTGTAAGTTACGAAACATGCTTGTTAATACGAGGAAAAGATTAAGACGATGGCTTCTGCCGATGCCGCTGGTGGGTGGGGAAGGATGCCGCTTCCCGAGCTGTTGTGCAATGGGGAAATTTATCTTTTCGAATCTAAATTGAGTTTGAGATGAGTGTCTTCCAGCTCCTCGCCATCGGTGGAATAACAAGGCTCTTCAAGATGCTGCCGTTCGATAAATCGGGAGGGGTGAGATATGAACCAGATGTAAATTTATGGATGGCGAGTGTATACGCATACATTATCGTTCAATTATTTATTGAGACTTAATAAAGTTAAGGAAAAGTTCACCGGAAGAGTAGGTAGGTTTAGGCATTCGGGGTGAAGTTGTGCAAAGGAATTCCACTGATGAATTGAATTTGCATATTGAAGAGATGGGAGGCGGTTGCATCCGTAGGGATTTGGAAGTAGGTTACTGTTACACTGGAACACATGCTCAACAGGTCTGGTTATCTGATTGAAGTGGTTTATTCTGTGCCTGAGGGCAGGCAAACAATATTCCAATGCCAGAAAATTGTATTCTTTGTCAACTGCCGTCGCAAACCGTTCAAATTACCACGTGAATCAATATTCGCTCGCAATAGCAAACTCCTATTGCTACATTAACGACCAACGTTTTCCAAATCCTATAAATTAAATAAAATTTACAGAAACGGTTCCTTAATCCGATTGAATCGCCCATTCCAGCGGCCATTAATTCCACACGATAGAACATTTTCCATATCTTAATTACTCGGACACGTTTCAGAAATTGACCGCCCGGTGCATGACCGTAAATCCAAGCATCGGCACAAAAAAATGGAAATAACTCCACTCTTATCAACCCCTCTGAGTAAACTCTAATACTCTCTATCCACGCATACGAGATTCACTATATAAGATGATGAACTTTCGCAGTCTCCGAGGGCACCAAGACTTGGAGAACTATGCAGAGGGAGGGCATAAAAAATAAGCATGCCAGAATAATAACTCCACGCCAGACAGATCGTCGTCGTCGTCTTCTTTGTGGCGTCGGTGGCGTCGGTGGCGTGGTTTCTGTATGCACTGCGGCAGCCCAAAAAGTCCCAGCACAGCGCAAATAAAAATAAATATTAAAATTGATAATTATCGTTAACACTCATCTTATTAAATATTAATCCTAAATAATCACGTTCTGCAGCCACAAAACGGGGATCGCGGTGGAGCGAATGGAAATGGAAAATAAGAAGCAAAGCAGAGCGCACAGGCCCATGAGTATCCATAACCTTGTGATGATTATAAAAAAAATAAATGTGTGCACGCTGGGACCTGGAGTCGTCCGCCCCTGTGCTCCTTGATGTAGTGGTCGGTCGGTCGGTCGGTCGGTCCGTCGGTGGTGTAAAAGATTTTTCTCCTCTGGACCTGTTTAGCTCATTTGCTGCGTCATATCGTTTCCACCCTTGTCGTAAAAATTAACGTGGTTTTCTGCTTATGATCCGTCCAATGGAAGGACGCGGAAAAATTCTTAGAGCCCTTTGGGATGGGTCCGGTATAGGTGATCTCATGCATTTTGCATCATATTTATATTAAAAAGTAAAAAAAAAAGAAAAAAATCAGCACACCGGACAACGTGTCTGCCTTTGCTTCGAGGCATTCGGCAGAGGAACACATTCATGAGCGCACTTCATGATCCATCTGGTTCACCTACCTGTGCAAGGGTAGCGGTATGACTTGATTGAAGAGGGGCACTGGGGGATTTATATGTCTCTATAAAAATCTGCTTATTTTAAAAAGTAAATTTCTTGGAGGCTACCCGATGATATGCATATTTATTTGTGATTCTCTCACTAGGTTATAATGCAATCGTGCGATTTTTCAAGCTCTTGGTTATCTTGGTGTCCCGATCAAAATTTGGTCAAACAGTAACGTGTGTGAGTCGATTAAAGTTTTTATTAATAAGTCAAATTCTTTTTTTTTTTTTTCAAGCTCTGTTAATACAGAATACTGGAAAAATATTCAGCTAAGCTTTCTTTTCACCGAATGCGAATTGCTGGGTCTTTCTTTTAACACATGCCATAAGATTTTGTACAGTCTCCTTGTTCACTTTATTCGCCGCAGAACGCCAGTTTGCCTTGAAGTGTTTCTCGCTCACAACCGCGTTTTGAGTCTTTTTAAGGTTCCGCTTGACGATGGCTCAATATTGTTCGATTGGGCAGAGCTATGGCGTGTTGGGAGGGTTCTTGTCCTTGGGTACCACTTGAACGTTGTTGGCAGCATACCAATAGTACGGAACACTTGTGTCGCTTCAGGACGCTTGTCAGAAGAAGTTTTTGTAGGCACTAGCTAAGATAAATTTCCTGGTTAACGGTTCCGGTCGCAATGTAAACGTTGCTCCTTAAGCCACAGGTACAGATGGCCTGCCACACCAGATATTTCTTCGCGAACTTTGACAGTTTAATGTGATTGAAAATATAGGCCACCTTTCCCATCGTCCTGTACCATGCAATCAAACTTCGTCAGCATCGTCGTGTACACATTTCGCGATCGTGCTTTGGCCGACGTGTTTTGTTTATTTTATTTTTTTAATCAGTTCGTTTATTTGTTAGGCTCAGGCGTGTGTAACACTTTACGGAGCCGATATTCAATATTGTTGTACAAAACATTTTACTTTTTGTTATTAGTAAAAGAGGGATGCCAATTACTCGTGGCTAGCTCGAGGTTAATGGGTCACATCATCGATTGGAAAGGGCTGGGTAGGTAACTTATTTAAGCCATTATTTGCTGCTTTTGGTTGCGACATCTACCAAATCCTCAATCCCTGTAATCCCTTTCAGGAACTAAACCACAGTTTGCTGGGCAGGTACAAGTAGTGTTTTGTTTATCGTTGCGATTTTGAGTCACCACTTTCTTGTAAGTCGACAGTCCAGTTCGTTTTTTAGCTCTGTCCACGGTTGAAGGCGTCACTTCTAGCTTCTTTGCGACATCTCGGACGGAGAGGTTGGGGTTCCGCTCGAAACAGCGGGCAACTCTTTTTGTCGTCGCTGTGGCCTCCGGCTTTTGATTTCCCCCTGATCCAGCTTTCCTGGCTGTCGAAAAACTTTCACCGAACACTTGTAATACGTTGGTAACAGTTAGATTAGAATAGATGTCTTTATTTAAGAGACTTTCAGCCGGTAGCTGGTTCATCTCTCGAGGAGAGAGATACAAGGATGGACAAGAGGGGTCCAGCCAAGTGGAGGGGTTTCAAAGAGACCCTTAATACATGTTGTGTATAATTACAGAGAAACCAAGTAGCAGAGCTGTTTGGTTTGGGCTGTCGCTGTTGTTGTTCCGGTATCTTTAATTGGGTATCCTAGAGGGTTTGAGCTGTTTAGTGGAATACCTGTAGCTAGAAATTAGAAGAAAAATTAGTATTTTCCATTGAATTTCAACTACCTTTGCTTTTCTTGACAGATACGCGTATTTCGTCTACAATGTGCAGACTTCTTCAGTGTCTCGTACTAACTCAAGTCTAATTATTAGTACGAGACGCTGATGAAGTCAGCACATTATAGACGAAATACGCGTATCTGTCAAGATAAGCAAAGGTAGTTGGAATTAAATAGAAAATACTAATTTTTCTTCTAATTTCTAGTTTTTTAATTGGGTAGTTTTAACGGGGCTCGGGCTCGTGTCAATTTCATGCGTTCGCACAGCGATTCCATTCCATACAAAAGGCGGAAAAAAGTCTAAAAATGGAATTTCCATAGCTAAGTTATGTGTTTCCTAGTAATTTTGTGCCGTTGATTTCAAATATGTTATCTAAATTGTCGTATTAGGCCACACTTCCGAGATATGGCCATTTTATGGCCTCCTGGAGTATCCGGAACATCCGATGAAATGGTAAATTCATTAGTCTCGTCCTAAAGCATTACGGTTCTTTTTAAAACCGTTTGTACGTAAAATGTAAGAAGCAAAGCGTTGTTTTGAACAATGTGCAGCTCAATTTGGGCGTGTTATGGTCTTCCGGAAGTTCCTGAACATTCGAAACCAAATAAGATAATTCAGCAATTCGAAACCAAAAAGATGAAGTGGATCTTAGACTTCTGCAAAAATAGGAAGGTTTGTCCCTTTTCGAAAAATATATGACTCAAAATTTTCATTTTGTCATTCGGGTGTTCCATTTTAAAATAGGATGGTCCAAATAACGGTATTAAAAAGATATTTATATTTTTCAAAGAATTATAACTTTTGATCGATTTTCATTTTCTTTTATAATGAAAGTTTATTAAAAAAAATGAGTTGTAGTTTTATGAATTCACATTTATATCAAAATAAGTCTTATTATTTAAATCAATTATAGAAATGTCCAGTTTCTATTGTTTTAATGTTGACTACAAGTTTCATGTAAAATTCAATCAAGGAAATTCAGAAGATTTAACGTTAAGTCATTTAAATGATTGTTATGATTTATCCCAATGTGTGTGTTCATGTGTGTTTTTTACAAAAAAAGTGTAGACAGATCGTTTGAAAAAGCTCCGAGGCCCGGAGTACCGAGTGTTATATACCATTCGACTCATGTAGTCAAGATTGTATTTTTTGGGTTCTAATCATCAACTTCTGGAAGATTGAGGAATCCAACTTGAAAAAAGAAGAAGACACCAAGTGGTGATAAATCTGACAGCTCCCATATTAAAGAATAGGACAAAACTTTTAAAATGGTTCTGGAAAATTCAAATGAAATTCTAATTAAAAGCGGTTTATTGAATGATGTAAGAAAAATCCAAAACTTCTCAATAAAGACATTTTCAGCAAAATAAAAATATAATTTACATAATGCCTCTATTGTGCTGTTTGGATTTTTCTTACATCATACAACAAACCACTTTTAATTAGAATTTCATTTGAATTTTCTAGAATCATTTTAAAAGTTTCGTCCTATACTTTTACATGGGAGCTGTCAGATTTATTACCACTCGGTGTCTTCTCCTTTTTTCAAGTTGGATTTCTCAATAAACAATAACAAAACTGCATCCGCATGCTTTCTACGGCGCAGCAAACATGGTGAAATAAATTTAACGTATTAATCGTAAACAGTAACTGAAATTTATCAGTTTGAAAATTTGAAGTGGCAGTGCATCTTTCCAAGGAATCAGGATGCAGCATCGTTTTTCTTTAAAAACCCTGGGCATTGCATGAGCAATTGGTTTTCCAAGCAATATATGTTTTCGATAGTCTTCAAAAGATAGATCGAAAGTCTTCAAATATTCCGCATATTCCGGATGATTCGGAGGACCATGCATTATCTTGTCGAAATCACGAATTGGTTACTACAATGAACTCGTTCTAACATTGCAAATAAATTTATTTGAAAATAAACACTGAGATCTGACCATTTTAACACTTTCCTGTGAGTACTAGGAATAAGAATCCGGATGTAGTCATGATGGTCCTGGAAACTTGATATAATCACCATTGCACTTATTTTTGAGTTCTCATGTTATTTGATGTGTCACATGATGGATTTTGATCCAAATCTGAAACTGGCCACTTTCCCGGGAGTACCCGGAACATCAACCCGGATAAGGTCAATGTAGTTCTGGACATTTGATATCATGACCATAGGATTTATTTTTCAATTCTCATGTCATTTGAGGTACCGCATGATGAGTTTTAATTTTAGGCCGAATTAGAATTGGCCGCTTCTCCGGGGGACTCTCCGGAAATAGTAAACCGTTTCCAGAAATTCAAAGGAAACATGTAGGACTACAGTACCTTTCATTTGGTGGTTGTTTCATTCAAATCGGTTCAGTAGTTGCTTGGGAAACTGAATTAGAAGTTTCGTAACACACATACAATACCTACACACATATACACACAGACATTCAGTTTATTGAGTTGAGTTCGTTGTATATAACAGTCGGTCTTCCAGGCTTTGGGTTAAAAGTCGGATTTCCAAGATTTAACTTCCTTGTAAGAGAGGGTAAGACGACCGTAGTAACTTATTTTGAGATCTATGTATTTACCAATTTCAAGGGTTTCATAGACATTCCAGAATTCTCGCCTCCCAGATTCTCCCAATTCTCCATACATTTTATATCGGAGTAAAAAACCCCGACCTTGTAGGACCCATACTTTGGAAAATTGTAGAGAGCACAATGTTCATCCAATCTTCATAAAATTTTGGAAAAGAAACTTCAAATAGTGTACAAAATTAGAAAAATATATTCATTGTAAAATAAGGAAGTTGATTTTTCGACTTTTTTCCGCCTTGGAATCACTGTGGGTCGGGGTGATCAGTGTTCGGGATTGTATCAGTGGTATGCAGGTCGGTATAATCTTGAGAGGTGAGGTGGTTTGGATTCCAGGGTCATGTCCAGATCGTAGCGGGTAGGGTCGATAATTTCCGCAATGCTGCGTGGAGTAGATCGAGGTCCGTGGGGTATCCATGTGCGTCATCGCTCAGGGCGTCGTGCAAGGAGGTTGGGATGTCATATAATGTCCGAGGGCCTTCGTAGCGAAGACAGTCGAAAACGATATGTTCCACCTAATGGTGCACGGTGCAGAGGGTGCAGCTGATCTTGAAGGGGCCGTTTCTGCTCATGTTGTGGGATACTATTGTATGCCCAGAGTGGAGGTGAGAGAAGACAACCTGTTGTCGGTGGTCCGGAGGGTTCGTTCCTCTGGTGACGGTGTTCTTTATCTTCCGGGTGAAGAAATCGCGGTTCTGTGTCCTTTCATTCCTCCAGGTGCTCCAGTAGATTTCGGTGAGCCATTTTTTTTAGGTCGTCTCCGGGGACCGCTTTGGTATATATCTTTTCGCTTCTGCTGATCGTGGCCAGTTGGTCCGCCTCCACATTGCCGTGAAGGCGTGGGGGCGTGGAGGATGATCGCTTGGATCCAGGGGTGCGAGGTTGTTTCCGATCCGAGAGCTGCAGCGACGCTGGCGGAGTCGGTAAAGACGGCTATGGGTTGCTCAGAGGTGGTGGTCAGGGTAATCCATACAGCAAGTGCTTCGGCCGAAAAGATGTTGCACTGGGGAGGGAGCCTGTGGAATCGGGCAGAATCGCTGTCGGTTATCCCGATACCGACTCTGCCAGAGCCAACGGATCCATCCGTATAGCGGATGCAATGAGCTGGGTAGTTCCGGTTGGTGAGGTCACGAAATGTGGCCTAGACTGCCAAGGGGTTGGCTCCGGCCTTAAATGCTTTCCGGAGGGTGTGTTCGATCCGCCCCAAGGACCCTGCCCAAGTAACAATTTTAGTTTAATTCCAGCCAAATAGCACTCCTCCCGGCTATGTTGATAAAACTCCATTTAAAACTGTTTTGTCCACAAACACCTCTTCTATGCATCTTTGAAGCCAAAATGTGTACAAAGTGGCCCACTCTATAGGCGGTTGTGAAAACAAATTAATAAAACCGTTTCAAGAGCATAGAGATTTTGAAAATGTTCTAGTGGAAGATGTTATGACCACTTGAGAACCCTCATCAAACCTATTGGCTGTCATCAAAACCAGCATAGGGCCAAATGGCCACAGCTGTCAAACTTCACGGTGATATTGTGGTTGTTTTTTGTTGTTCTGCTTTGTTCGATTCTCTGCTCTTCTGATTGATTTAGCAGTAAATAATATCTAGGAAAAAAAGTTCTAGCGTTGCAACAAAAATTTTTTTGATAGCAAAATATCCAAAACAAATAGAGTTTTTTCACAGTGTATCGTGCTCCAAATCATATGAGCACTTAATTTTATGATGAATATTGGTACGATAAGAGCCGAAAATTAATGCTCCTCGGAAATAATGCGAGTTTAAATCTACAAAAACAAAATTGAAACAAAAATATTCAATAAATGAATCATGAATTTCCCAAATTAGTCTCTTATCTCCAGTTCATTCGAATCACATTTAAAATTTGGTGTATTTATTTTTCCACATTTCAGTTATTTCATATATTTCAATATGGCGATTAGAAGAAATCACTGTTTTGCCAAAAAGCCAATTTATCTTCGCAATAGTTACTATAAAACTCTTTGGTGATTTGATGACTTTCCTCGATGCCAATTTGCCATTTAATACATTTACTGGAAGCAAAATGGTTTTAAAATTCTTTTTCAACTGATCATAATAACACTTTTGATTGTTATATTTGTATTCTCCCCAGCGCGGAAAAAAAACTTCATCAATGATCATAATTAGATAATTTGAATTAGTCCTAAAACGGCATTTCAAAACAGCATTTTACGAGTTCATAAAGTCACAATAAAACCTTTGATAGGAGTAAAAGAAACTTTCGAAGACAAGGTTTTAAGATCGCTGTTAAGAAGCTGTGTAGGTTCTCATAAACCTGACTAAAACTTGAAACCTATTGGCACCCGTTGGTACCATAATTAAACCAAATTGATTTCCAGTGGCTTTCATAAAACTTAAATAAAATTTAATAAAGCTGTATGGTTTTGTAATATTATTTGGGTGGTCACCGGAAAGAGCTCTTGATTGGCCATTTCGATGAGGAGTCGGTTGGCCTTCTTCACTGGAACAAGCTGTATTCTCCAGAAAGCCAATGGTTCACTAACCGATGCAGGAGGCGATGAAATAACGGAAAGTGAGGACACCAGCCTCAACCCAGGCAGCGTCGCAGGGGGTCGATGGCAGTAGACCCGATGATATCCGGATGGCGGTGTGGTAGATGGAAGGTTAGTGTCTCCCATACCTGGGCTCTGGCGAAGCAGGTGAGCTCCAGGCCATATGTTAATCGGCTATCTATGATGGCGGAGGCGACTCGTATTCTTGTTGACCGATTGCAGTGGCGGTGACGTCTGGCAATGGTACGCGTGCGGTCTTGATCTCGTTGTACGCGTGCGGTCTTGATCTCGTTGAAATGCTGGCGGAGAAAGATGGTGTGGTCGATCCTGATCCCAAGCACTTTCACGGATGAGCGCTGAGCGATACGGTGGTCACCGAGGATTATCGGAGCGGCTATGGAGCAATGATTGCTGCTGCATAGGTGCGTGAAACTGCACTTCTCCGGTGAAAGTTGGAAGCCGGATCGCTTATGCCAGTTTCTTCCGTAGGGCGATCAGGGTGCTCTTTATTGCCATCAGGACGATGTCGTCCGCATACACGAAGATGAAGATAATCGATCGAAGATCCCATTCATCCGGGTGAGCAATAAGGTGACTGCAATGACCGACCCTTTGAGGACGCCGGTTTCCTCGGTGAAAGTGTCGGAGCGGTGGTTGCCGATGATGACCTGGTTCGGTGCTGGAGGAAGTTTGTCAGGAAGTAAATGACAAGGCGGGAAAACCCCCCTGAAATCAGTTGGACGTCGGGCATCCATGCTCGGTTGTAAGCCTTAGCTAAGTCCAGCGCTTGGCCTCGGTTACACAGGTGAGTGTTTGTTCCGAGGGCAGGGAGATGGGCTGGTGATACGCCGGATCTGCCCGTCTCTTTGATTGAGGCAACCAGGCTGTGGGACCAGGAGCTGGGAAGAATAGCCTTGTCCACTCCTTGTTAAGGAGGTGAAGCTAGGTGGTTTTACCGCTAAGTGGCAGGTTTGTGAAGCGCATGTGAAGCGGGCCAGCTGAAAGGCACGGGAAGCAAAGGTGAGTTCCTCTATCAGAAAGGGTCGATTGATGGGGAGATCGAAGTTGGTGTTGGGAATTGGGACGTCCTTTACGCGACCGCCGGTGGAGGTGATTTTGCGCCAAAACTCCATCGGATAGGCGTCGATCGAGGAGAGGCCGAAAAAGTAGTCGCCGAGGGTGTTGGCTACTGTTTGCGGGTCGGTGATGGTGATTTCATTTATTTTTAGTCCGATCTCATGCTGGGATCGTTTTCCGCTGAGTGCGTTGACGCGCCTCCATAACTCCGTAGACGATTCCTTGTGGTGGATGCCGTCGAGAAATTCTTCCAAGTTGGCCTTCTTGGATGCTCTGATGGTGTCCCGGCAAAAGTTTCACTTGTCACGGTACTGACGGGAGGCTTCCACTTTTCCAGGGTGTCCGTCAGGAAACCGTTTAAGGGTGTGGAGGGCTTTTCGTCTGGCTTTAACTACCGATTTTGTTTCGTCCGACCACCTGGGTTACGGGTAATGGGGGGATTATCCGGTGGAGGATTTATATTGCTTTACCGCGTATGGCCTTTGAGCGTGATGGGCCGTGGGGTCACCAAGGCTCCTTCGCCATGGGGGCGTAAAGATCGGCGTCGCATCTAGCCTCTATGGGGCGCTGTTTTTGCCTCGTAGTCTTGCTGATCTCCTGAGTGGATTATGGACTGGGTCTAGGGGAGTGACCAACTAGTGCCGGAGGCTGCTCCATATTGCCGGAGGATTGGAGATATCCGTTTGTGCGCGGTCCTTGCCGCCCGAGGCTCTCTCCCTGTCCCAGTCTATGTTGGTACCTGTGCTGTCGGCGAGGTTTCGTTGGTTCCATCCGGTGAGGGATATAGGCCAGTCTGTTTGTCCACCTCGCGTGTTCTGAATTCGTTTGTTCTAGTTCGTCCAGGGGTATACGAGGAAACCCGCTTATCCGTCCCTCTTTGAACTGCGAAGGGTCGAGGGGTGTCCACTGGTTCCGTTGTGTAAAGGACATCCGTCCCAGTGGGGCCTCTCCTGCTCCTTTGCGTCGCTGGGTGATTATCGTCGTTAGATCCGTCCGGTGAGGGATACAGTGGGTCTTGCTGTCCGTCTCATTGGTTGTAAAAAAATGGTTTTCTATTCCTATCCTAGGGGAATACGGAAGTGTCCAGCCGCTTTAGAGGGTCGAGGGTTGTCCACTGGTTCCGGTGTGTAGAAGGCTCCCGCACCAGTGAGGCCTCTCCTGCTCCGCTGCTCCACTGGGATATTCTAAGCAGAGACTATTCTGCCTCTGGAGTTTGCCAACGAGGGCCGAGGGGTGGTCCCTGGTTCCGGTGGGCCTGTAATCGCACCAGAGTGGGGGCTACCCGAGACCTTATCCATTGCAGCTGTTTGAGTGCTAGTAGTAGGGGTAGTGTTGTGGCGTTCTGCTGTATGTGCAGTTGGAGCTACTGTGTGTAAATGGGGTCGCTCTGTATTATCGTCGGAAGCCATTGGTGGAGGTGGGTGGTGGAGATGGGTTGATGGATGTCGTGGGATCACGTCCTCATAGCTCCATCTTGATGGACGAATCGGTTATCTTTTCGGAATGGTCGTCATCTGATGAGGAGCCGATGACGATGTCGACCGAGTAGGGGTTGCTGGTGGTGACAACCACCGACACCACGAAGACAACTCCACCACCTTAACCCTACATTACGCACCCATCAACACATGATCAAGGGACCAATGGCTTTACTTCCTTTCCGAAGGAAGACGTGGCCAGATTTCTTCGCCTCAGAAATACCAAAATTCTTCCATTTGTCTGAGTTAATAATAATGACTATACTGCCTGATGACATATACTGCCAAAGAGCATTCGGTCTAATGGCGTTCGGCCTAATTACACCTAAAACAATACGCATGATGTGTGAAAGAGTGATAGAAACAATTCGTTTAATGTGTTCAAAAACTTACCTTGCTCTTCATCGAGGTAAGTCGCTGTCGCATTTCGTTGTAAGCGCAAAATTGGCCATGCCCCCCGTTCAAAACGACACCAATGCTTTTTCACTTCAACAATATGCACCCCTCAGCCACTAAGACGCGGGTGTTGGCAATTCTGGCAGGTATCTGAAACGTATAACAATAAATATAATAAATTTGACATTAAATATTTATAAATCGTGTGTGATATCATCTGAGCAAACATTAATTTAATACGTTTAAGGAGTATTTACGGAGCGAATAGCCGACCGAAAGCCCGAACGCCCCGCCAGAGCAGAGGCAGTTGCCTTCTCCTAGATTTTCCTTTACCGGCTCATGGAACGGAGATGGGGCTTTCGCACAGACGGACAGATGAGTCCGCACGCGGCCAGTCGGTCCACCAAACGGTGCGGCTTAAGTTTGAAAAAAAAAATGTACGAAGAAATGAAACGTTCTTTCCCCAAGGAACTCCACTTCTTCCTCCCGTTTGCGGTGCCTCACAATATGACTTGGGGAGGCTCTCGTCGCACGTTGTATTTATCTTACATAATTAATCCTAATGGGACGATGGGCACCGACGCGACGTATGAGCCAAACAAAAACATTCACTCGGAAAGGGACTTCGAATGGAAACCTATAATTTCCGTGGTTTTTGCTCACGGGAGTAATAATAGGAAGAGGACGCTCACACACACCGGTGATTATCGTTTATGGAACCGGAATTACATATTGGAGCGATGGAATTACTGAGTCGAGGGTGTATGTTTGAGTTGTGATAAACGTTTGACTGGTAGCTGGTGCAGTTTAGTATAACGATACCACCAACTCATAGTTTATTTAGTTAACGATTCGTTACCATCAATCTAGTCTCATCAGTAACAATGTAAACCACTGTCTGCATGCAAATGTACCTAATATCTGCGATGTAGAAGCTTGCATAAAAGATCAACGAACATCAGCAAATAAATATCCCTCAAGATAATAAACAGTTTCAACAGTCATCAAATAACGACTGCGAAGTCCTTTGCTGTTCCGAAATGGACGGTTCACATAGTATGTTAAAAGCAAACAAGAGGAAAGCACTGCTGCACGAAAATCAAAAATCACTAGGTTCGGAACGCTCGGTTTCATCGATGACAGAGTCTGCTATCAGCTACAAATTGTTTTTGGTCCATCGATCACTGTTAGAAGCGATGCTTTCGGGTGGACAGGGGGGAAAACTAAAGTGCACTATAGCTATCATCCATCCATGGAATCGAACGAGTGTGGGTGGGTGATTTAGGATATTCCGCTGGGGGGTAACGAGAGGGGGAATTTATGTGAACATCATGACTCTTTTATCTGCTACAGTTGTCCCTCACGGTGCCGAGGGGTGACCCGTTTAAAAAAAACCTCTGTAATGTAAACTGTACACTCTGGTAAAGTGGTTTGATTGAAACTTTCGCATCGGGCTGACAGCATCCGCGCGGAACGTTTCGATGAAATCTCAATCACCAATCGATGATGCTACTTTGGAAGAGCTTCTTTACTGTGCTGCCACAGTTGCCCGCTCTCTCTCTCTGAATGATGATGACGAAGACGACCGTCGACGACGATGAAGATGATGTCTTAACCGAAATGCAAAGTGACTGACTGAAGTGTGGTGAAATGAATCTTCTTGGCTGCGAGGTTTCGACATTAACTTACCAGGACCAAGTGGGAGACGAACGGCGAGAGGAAGCATGCCAGCGCGAAGTGTGTCTTCGGCACAGTGCGGGTTTTGGGGCTTATGAAAGAGTGCATAAATCAGCCGTTGTTTGTTTTTCTATTGTGCTTGGCGATGGGAAGTGCGCAACACATTGCCTGTTGGGGCATTGGGTTCAATTTATAATTTATGGCCAGTTGTGGGTCGGTAGGTAGGTTTTAGTTACTGGATGAAGGGAAGATGCTCCTATATTAACATCTCACTCGCAATTTATCCCACTCGAAATGAAAGGATTGACGCGCGAATGGAATATATTGTGCATGTTTGTCTTTGTTATTAACCATTATGTGTCTAACAGGTAACAAAGTTTTTTGATTAAAAAACATGATATTTCAATCAGTGGTACGATTTTACGTTCTCACTTGATGAAATCTGTGGAAATTTACTTCAGTGTGCCAATCACATTGATTTTAAGGTCTGTATCCGCAATAATCCGGACACCTCAAAACATGAATAAAATATACATTTCGCATTATATTTCCGTCGTAGTTGTTAATTCCAGATTCATGGGATGTGTTTTAACAATTCGTGAAGACAAAACATAGATATTCGGTATTTGCATAAAATTTTCGAACTTTGCGCTTAACTCCGTCCATTAGGGTTTGTACAGATTCTTCAGAAATCGTAGAAGTCGTCTTTGTCGAAATTTGCTGGAAGTGTTTGATGTCTTTGATTCCTTGCTTCTTTCCAGAAAGCTTCCGCTTCATCAGAGCCCAATATCTCTCGATTGGTCGTAGCTCTGGGTAATTTGACGGGTTTGAGGTTTTTGGTACAATGTTCACTTGATTTGCTTGGTACCACTTCATCACAGTTTTAGCATAGTGGCATGATGCCAAATCGGGTCAGAACAAAGGTTTTTTTCTTAGTGACTTTTGATGAAGGGTAGCAATTGCTTCTGCAGACATTCTTTCTGATAGATCTCCTAGTTGATTGTGCCTGTAGTGACGAAAGATTTACTCTTTTTGCCACACGTGCAAATTGCTCACCACACAAGGTATTTTTTGGGAAATTTCGATGTCTTCTTCGTTCTGAAATGCTCAGCTGTAGCATTTCTGGCCATATCAGAATAAAAAGTCAGCCCTTGAAGCTGCGTGAAATCCTCCAGGACATAAGTTTCATCGTCCATAACAACGTTTTCATGCGTCAAATATTCGCACAAACGTACAAACGTAGAGCCCGTGAATTTGCTGCCAAGTGTTGTTTGTCGTTGCGATTTGGAACTGTTTTTACTTCATACGACTTAAGTCCCAGACGTTGTTTTGATTTTTGGCAGGCGACATACTTATATTACGAGTCATTTCTTGGTTTCCGTTCCACCGTCAGACGTTCCGAAAATGGTTGGGCACATCGTGAACAGTGAATTTAGCCAAATCCAATGTTTTTGCAAGGTCCCGTATTGACAAGTCAGGATTTGCCGTACGCCCGAACAAAATTCGCTCGCGCAATTGTTTTTCTTTCGTCGCCATCTTGAATACTCAACATGAAATGCAAAAATCAATCATAGTCTTTTTCATCATAGACTCTCAGCTATACCACAGTGAATTTTTCATTCCTACGTGCAATATTTCAAAAGTTACAATGATTTGAAGGTGTCCGGATTAATGTGGATACAGATTTTATGCTCGCTTTCAAACTCCTTTTTTTTCGGAAGTAAGGCTTGAGCCATTTATTATCGAAGCATACTGTTTATTTTACTGCAGCGCTTCACGAGGTTGGATCTGGCGCGAGTTTTGACTGCAGTCTGTTATGTAATATTTCCTATTGCAATGCTGAAAAGTTCATTCCATTAAATAAAAAGATGGAAGCCGCGAAGGTTCTTACGACGTACGAAAGATGCATCCTCATGGACCATGAAACGTACGTGAAGATCGATTACTTCAAGCTTTCCGAACAATAGCTCTAGCAGCCACTGGTCGAGGTGATGTCCCTAGCAACTTTAATTTTTTTTTCAGATGGATACGCAATAAAAGCTCATGATGTGGCGAGGTTTTAGCTGCTGCGGATAAAAAAATAAAAAAAATGATGTATGATATATGATATGTACTACCACCCATTGTAGCACAGAAACTAAGTCTGACTTAGACTTAGACTGACCTCTCCTGTCTGTTAGACTTGATCAAGCTTTGATAACCACTGATCAACATTATTCATGGCATGGTATGAAGGGCAAAAAATGGGTTGGATGGATCGATAGGCAGCGTCACTAATACGTTTCTACAGGGATATAAAGAATCTCCTTCCAACAACAAGATTGAACAATTGGTCATAAGAGCGAGCTATCTAACATAAAGATGCCCCCGATGGGCGGGAAGAACTGTTTGCAATGAGGAGCTGGCATTCCCACTCTCTCCATCCAGAGTGCTTCAATTGGGTGCCCTGACGGTCCCTCTGTATGATAATGGGCCATTTATGATGACTTCACTTCGGAGCAATAAATCAACCATTCGAAATAATTCGCAATTGTAAATTTACAGTTGTGAACTTCCATTTGAAATTTAAAGTAGTGAGTGTATCGTTCTTAAATTGCGTATCCACAACCAGATTGAAAGTTGTTCACGAGCTTCACTCATTACAATGTTCATCCTCTCACTAGGTGAGCATATTTTTCATTTTATAATATTATTCTAAATCGGTTGGGTGAAGCATTGTCTTCGAGTAGGACTACTTGTCGTCGGAAATTTAATAATAAGAAAAAAACCCAACATAAAGATTGGAATGAGCTACTTAGATGGGGAATGCTTGGGTGCAAAGAAGATCAGCATCCCAAGTAACAATGTTTTAAAAACTGTTTTATCCACCAACACCTCCTGTATGCGTCTTTTAAGCCCTACTCAAGTAACATTGCCGAAACCATCCAGCTTTAATCAGTTTTATTAAAGTTTTATGCAAGCCACTAAAAAACAAATCGGTTTTATTATGGCAGCAAGTGGTGCCAATAGGTTTCAAATCTTAGTCAGGTTTATAAGAACCTATACAGTTTCTTAACAACGATCTAAAAACCTTGACTTCTAAAATTCCTTTTACTCCTATCAAAGGTTTTATTTTGACTTTATTAAAACATAAAATGCTGTTTTCAAATGCCGTTTTAGGACTCATTCATATTATCTTATTATGGTCAGTTTAAAAAGCATTTTAAAACCATTTTGCCTTTTTTGGTATTGGTATTGAGGAAAGCTACCACCCGACCAGATAGTTTCATAATAGCCATTGCTAAGATAAATTGGCTTTTTGGCAAAACTTTGATTTCTTTCAATCGCCATATTGAAATACATGGAATAATTGAAATGTGGAACAATAAATACACCAAATTTTAAATGTGATACAATTTAACTGAAGATCTGAGACAAACTTCGGTATTTGTTAAGAAAACCTCATTGAACTCCATAAATTTTTAGGAGTTTCATGAATAATTTACCGAATATATTTCTTTAAATTTTGTTTCTGTTGTTGTAAACTCGCATAATTTCCGAGGCGCATTAATTTTCAGCTCATATCGTGCCAATATTCACCATAAAATTAAATGCGCATATGATTTGGAGCATGATACGTTATAAAAAAACTCGATTTGTTGTATATATTTTACTATCACTCATAATTTCCCGCAACACTAGCTTTTTTTTCTTAGCCATTATTTACTGTTGAATGAATCAGAAGAGAATCGAACAAAGCAAAACAACAAAAACCAACCACGATATTACCGTGAAGTTTGACAGCTGTGGCCATTCAGCCCTATGCTGGTTTTGATGGCGGCCAATAGGTTTTATGATGGTTCTCAAGTGGTCATAACATCTTTCACTAGAACATTTTCAAGATCTTTATGGTCTTAGAAAGGTTTTATTAATTTGTTTTCACAACCGTCTATAGAGTGGGCCACTTGGTACACATTTTGGATTTAAAGATGCATAAAGAAGGTGTTGGTGGACAAAACAGTTTTGAATGTAATTTCATCAACAAAGCCGGGAGGAGTGGTATACGGCTGAAATAGAACTAAAATTGTTACTTGAGTATAGATGGTTGTGAAAACAAATTAATAAAATCTTTATAAGACCATAAAGATTTTGAAAATTTCTAGTGAAAGATAATATGACCACTTGAGAACCTTCATAACACCTATTGGCTGCCATCAAAACCAGTGTAAGGCCAAATGGTCACAGCTGTCAAACTTCACTATGATATCGTGGTTGGTTTTTGTTGTTCTGCTTTGTTCGAATCTCTGATCTTTGATTCGTTGATTCGTTGAGCTGTAAATAATATCGAAGGAAAAAGTTCTAGTGTTGTGGGAAATTTTATTTGACAGCAAAATAGCCAAAACAAATTGTGTTTTTTTAATAGCGTATCATGCTTCAAATCAAATGCGAATATTTACAAGATATAAGCCATAAATTAAAGAGCTTCGGAAATTATGAGAGTTTTGAACAGCAAAAACAAAATTGTAACAAATATATCCCATAAAATAATCATGAATTTACTGAAAATTTATGGAATTTAATAAGGTTATCTAAAAGAATCCCGAAGTTGGTCTGTGATCTACAATTCATTTGCATTACATTTCAAACTGGGTGTACTTCCACAATTCAATGATTTCTTATGTTTCAATATGGCGATTGGAAGGATGCACAGTTTTGCCAAAGAGCCAATTTATCTTCGCAATGGCTACTATAAAACTATTTGGTGATTTGGTGACTTCCCTCAATGCCAATTAGCCGTTTAATGCATTTACTGGAGGCAAAATGGTTTTGCAACCCGACTAAGATTTGAAACCTTTTGGCACCTCTTGCTACCATAATGCAACCAAATTGATTTCTAGTGGTTTTCATAAAATTTTAATAAAGCTTAGTAAAGCTGGATGGTTTTGGAAATGTTACTTGGGCGGGTGAAACTGAAAGCAGCCAGAGGTATTGCGTTGCAAAGCACTGGTTAGGCCTCCAGCTCGAGGCCGTATCATCTTTTAAACCTTTCTAAAGAGTGTACAGTAGAATTTTCCAACATACTTTCTGCCTAATGCCGGTCTAACGATCAATTAGAACCACGCCCACGCTATTTTGATCCGAAAATGCCTTACGGCAAGGGTGGGCGTCAAATGAAAATTTGAAAATAACTGAAACAGTTTTAACGCTAATAGCTTTATCATTTCTTGATAGGTTTTTGAGATTTTTGTTTCAATCAGTTGAAGTTGTTCGCGACTGTCAACTATCAAAAACAACATTAATTATTGAATTCGGATTTGGAACCCTGAACAACCCATAACGCGGTAATGGTCTCACGCTGGTCGAACATATCAACACAATCACTAAAACCAGCACAGTCGTAACCCTTTCAGCACATCAAACGTCTCCTTTCAGAGCCGCCCCAGAATTTTGAAGAATCGAATCATAAGATGTTCTAACATACCTACTCAATTACGTATGCTAACCCAAACACCCATTAGAATAGTACCTGCGTTGCAATGTTCCGCTACAAAACTAGCGAAACTAATCGAACAATTTAAAGTAGTTTAGGTCGACTGGTCTTGTGTTAATCACAACCCCACTGATTTTTTCACAATAATGGCTACCACCTTTTTGTCCGTTTGTCGGAAGCATACTTTTAGATTTGTTCCACTTCTAACCATCGGATCTACAGTCAAGTGCTGGTTAAATGATTTGCAAACACAAAACACGGTACTTTTGGTTAGTTTTAAAGGGTGTTTCGATCAAAATTTGGTCGACTTAAACTTGACGCCTTTCCTTTTATCGTGCATTAAAAAAATTTGCACAGCCCTCATTTTGATGATGTGTGCGTGTAGCATCATACCTCTATTTTGATTTTGAGATTAGCACTTCAGTTATCAAAATGTCGTCGAAGGAAGAGCAGCAACGCATCAAAAATTAGCACTTGCATGCCAAGTTGACGAAATTGTTGAATATGGCTAAATCAACTGTTACCAACGTATAAAAAGTGGTCGGTGAACGTTTGCCGACAGCCAGGAAAGCTGGATCGCGGGAAATCAAAAGCCGGAGGCCACAGCGATGACAAAAAGAGTTGCCCGCTATTTTGAGCGGAACCCCAACCTCTCCGTCCGAGATGTCGCAAAGAAGCTAAGAGTAGCGCCTTCAACCGTAACCAGAGCTTAAAAACGAGCTTGGCAGTCGACTTACAAGAGACTGGTGACTCCAAATTGAGACGTGCGTGGTACAGGACGATGAAACTTACTTCAAGGCAGACCTTAAATAGCTTCCTTGACAGGAATTTCATACGGCAGTCAATGTTCGCGAATAAATATCTGGTGTGGCAGGCCATCTGTACCTATGACTTGAAGAGCTACGTTTACATTGCGACTGGAACTGTCAACCAGGAAATTTATCTGAGCGAGTGCCAACAAAAACGTTTATTGCTGTTTCTGAAGCGCCACAATTGTTCCGTTCTTTCGTGGCCGAATTTGGCATCTTGCCATTACGAGAAAAAGACCAATAAAGTGGACAAAGAGACTGTACAAAATCTTATGGCAGGTGTTAAACGAAAGACCCGGTAATTCACATTCGGTAAGAAGAAAGATTAGCTGGATACAGCTGTATTCTGTACTTACTGAACTTGAAAAAGAAAAAGAATTTGACTTATTAATAAAAACTTTGATCGACACACACACATTACTGTTTGACAAAATTTTGATCGGAATACCCATTAAGAGGACCCTCCCCTGGGTTTGGACAAAAATAAGGCAAAGTTTGTATATTTTTTGTGGGGCAATGAAAAGGCGTACGAACTTTCGGTTTTGACGATTGAATTTGATAATTATTCAAAATTTCAAAAAGATTAAAAAATTCTGAAAATTCAAAATGGCGGCTACAAAATGGTGATTTCTCGCAACCATGTTTTTCAATTTAACGTCAAGCCCCGGGCTTGAACTATAAGTCCGATTCCCTCCATCAAATAACTGTTTGAAAGGTTATATTTTGTACGGCTTGAACTAAAAATTGGCATTAATTATTATTTATTTATAATTTTTGAACACGGTTGAAATGACAAAAAGTATGTATGTATGTATGTAGGAAGCCACCATCGTAGCGTGGGTCTTACCCTGCATGCGGTTCAACATACTGCTGTATGAAGGGCCAAAGAGGGTTGGGCAGGCCCGTAAGCAGAGACACTTACGCGATACCTGCGGGAATGAGAGATTTTCCTTCCAGCAGTATGATCCAATAAAACGAATAACAAAATACGCAATTGAGTTAAGCTTTCCACTAGATGGTTTGTTTGAGAAAGGCGCGTCAAATTCATTACAATTGTTGGAGTGGAATGTACCAATCATAATTGATAGACACATCCCCTCCTTGACTCCGGTTGGCCATTCACTCCATTGTCCAATTGCAACTTCAATGATGCCCTGATGCACCCTCACATCCAAGTATATAAATGTTTAAAATCAATGAAATATAATAAGGTTTATTAAATATATCAAATATGGAATACATAAAGGAAATAAGTACATATATAAAGTGTATGTAGTTTGATACGACAAATAGGGGTTGCCTGTTCTGGATAATGATTTTGAAATTGTAAACCTTGCATGTCAAAATTTCCATTCTGCTGGTTCTAGGGAGAAATAACATGTAACAGTTGCTATCAGAAACTTCTAACATAATACAATCAGAAACACTCTGTGTTAATAGTTAATATCAAATTGCTGGCCAATGCTGCTTGCAGATTAGATAGTGGAAGTTGTTGTGTAGTGCTGAGCTTTTCATCTTGATAGTGATTTCGGTTGTATTTTTATATAAAATTTACATGACAGGTATCTTCGGCATTTTGATAGTTGACAACTTACACTATATGGATGTATATAAGATTTGGTTTAAGGACATAATATCAAGATGTTAGGGATCTGGAAATGTAAGTTTGAGATTCTTCATACTAATTCCCATACAAACTTTGAATAGCGTGTGCAAAGCCAAATTAAAACCAAATGTGTTAAAAAATTTTGGGGACTATCAGGACCCGAATTGGCGTCGATTAAGCTTAGGGGAGCAAATATTTCAAATTTTGCATCAGCCTAGTGGAGACGCTTGTTGTCAATTTGACAATATTGGTGTGACGGGGTGCGAATGAAGATCGTGTACTTTTGAATCATATTGTATGTTTTCAATTCTCATTTGATGAATGGTTGCGGCACGTTTTGGAGTTGTCTTTGCAGTCCAAGACCATTTATCTTGGGAGCACGGAGCTTGATTCGGGGCTCAATTTGTTTTTGAGTATTTCAGCATGAACATTTAAATTTCATTTTTGAACTTCTGTATACACGAAGTTTTTTTTTTGCACGATACGTTCCACTTTTGGTATGGAACCGTGTAGAAGGGACTAAATAGAGTTGATGGATTCACATGCTTAACATTTTATATTGCTAAAGTTTTGTTTGGATTCGTTGCATTTCCATGCAGTGGTCAGGGTGCAGTTTTTTAAATTTTGAGTATTTACACCAGAAATTATGATTTTTTTTTGGAAAACTGCCATATGATTGCTTATGGCCCAAGACGTGAGGTGTGACTTGAGTTAGGTCGGAGCAACGTCCGTTCTGGAGTTGTTGCCGCGAACAGCCCCTGTAAGGAAAGACCGTGCAAAAAGGGACCTTAGTGTAAGCACTGTTTTCATAAAACGCTGACATGTGGCCGTGAGCTGGATGAGCCATTTATTTCAGAAATCATCAAGCCGGGATCTTCTATCGCTTGTACCGCTGTCGTTGGAATGTGGCTAGTATAAGGAAGACTTTTTAAAAAATGTCTTCTAGAAAAATGTGTTGCTTTTCAGAGGGGCTTCATAAGTCCTTTATTTCAGGTGTATGATTGTTGTAATGATCAACTCCGTTTTTCAGCTTATCCAGGACCTTTAGGATATTTGAACGCACCTTTTTGTTTTTTGTTTTCAGTAGCAGTCTAGTGAATGTCAGTTGCATTTTTTACGTATATGTTTTTGGTGCAATGTTTGCGCAATGGATACAGTTTTTTGTTGTTCGGTGGCGCGAGTCCGGGTACGGTGTTTTGTAGTAGACTTCAACGGGCATGTCACGCTATCTTTTGTTTTGTTGACCATTGTCCGGTGGCGTGAAACAGAATTGCAGAGAGATGTAGAGGGGTGTTAGTAAGATGTGACTCATAGTAGGAAGGCATGGAAGATCGCATGTTTCAGAGTGTTTGATGTATGGTGGTGTGGAGACCAGGAAGGGAGTGAACATAAAGTGTGGCTTGACCGGAACCTGGAGATGGCTAGGTGGCACTATTCCAGGGTCATGGTGATGCGATGTGAGACCGGCGGTCGTAATAGTAGGTGTGGGAATAGCAAAGTGAGTTGGCCATGGTTTCGATATGTATGTATATGTATGTGTATGTATGCGTATGTTTGTGTATGTATACATGTGTATGTGAGTGTGAATGTTCATTTAATTTTATAATGTATAATATATATGATCACATCACTTATCAAGGTGAATCCTGATCCATCGAGCCCTACCCTACTAACATAGAAAAACCTCCTTCCTGTGACCTTTGTGGGGATGCAGAGGTAAACACGGTCCCTAATCAGCAAAGGTCACACTAACTTTCCTTCCCTATTCCCAACTGATTGCAAGGACGTGGCCGGCGCCGTTATTGATTATTAAAGAAATTGAGTCACTGAAACGTGTAGCTCCCAGCCCCATTCAGTTGATTCATTGTGCAATTTCACTGATTCTGATCAATCACGGAGTAGCAACCATCGATACGTGCAGTCAGTCAAGCTAAGCTAAGCTCAAGCTAATTGCTGGTCAATGCTGCTTGCTAAAATTATTAAAAATTGTAACTTCCACTGTCGAGGCTGTGAAGAATAATAATAAACCAACAAGTAAACCTAATTAATTTTTTTGTAATAAATACGAATGTTTGAGGCAGATTCAGTCGAAGCCTCATGTTTATTTATTTATTTATTTATTTCGTCAATCGATCGTAGACTACATATTTACACTTAATTCTATCTTCTTAAAGATCGCCTAGAAACATAATACTGTCTTAGGTTACTACGTGACATTGTTAGGTCAATTGATTCACAATGCCGATTATAAAGAGACATCATTCGGTTAATTGGTCCGAATTTGGCATAGTTTGTCCGATAGATATTTAACGCAAATAAGTTCCGATTCCTCAAATGCCGCGAGGGGGTGTAGACATTTAGACTACATAATAAGTTAGGGGAGGAAATGCGATGTGATACAATATCGTTTACAAATGAGATCATGGCAAATTCCCTTCGTTCTTTTAGAGTTTGAATGTCAATAAGCATACACCATTGTCCAGCCTAATTTACGGAGAGCATACAAAAGAAATTGTTTTTGTACTGATTCTAATCGTTCATCATGTGTTTTCATAAAAGGAGACCATATGACACTACAATACTCTAGAATAGACCTGACATATGCAACGTACAATGTTTTGATCGTGCTATTTGTGTAGCAAAAAATTAAAAATTCATTCAGTAATAAGTGCAAAAGTGTAACGCAGATTAGGTTGCAGCTTCTTGTAGTCAAGGCACCATACACTTCCTAATCCTTAAAGGAATATAAAAGGATGGGAAAGATCGTTGAACATACAAACCCAATAATTAACAGTCTATATAATCTTTAATTTAATAAATAGAATTGAAAATTATTTGACAAAACAAGGGAATTCCATAGACAATCTTAAATTGAATGACATATAAGGAAAAGTTTATCTAAATTTTCAATGTAATGTTCCGTTTCCTTGCATTGCAACCATTTGTAGTGGATCTCATGTGTTCTATAGCGATTCCAATTGATGAGTTGAATTAAAATGCAAAAATATTTTATCAAACCAGTATGGAAAATACAATACAAAAAAATCCTAGTTAAATAACAATATGAGCATGATAGACTATAAATCGGTAACTAAGCTGATCACCATCTCATGGAAAGACTTCAGCTAGATATTAAAATGATATAAGTTAAACCCGAACTCAGCAACAATCAGCAACAACTTGCTTTCCATACAGCGTAAGTTAGATGGGCTTAAACTTATAAATACGCTCAAATGCGAAGCTTGAGATACACCCAGAAAAGAATGGGTTAAAACACCACGCTACATCACAACCGACTTATACCACTTATCTTTGTCTGCCGGTTTTGTCTCGCAACATCGTGAGTCAGGTGTGATCCGCTCTTTTATGCAATCACTCGCGCCACCGAACAATAGCCAATCGAAACAATAGCTCACTGCTATACCCTAAATCACAATAGTGCGCAACAATGTATCGACACAACCGTTCACAGCCGTTTTTCAAAGCAAACTGAATACGGTTGAAATGACAAAAAGTTAAACGAAAAATTAAACTTTTTAGTTCAAATAATCACTTTGCAATGAGTTTAAGTTTAAATTGTCTGAAATTTAGTTGAAGCCGTAGAAAATTTTACTATCTTTCAGAAATGATAACTATATTTGATTGCATTCCACAACAAGAAGCTTGAAGCAGGCTTGATGTTGTCGCCCATGTTTTGCGCGCAGGGGCTTACGAAAATCACCATTTTGAATTTCCACAATTTTTTTATTTCTCAGAAATTTTGAATAACAATCAAATTGATTCGTCAAAACCGCAAGTTCGTACGCCTTTTTAATCTCCCACAAAACAAATACAAACTTCGCCATATTTTTACCCAAATTCAGGCGAGGGTCCCCTTAAGTTTAAAATCCTACCACAGATTTCGTTGCAACGGTTTGTATCAAAGGCCCTAAATACTTGTAATTCATAAAAGAAGAAGTGAAGATCAAAATGATAATTGGACGTATAAGACATAATAATTAAAAGTATATGTAGGTAAAAATTATAAAATTTCTATAATGTTAATATATAAATCAAGGAAACACGAGTAATGATAAAAATGTTAATGATGATGATAAAGATGAATGGAAATGGTAATGAACCTCCAGGCACACGATCTTCTGTAGCAGGTAGAAAAAAACTACTTGATGTGATATTTTCACCATGGAACTGACTCTTAGCTTCGAGTCTTGACCAAGCCGGTCAATTCAGCGCAAGGGGAGCGTATTGGAAGATCGAATGTTAAAGAAACTCTCTCTGATCAAGGGTTTCATACGGCTGCCGGAAAAGGAAAGGTTCAAGGTAAGATTTGGCAGAAAAAATTGTCAGTTTCCGAAAAAAATACTTGGTTTGGCAGGCGATTTGTACCTGTGGGCTAAATATATACGTGACAACTGTCACTCTCAACCGAGATATTTATGAAAAAGAATGCTTGCAAAAACGCTTATTGCCTTTCTTGAAAAAAAACATAGTTGTTCCGTGCTGTTTTGGCCAGACCTCGTTTCTTGACAGTACGGAAATAATGCCTCAGGAACGGTATACCACCAATAGTGTGCAAATCGTATAAAAAGTTAAAAACATTGGGCAATCGTAAAGAGAAACCTCAAGAGAACTAAAAAAAATAGTTAAAAGTCAAAAACAGTTCAAGGCAAATTGGTGTTCAGCATCAAATAAGGTGAAAAAACAGCGGTGTAAAACTTGAAGGAAGGTATGAAACGTGAAACCCGACAGTTCGCATTTGGAAAATCGGAAGCATAATCAAATAATTTTGCTGTATTCTGTAGACAATGAACTTCAAAAAGCAATGAAGATTGATCATATACATAATCAACTAATCAGTGTGCACTTAAACCTGTTTGTCCAATTTTTGACCGTGCCACCCTTTATATGGAACGTTTACTGAACAACACAATCATTCTCTTGAGAAGGTAGGTACCATCTAAAAACACTCTAAAGCAGTCATGGATAGTTTTGTCGATTGTTAAACGTCTATGTGAACAATCAATAATGTCAGATGTGTGCACAACGAAGAGAAAATACTCAATAGAGGGTGTTAGGTAGCCAAGAACAGGCAATTTCCCCTACTATATACCAATACATCGCCACTATCGTGCTGCCAACGATCCCCCCAAAACGAGCAACGTCTTCGAACGAGCCAGCATCGTGCAGATCGCCGCCTTTATACTCGGTCAATTGCGACTCCCCCAAACCCCTGTGGACCGCAAGCCCCTCGGAGTCTGCAAGATCTGCAAGTGTTTATTAAATTATCAAAAATCTTAATGGTCACGTGAGTGCATAAATTTTCTCGTTACGTGTCGGCATCGCTCTGGGTCTGGGTCTGGTCTGGAGCCGGGGTCAATCGATACTCCTCCCTTGTCGGACCTTATGTTTATGTTATGTTTTTTTTTGTGTGTCGCTTCTTCTCCTTGTCGGATCCATCCAGCGCCGTACACAAACATTTATTCTCACATGATTTTTCCACCCGACCGCGCTTATCGCTGATTAATATGTGAAAACAGTACTCGCGGCGGGAATTGGTGGGTGAGCGCGAAAGCAGAACGAAGAAAGCCTTAGACCCAACCATTATCGAGTCTCCGGGTGTAATGAAAGAGTCGGATTTTTGTACGATTTTTTAATGGCCATGTGTTGTTGTGGTGTTGCTGAGGACGCCGAGGAGCAGGGCCAGTGCTACGAAATGCTAAATGGGGTTCGTGTCCGAGTGTATCTTTCCGGTCGATGCGAGGTCGGTTACGTCTCGGACTCCGGCTTGGTCTGGTTGGTTCGGGGTGTGATGTTAATCAAACATTCGTTACCGCCAGTCGGCAAACCAGTGTTTAAGGATGGATAAATAATATTTGACATGCAATAAAATAAATACTATGCAATTAGAGTTTATGATTTATGCTGCTTTAATAAAGTGCGCGCGCAAAGTTACTTTTGCGGTGCGAAACGCACCATTTAAGACTCGCTAAATGCCGAGCGGAAGGTGCCAACAGGATTGTTGCTCTGCTGCACATTGAAGATATGTGTATTATTAGTGAAGATGTCTGGTACTTACGCAGGAAATTAACAACATAATCGTTTCAGTTGCTTTGAAGAAAGAGCGCTCATTGTTGAAGTAGGATAAGTTTCATTGGTGGCGTGATCGAGCGATGGCCATTGTCTCTAAAGCTAATGTTGAGCTAACGTTTATTTTTCCTTCCACCAGTCTCAAAATGCCATGCGATAAAACAGTTGTCATGTTCTCATTATTATGTGACAGCCCTGGCATAAAATAACTGGCAAACTTTCGCATAGTTGTCCATTAAACAGTGCTTCACTACTGCAGCAGGCAAATAAATCGTGTATGCATTCACTACTTTGTATCTACGAGACAAACCAAACACGAAAGCCCAAACCACAGTCCGCAGACTTTTCTCGAGTGCAACAACAACAACGACAAAACCAAGAACCGGGTGAAGTAGCACACGGAGCACACAGATAAACCACAAAACACATAATCCACCAGTCAGTGGAGAAGTTATGAAAAGAGGAAATCTTACCATATTTCACATAACATACTTCTCCGATGGACGGTCTCCGTTTGCAAAGTGGCAATCATGTTTGTCTACCGCCCCCCCCCCCCCCAACCCTCCCTATATCTCCTGGTTATTGTCCATGAACCATCCACCATCCGATGCTCGTCTCGAGCGACCAAACGAACGACCGTCTTGAAGAAAACTTCAACCGGCTGACACTTCCTCGGGGGCATTCGAGGGGAAAATCATAAGCAAACCGTGCTCCAACTGCAACTCCCCCTCTAAGAAATAAGAATAAGCAAACTAGCCCACTTCTGCAGAAGCCAAATCTCCAAAGGGATCATCACCCGCCACATCATCTACCTACATCATCTTCGTCATCTCAGCCGGTGTGACGAGCGACTACGGAAAGTCCTCTCACTTATCCGCAAGAGGAACGATTTGTGCAGGAACATCTGAGATTTATGAAATAATATATGATATGATATGATAACGTTAAATAAATGAACTACCTCACCGACTGCTGCTGGCTTGGATAGCTCCAGAGGGGTAGGTATAGTTATTGGGTGTCTCATAGATACGGAACGAGATGCTGCCATTGAATCGTGAAAGGTTTCAGATTTCCTCTGTTAGATCACGATGTGTGTTTGCCATTGTGTTGTTTGAAGTGAGGATGCTGTGTAGGGGATTTTCAACTGATTTAAAACAAGTATAAGATTATCAAGAATTAAAATAGTTTTTTTTCGCTTGCTTGAGAGATGTGAAATTTGCCGAAGTTCTTGAATTTATCACAACAGCTTATGGAATATTAAATAATAGTAGCTGTGAATAAATCATTTTTTCTATCTAATATCTGAGTACGAAGCACTGAGGTACAGGGTGCGGCAGAAAATAATGCAAAAATGTTCAAACTTGAGTATTGGGTTAATTTGTGTAGCTAGTGACTAATTTCTGTCGAAAGTGTATTTGTTTTTGTTTACTTTCAAGTGCTGCATTCAAACATTCTATTTTTTTTATTGCAAATTCGTCGAAATGTTCGCGAAAAAAGTGATCACCAGTTTGTTGCTCGCCCAGAAGAAGCCGAAAGAGATTGTCAAGGTGGTAGGGTGCCATTTGGCAACAGTTTACCGCATAAAAAAGTCCCTGCAGGATGGTCCTAAGCAGCGGAATACGGGAAGCGGACGTCCGCGCTTTGCACGCACGCCGAACGTGATCAAATCGGTCCGTGCAAAAATTGCTCGCATCCCGGTGCGTTCCATAAGAAAACTTGCAAAGGAAGCCAATATTTCGGAGAAATCCATGCGGAGAATCATCAAAGAAGACCTGCATGCATCTTCCAGAGCCAGAGTGAAACGCCACTTGAATACGGGCCGGGTCAAGGAACTACGAGTGAATCGTTCTAAGAGATTGCGTTCCTTATTGAAGAAGGAAAAAATGATAATCCTGTTCTCCGACGAAAAGCTTTTCAGCATCGATGCTGTGGCCAACAGCCGCACGGACCGGTTCATTTCATCGCAGAAAATGGGGAACATTCCGGAAAAAGTGGAATTCAAATTTCAAACCAAACAACCGGCTGGTGTCATGATGTTTTGCTTGGTGGCGTCCAACGGTTTGAAAATGCCGCCTGTTTTCATTGATGCTGGAGTTAAAATCAATACCGAAGTGTATATCGGTATTTTAAAGGACCAAGTGCTTCTCCGGCTGAAGGCCAACTTCTCGTTTGAAAACCCTGAAGTCAACCATAACACGCACATGGCAGTCAATGTCGGAGGACTACGTCCGAAAGCATTCTCTGGCTTCCGGCGTCGGCTCGAGGATGTTATTAATAAAAATGGAGGACACATTGAATAAATTTGTTTAAAAGGACCTTATAAAGATAACTGCATTCGAAAATGTTGATATTATTGCTTGAATTAGTTGAAAATGGGATTTGAAAGAAAAAGAACAAATTTTCGCGTTATTTTCTGCCGCACCCTGTAGAATTATGAAGTTTCAAACTATACACAATGTTTTTTTTTATGTGTAGGTATTTGTTTGAAAGCTTATGTTCTCAAAAATTCATCGGTGGTAGAAAAATCTGGTTCCAATTACATTGGCCACCGGGAATCTGCTACAAACGCAAGGAAGTTTTGATTTCGAATTGTGAACAAGATTGCATACAAACCATTCCAGACTAGTTGTAGAGAGTTGCCGTATTGAACTAAGTTTTCCAATATGTAACTTGTCGTTTTTGTCGTTTTCATATTAGTTTCAGATCATGCCACAGAGATGGCACTACAGTCTATCTTTTTCCAAATGAAGCACTAGACAGTAGCCGTATTTGGCAAAGTATTCTAGTGTGTCATTTGTCGTGTATTGCCATTATCATATTATATCCAGATATTGCCACAGAGATGGCGCCACAGTCTATCCTTATCTAGAGGGTTGCCGTTTTCTGCAAAGTTTCTTAATATGTCATTTGTCATCTTTTGACAACATCATATTAGTTCAGGATCTTGCCCAGAGATGGCGTTGCAGTTTTACTTTGTAAAATGAAGCTCTAGAAAGTTATCATCTTCGGCAAAGTTTCTTTTTGTGACATTTGTCGTGTTTTGACCTATTAAATCAAGATCTTTCAGCAGAGATGAAGCTGAAGTCTATGTTTATCAAATGAAGTTTGAAAGGTCTTAGGCATAGTTTTTTGGTATGTAAAATGTCATCTTACAGTGACGGACAATATAATAAGACCAAATCCCGATTTTCATCAGATGGGCCATGTATGGAGGGTCGTTTTGATTTTCCCTGTGAAGCAATTGAACTGAAATATTGGCCACAACCTAGAAATAACCTGAATCTGTAATAAATTCTTAATTTTTCATTTACTACTTCAGAAGTTACAGGAACCATCTATGACAAAACTATAACACCACCTTTTAATGTCCATAGATAAGGTCATGTTGATGAGTTTGAGCTGAGATCTGTAGTGAACTGTTTTTAAAATAATCTGTCTATCAAAACTCAAAATTCTGATCCTTAAATTTGAGGATTATTTATGAAAAAAATTAGAGGTGGTCTTATTGTCGAATTAGGCTTATGTAAATTTTAAAATGCTGAATGTATAATTGTGCGTTTGAACCACAGCCGAAATTTCAGCTCAATTGATTCTTGGAATAATGAAAGACATGCCCCTCAGTATGACCATTTTGTACGAAAATCCAGCTTTGGTCTTTTTGTATTGTCCGTCACTGTATGTCAATGTTGTCCTGTTTTCAAATTTTGCCGCAGAGATAGCGCTGCAGTTTATCTTTGTCAAATGAAGCCCTAGAGAGTAGCCATTTTTGGCAAAGTTGTTCAGTATATAAAATGCAGTCGTTTAGCGTTATCAGATTAGTTACAGATTGTGCTAAAAAAATTTAGCTCCAGTATATTTTTGTCAAAAATCATCAATTTCAAAAATTCATAACGGAGCATTGTAAAACAAAAGTCGGAAAAACTACCCTAGTAACACACTACGATCATAATTAGTTGTAGTAACTTGATTATGACTTAAAAAGTCATATTTATGTTATCTGAACTTAATGGCAACTTGTGTGCTACGAGGGTATACCCTCAATCATGGAAAACTTAAAAAAAAAAAAAATTCTGGTTTATCAGCGCATAGGTTTCAAGTGGTAGACATTTTAAGGTGATTTTTTTTTAGTTCTCGAATTATGTTTGACATGCTGTTTGTTTTGGCACTAGTGTTTTTAACTTAGATGTGTGTTCTCTGTACTGGAACTTATCTGATAATGTCAAAAGACGAAAAATGCCATACTGATTTTTTTTGCCGAAGACGACAACTATGTATAGCTTCATTTAGCAAAGACAGACTGTGACGCTATCTTAGTGGCAAGATCTGAAATTAATATTATAATGCCAAAGACGATAAATGGCATACCGAGAAACTTTGCCGAAGACGTCATTTTTCTAGAGTTGCATATGGCAAATATAGACTCCAGTGCCATCTCTGAGGCAAGCCTGAGCTTCATTTAACAAAGAAAGGCTGCGGCACCGTCTCTGCGGTACGATCTGGAACTAAAGTGATTATTTCAAATGTCTTCATTTTACACTCTCAACTTTATTGCTGAAGACGACAACTCTCTCGAGCCTCATTTGGCAAATATTGACTACTGCGCCATCTCTGTGGCGCACTTTGAAATTAATCTGATAATGTCAATTTTACATTTTCAACTACTTTTTCTAAGACGGCAACTCCCTAAAGCTTCATTTGACAAATATATTACGCAGCGCCATGTCTGCGGCAAAATCTAGAACTAATCAGATATTGTCAAATGACTAAATAAACCCCCCCCCCAACCTTGCTCAAGACGGCAATTCTCTAGAGCTTCATTTGACAAAGATAGACTGCAGCGCCATCTATGCAGCAGGATTTGAAACTTATATGATAATATCAAAATATGATTCGTTACGCACTGAGAAATTTTACTGAAGACGTCAATTCTCTACAAAGAGTTTCGAATGTTTTATATGTATTACTGTTAACACAGCCAAACTGAACCTCCCTTTCCTTTGTAGATTCCTGGGGCACAATGTTACCAGTTTTTTGTTTTAATTCAATGCATTATTCAGAACAGAACCTTTCAAAATGCACGTTCTGTAACATTGACCCTAAGTTGAAATTTCGAAATTCTTCGAAGGGTTAATATCCGGGTCAATATATACCCCAATGTCGTATGTGCAACATTTTTTGTACAACCATCACTGATCTGAAAAAAAAATGCAAAAATCAAAAATTGCATATTTGGAATCCATTTTTGCATATTTGAAGAATAAAAATAATTAAAGATAACGTACATCGAAGTTGCGCCACGGGTCAGAATTAAAACCAATATCTTAGGAAGGTTAAAGAGTGCTTACAAAAACGACTTCTGCCCATGATTCGGAGCCATTTACTTCTGGCCAACTACCACCGAGTATATTTTATTCGTTTTAAAGGACATAAGCCCTCCTTTATGTTCGCAAATTCATCCAATTGAAGAAGTTTGGGCATTGACGAAGACACATCTTAGGAAACTTGTCTCGGCAGCACATACCATTCAACAGTTTGAAAACATTGGAAGAAAGTTTCACAACTTTTCTTTAACAAGTCTGTACTGAATCTTATGGAGAGGGTCACAAGAAGGTAAGCCAGCTTGCATATACTCGCTAAATTGCAAACATTGAGAACATTCACCTGATGTCTTACTGTAATGTTAAGAGCATATCTAACACTCTACTCCATCACTTTTGTGGTATGTTTACTGGAAGTCGATTGCATGCGTACCTTATGGGTCAGTCTTATCTTGTGGTTTCAGGAATGAAAATACGGCGCCAAAAAAGTTAGTTTGTTATTCAATATGGTCCACATCGTCTTGATGATTAGTTGAAAAATACACCACCCTGATGCTTAACCCATTTTCGCCGTTTTCCACAAAACATTTTTTTTCGACGATATCGCATCAAAATATAAGTCTTGTGGATGCATTAATGAAATTTAGCATTTTATGGGGTTTTTCTACGCTTAGGAACACCGTGACGGCATGTTGCGTATACGCAAAACTGGCGCATTGCTCGACAAATAGAATGCAATATATATTTTAAGCTCAAATGGTACACACTCAGCCACACCTTAATGGATGGTTAACTAGCTACAAATGTATTTGGCCTTTTGTGAACATATTCCCATTGTGAAACGACAAAAATATAACCAGTAACTTCTAGTTTATGATTGAAATTGTGTCCCTGCGTATGTACCAACTCATACATATGTAATTTGTGAGTTTTTTCCTATTGATATGTGTGTGAACGAGTCAGTAAGATAGCCAAGGATATACTACTTTCAAACAAACTAATTTGTTTTGATCGTATTCAACATATATGACACAGCGAATTTTTCAAAACCACTGTTGCGTATACGCAACAGCGGACGGAAATGGGTTAAGGACGGCCTTTCAGATTTGAATTTTACCCAATGCTACTCTAGGGCATCACTTATGGGGGATAAATGTCAAATGACCATCAGAACATCACCACGAGATTTACGACTGATCAATCTGCTCTGATTGAGGGTCCTCCCTTAGCTCAGTCGGTATAAGCGCAGCTACAAAGCAACACCATGCTGGAGGTGGCTGGGTTCGATTCCCGGTCTGGTCTAGGAATTTTTCGTTAAGGAAAACTTCTCGACTCCCATAGCAGGCATAGCGTATGATTGTACTTGCCACACAATCATACTAATGCAAAAATGGTAACTGGCATCGAAAGCTCTCAATTAATATCCGTGGAAGTGCATTTAGAACACTAAGTTGTGAGCAAGCAATAAGCTAATTGTGAAAGCAATAAGCTTGAAAATGCTAAAGAAGAAGAACAATCTGCTCTGATCTTACCTAAAAACAGTGAATACGCTGCACAATAACTTTATAATAATTATTCAATTCTCGAGTACTTTTTTTTAAAAGGACGTAAGTAACCAAATGTAAACAAACGCGTTGTTCATGGCATGTTATTAAGAAATCATGTATATATGCCCATGTTTGTTAAACTTTCTGATTGGATTATTTCTGAACGTTTTATAAAACTTTTTACAAAACGGTGTAAAATCACTTTTGCACATTTCGACGTATCAACATTCTCATTCGCAGAATGACGTATCATTTTGACGCAAGTAACATGCGATCTATCATACTGACTTATCAAAATGACGTATTATCGTTTTCTATTGCAGACCGTTGTAAAAAAAATAATGTATAAATGAAGCTGTAATTTTCACTCCTTGTGTAATTTTAAAGAACAGTGAATTAATATCTTTTACCAATGTGTCATTAAGTGTAATTTAATTGGGATAAACATGTCCGGTTTTCAAATAGAAATAAAAATAAACTAAAAAAAGTTCAATGCAGATTTTCTCATTTTCGTCCAAATGTTACTTACGTCCATTTGAAAAAGTACTCGAGAATTAGATTCTGTCGTCTAACCATGTCATACGTTTTCTAAACCATCAGCAGCAAGAAAGTATGAATCAAATTTCAACCGGAGTCTACGCACGTTCTGAAAATAATGACAAGGGGCTGTTCATAAACCACGTAGACAATTAAGGGGGAGGGGTTTCGAAAAAGTCTACGTTTGTCTACGATGGGGAGGGGGGATATAACAAAAGTCTACGTAGACCTTTTTTTCTCTACAAAACTGATGTTCATGCTCATGCAGAGAAAAATACCGTCATAACAAACATATTCCAGGCAAATCCGAACATAAAATAAGTTAATTTTGGCCGCAAACCTAAAATTGCTTTCTTTCTAACATATTCTATGTTTAAAACCAACCCTAGTAGCACACTTGTTGCCATTCGGTTGAGATATTATAAATATGAATTGTTAAGTCATAATCAAGTCACTACAACTAGGTCGTAGTGTGCTACATGTGAAGTAACATAGATGTGTGAAATTAAAATCATATTATGTTTATTTTCAACATATTAATGATACGAATAAACGTACAAATTTTGGATTTTACTGGTAGCGTTCTAAATTTAATTCATTTATTCTATGAGTCTTGGTTATCTTAGTCCTCGATTGAGCTTAAATGCTCACATGTTCCAGTTTCAAGAAGTTTGCTCAGAGATGCACTGGACACAGTTTCGAGCCCTGAACTTTGTAAAAATTGAATCAATACATCAAATAAGTATAATATGGCTAATTAAATAATTGAGCATAACATCCCGTTCACACTACAACCTATATAACGTGATATAGACTATCTTCATATTAGCATTTATGCATCTAAAGACTGTCTACCTTAAATTTCGGACACCATAATAATAGTAGGAAAACAAAATTTACACATTATTTAAAAATACCGATTGTTTATTTCACAGCAATCGATTCATATCTACATAAGGGAAAGTTGATTAAGATGTTAATCCTTCATTCTGTTAAATTCTCGAACTTCCTGTGGTACACCCGCGATCAGATTCCGTACGGTATTCTCTGAAACGCCCGCCGTGACGATTCTCCATCTTCTCTTGAAATCATTGCTTCAATTTGCTTTCGTCTTAGTTTCGAAGAGTTTCCGCTTAACTAGAGCCCAGTACTTCTCTATTGGAAGTTCTGGACAGTTTGGTGGATTGGCTGATTTTGGCACGTATTTGTCTTCTTGTACTTTATACTACTGCAGGACGGATTTCGCATAGTGATAAAACAGACTGGAGAGTCGTGGTTTCTGATGAACAATAGCAACCGCTTTTGCAGACATTCTTTCTCGTACACATCCTTATTGATAGTGTTGGTAGAGACGAAACTTTTAGATTTTCAACCACAACTATATATGGCCTGCCAAATCAAATACAACTTCGTGAATTTCGACACATTCTTTGTCCGAAAATACTTGGCAACGGCGTTACTTTACATTGCAGTATAAAACGCTAGACATTTAAGCTATTTAAAGTCTTCGAGTACGTATGTTTTGTTGTCTATTTTGATACAAGAAAATGTTTGTAAAAAATTGGTATCAAGCACCTTAGCAGGAATTTTTGCCGTGAAAATTTGCATGTTATCACAGTTGGGCACCTTTTTCACTTTGTACGGCTCCAGTACTTGCCCCTGCTTCACTTTTTGTACGTATGATTTTGACATCCCCGCCACATTTTGCTCAGAAAGATTGGGATTTTTCTCAATAATGGCTATTACCGTCCATTTATCGGGACATTTATCGGGACAAGCTTCCGATCCCCAGTCAAGTGCTGGCCAAATGATTTGCAAACACATAACACGGTACTTTTGGGAATTTTAGTTCGTTGGCAGGATCGCGTACCGATAAATTCGTATTTCGCTGCCGTTCGTAAAAAAATGCGTGTCCACTTGATTCGACGCCATTTTATTGAATGTAACAAGAATGTAAACATGTTGTACTACGAAATAAAGTGGAGAATTTCAGCTGACACATGAGCGAAACATGTTAGCGATCCGTGAAATAATTCAAAATCTAAACAGAAATGAAAAAGTCCGAAATAAACGTTGACAGGCTTTAGTTTTCACCAAAAATAATTTGCGTGGCATTTGATATCAAGATCGTAATGAAGGTTGCAATGTGAACGTGGTTTAATGCAACACGCTAAAATTACTGTCTCTAATTATCTTTTCGAGAGGAAAAAGGGAGAACAAGAAACAGTAATTTGAGCGTGTTGGTTGTGTTTCTCCATTCGTTTTTTACAACATCGATAGATCGAATGCATGGTACCAACTCAATAGTAAGTTTATGATGTCAACCACCCAAGCCACACATCTCTGTCATAATTGGTTGCAGAAACTTGATTGAGACTTAGTTGAGTCACATTGCAGTTACTTTGACATATTTGCAACAAGTGTGCTACTAGGCCATTGAGTATTTTTATTTATAAGTGAATAAGATGATATTTGATAGTTACCTTGCTCCCATTTGACAAACATTTTGTAGAGGGTTTTAGCGCATGTGGGACAAAGTAGAAAATACATTAAGAGGTCTTGGAAGATGTCAACTTGCTTTGGAAAACATTCAAAGAAGATAAACTGAACTTGATATCTGAAATGAAAGCAAAAATAGCCGCATATCCTTTTGTTTTGGACTGCATTTTGCGACAAAAGTGAAAAGCATCCACAAGGCAGATAGTTCGTAGAAGAAAATAAGGCCACTCAAGATTCTGTAGCAACGCCAGGAAGAAATTCTTTGTAAGGTCGACGAGAACGGAGCTACGGAAGTTCTATGGATAGAATCACGTTTTGTCGAAATCATTGGACTTGACATCCAAGAAACAATTCCACCAGAACCCTAGTAACACACCACGGTCATAATTAGTTGCTGCAACTTGATTATGACTAACAAAAGCACATTTATGTTTTCTCAACTTAATGACAAAATGTGTGCTGCTAGGCTTCCACTGATGATTTAATTATTGGTTCAAGTAGCCATGGTGTGGGCATATTTGGCATTTGCATAATTAACTATAAATTAGAAGAAAAATTAGTAATCTCCATTTAATTCCAACTACCTTTGCTTATCTTCGACAGATACGCATATTTCGTCTACAATGTGCAGACTTCTTCAGTGTCTCGTACTAATAACTCGACTGAAAGAAAACCTTCGCCACCTGCCGTATATGTACTATTTTCTAAATACAAAACGTTTACCTATCATTATGTTGTTTATACCTATCTTATTAGTAGTTTTGTTGAAGTGTTGGAAAAAGTCTACGAAAGTCTACGATGGGGGAGGGGGGGTTTGAAAGTGTCAAATTTTGGTCTACGTGGTTTATGAACAGTCCCCAAAGCTTCTGCGTACTCCAATCCTTACGGCTTGGCTGTGTCAGAGGGCGGATAAAATCCCGAAAACTGTATTGCGGAATCGTACTTGCCGGTTTTAGTGTTTTGGAATAGCCAGCCTCCACACCCACACACAAGATCTGGACAACAGCGGTCACTAACAGGAGTTGATCGGAAGAATTGGTGGATCAAGGCATACCATGATACCAAAATCGTGTAAACGACAGTGTACGGAGGTAGTGAGTGAATTTCTTTGTTGTGCTTTTCGAGGTTTAATTCGTGTTTTGACGCTGTATAAGACACCGGTCGTGATTATACCGATGCATTAGTTCCTGCTTCACCTGCAGAACGCGAGGTTTAGTTCCTGAACAGTTTGCTGCTAGTTGATAATTTTTTATCCCAGTTTTTTCTGCATTGATCTTCACCGTTTTGCAATTGCCATCATCAGTCGTGCTAATCTGCTCGAATTTTGATCCGTCATTTGAATGAACACAAAGAACTCCGTTCACACGTTCGATGGCCTCTAAAAAAGGTAAAGAAAAAACAATTCTTTGTTAAAAGTAAAATAGATGTGATCTGTTTGACTGAAACGTGGCTGAACGATACTATTATGCTTAGTGACGTATAATGTACGCACACCACAGCGCCATTTAGATCAAAGGAGTGCAAGTAAGAAGGAAAATATTTTGGAGGAAAACAAACCATCATTCCTCTGCCTGTGACAGAAAGGGAAAGGTGATTAAACGTCAAAAAGCCTAATTGCAGTTTCTGGCTGTAACTTTTTTAGACATGATCGAATTTACAGCCGTGGTGGAGGTATCGGTGTTAATTTCAAGTCTGATTTGAGTTGTAAAGTGATTTCGAGGTCCGATTTATTAGTTGATGTTGGTAATGGTAATCGTACGGAATATATTTTTGCTGAGATTCAGACGATTCACGAAAAGTTCTTGCTGGGTGTTCTTTACTGTCCGCCTAGAGTGGACTGTGCTGGTGTTTTGAGTTACAAATTTTTGCTGCTTTACTCTAATGTTGTATCAATAGGCGATTTAAATTTACACAACAAAAGCATGCGTTTTTGAAATGTGATTGATAATTTTGGATTTAATTCCGTAACTCAGGACCCAACTCATTTCTATCCTGGAGGTTGCTCTCTTATTGATTTGTTGTTGATAAATAATGAAGAGTTCGTCGATAATTTCAATCAGGTTGCTGCGCATGGCTTTTCTAAACATGATATTATATTTTCATCAATTAATGTTTGTCGTGCTTCTTCTGATCAGCCTAAGTTCTATAAAGACTATGGACGAATTGGCAAGGCAAGGACTGCAAATCCTGGAAAGGTGGTGGGTTTTATAAACTCAATTTTGCCTGACTGGGAGACGCGTCTTAGGCTGGTCACTTGACAAATGGTGATCTAGCTTTGCTGATGCGAAGGTCAAAATAGTAAACGGGAGTATACCACAAAAAGTTCGGCTCAACGTGGACGCTGTGGATCACGCCCCCAAAAAGTCTATTAAAGTATGCAAAACATGGGTTATGTTTGTGAGTAGACGTCAAGAGACTCTCTCTCTTCGTGCCGATATTACACACCTTCGATTGAGAAGTTTTAGATTATGTCGAGAAGGTAGCTAATATGGGAGTAATTTGTCAGGATAATCTAGAATGGGATGCATTAGGTGCATAGAGTCCACGTAATTCTCGGTGCTCCAAGAATCTATGCTGGCGTTATGCCGCCTGAGGACTTACTGCACGTGTCGCTGTCTGTTCTGGTCAAGATGAGATTATTTAAATCTAACCTTAACTAACGCCCATTCCTTGAGTGGAACATCAAATACCTCTGTGGCTTCGCTTGCAGTTGAGGGACTTTTGCTAAATGGGTGCATCCGTTAGATATTCAATACTAGTCGATTTTCACGATTTTCTCATCTTCATCGTCGGTTACTTGGACTTTTCATGTATTCTTAAATGCGATAAATTTCTAATCTGTTTAAAATAATCCACAATCATCCAAGTACTCCGTTTGAAGAACTCAGAACTTTTAGACGCACGCGAACCAGAAGCTAGAAACACGTTTATTGAGCGAGAAATCATTATTCTGTGGAATCAGCAAGCAGCTGAATTTAAAAACATTTTTCACGCAGACGGTTCAATCGCGAATGTATTGATTGGCTAGAAGGAAGGAATAAGATATGTAATGATGAAAGAAGTTCATCAATTCATTTAGATCTAGAATTTTAGAAGGAGAAATTCTTACTCAACAGGTAAATTTTAATATAAATAAATAAATTAATTAATTATAAAAAAAATCGGTACGTTCCAGATCTCAGTTTTCTAGAAATGATTTTTTACGAGAAAGAAAGCTGGAAGTGGATAGCGATCCCAAGTAACAATATTAGTTTTATTCGAACCGTATAGCACTCTTCCCGGCTTTGTTGATTCAACTACATTCAAAGCTGTTTTGTCCACCAACACCTCCTCTTTGCATATTATAAGCCAAAATGTGTACAAAGTGGCCCAATCTATAGACGATTGTGCAAACAAATGTATAAAACCTTTGCAAGACCATACAGATTTTGAAAATGTTCCAGAGAAAGATGTTATGACCACTTGAGAACCTTCATAAAACCTATTGTGGTTGGTTTTTGTTTTTCTGCTTTGTGCGGATCTCTGCTCTTCTGATTCATTTAAGAGTAAATAATATCGAAGAAAAAAAAGTTCTAGTGTTGCGGGAAATTTTGATTGATAGCAAAATATCCAAAACAAATTGAGTTTTTTTTTGTAGCGTATCATGCTCCAGCTCATATGCACATTTAATTGGCATACTCCAACTCATATGCAACTGAACATGGGCACGATAAGAGCCGCAAATAAATGCGCCTCGGAAATAATGCGAGCTTGCGTCAACAAAAACAAAATTGAAATAAGTATAATCGATAAATATATCATGAATTTCCTGAAAATATATTGAATTCAATAAGGTTACTAAAAAGAACGCCAAAACCGGTCTCTGATCTACAGCTTATTTGTATTACATTTAAAATTTGGAATTTTATTTTTCCACATTTCAATTTTTTCGTTTATTTCAATATGGCGATTAGTTTTACCAAAAGGCCAATTTGTCTTCGCAATGACTGCTATAAAACTATTTGGTCATTTGATGACTTTCCTCAATGCCAATTTGCCGTTTAATGCATTGATTGGGCGCAAAATGCTTTTTCATCTGACTATAATAAAATAATTTGAATGAGCCTTAAAACGGCATTTTAAAACTGCATTTTAGGAGTTCATAAAGTCAAAATAAAACCTTTGATATGAGTAAAAGAAACTTTAGGAGACAAGTTTTTAAGATCGTTGTGAAGAAGCTGTGAAGGTTCTCATACACCTGACTAAAGCTTGTAACCTATTGGCACCTCTTGCTGCCATAATTTAACCAAATTGATTTCTAGTGGCTTTCATAAAACATTAATAAAACTTTATAAAGCTGGATGGTTTTTGCAATGTTACTTGGGATAGCAAATCCTTGTCGAGAGTTGACAGGAATCAAACTCGCCTTATGAATGTTCATTAAAGAAAATTAACACCTGTTTATCCATGGTTTAGGGTTAAAACTTCACGAAAAATGTTCGGTCAGTGTGTAAAAACATTGGTTACTTTGGCAGCACACCTGAAAAATCGACAAAAAAGTGAGAGATTTAGAACGATGGGTCGGATTAGCTTATCAATTCCGAAAAGTTGCCGTTTCGAGAATTGGTAAAAAGTGTGAATTTCACTGCAGTTTGCAGTGTTCAAGATTGTTAATTAGTTTGGAGAATTGTGTTCTCTTGAAGATTTACCAAAATATGGACGAAAAGAGGGGCTATCGGACCAGAACAAGGAGCTGGCAGCGCCAAGCTTTTTGAAATCACATAAACTGTGTTCCGTAGGTGAAATTGCCAATCAAAAATAAAAGGACATTTGCGTCGGAGCTGTGAAGAATATGAAAAGCGTAACAATATCAGAACCAACAAAAAGCAAAAAGCACCCAAAACGACAGATTCACAGAAAGCTTCTTCGAAAATACTCTCACGGAACTTGTACGACGTTCTTCTCCAAAAGCCAAACCAGTGCATTTTGCTGGACGAAGAGACGTAGGTCAAGTTGGATATCAGTACACTTCCGGGGCCGCAATTCTTCTACGCTGAGCAGAGGACAGGTGTGCTTGATGATGTGCGAAACAACAGAACCGAAAAAATTGGGAATGATTTCAGTGTGGCAAACTATTTGCTCGTCTGGCTTGAAGAGTTTCTCATGTTTAACAACGGGCACAATCAACGGAGAAACTTACAAAAAAGAATGCATCAAAAAACGGTTGCTATCCATCTACCGGAAACATACGGATCCTTTATTGTTTTGGCAGTATCTGGCATCTGCTCACTACGCTTCTGCTGAGTTGGAAATGCTCAGGAAGGAAAAAATTGAATTTGTCGAAACATGCCAAAGTCCACCAAACTACCCTGAACTGCATCCTATCGAAAGATACTGGGCAATAATCAAGCGGCATCTTAAGAACAAAAAAAGCAAGCTTTGTTGTCTTCTTCGAGAAAATCTGGTCTGCAGCACAACGAAAAGTAACAACGCAAGTTGTCAGAATCTAATAGAATCATGTTGAATTTCATTTATCTATAGCAAACTTATGACTTTTGTTCGAACATAAATATGTTCTTTTGAGACAGCTAGTGCTTCTTAAATACGCATATGAATTATTACTTCTAATTGTGATGCCAATTCCTAACCGTTCTGCATTGTAACATTGAGGAGAACGCCACATCTTCACATCGATTGATTCACTACCCTGTCTCTCTCCACTTTCCACCCTCACACCCATCAAGGAAGATAACCCATGTCCTTGAAGCCAAACCCGCAAACAATGAGGACTTCTACGTGATGAAGAGATAAAAGTCATCATCTCAAGAAACCGGATATGTATATAATTTTCCACTGGCTCAGCATCTTGCCATCCTGCCACGATGGGTCGTCTGGTGGTGGAGAATCGGTATATGATTTTTCGGTTGACAGTCTAATCATTGTTATGGAAACCAACGGGCAGGGAGAAAGCTGTCTAATGGTTCGTGCCTTTTCTCGTGCAAGGTAAGGGTAATCTTAGACTGATATATGAAGATATTTTTCAGTCTCCCGAGGAAAAGTGGTTTCTTAGCATGAGGCTAAAGTATTTCACATCCTTCTCGATGTCTCGTTTGTTTTGAAAACTATAATTTTGTTTGGGTTGTTGGGTTGGGGGAGACTTTTCACCAGCCGGTATAAGCATAATGTGATTTATGACAGGTTCAGTGCCTGATTTATTTGATTATACCCGGACCGAATGTCCAGCTCTTTCCTATTCACCGAACAAGACACGAGGTAGGTGGACTCAATTCCGTTCAAAGATATACATGTCATCCCTCAGGCAGGAAATCGGTCACGCACCCTTATTTGCTTTCGGACCGGACTGGCGTGTGTACTCAGGGAATTAACATGGTTTGTGCTGACGTGTTGCATCAATTTGCTGCCTGTGGAGTGATTATGGAACACACCTTTTCGATCAACATTCATTTCACGGTGGATAACTCTATGAATGCAATCATCGAACCAAGCAAAAAGGAAAAGTAATTCCGTCAATTTCTGAAAATTGGAAAGACTTTAAGCAGGTAAACACCTTGCTTTCATAGATTAGAAATACGTAGTTTTGCCATAAATCCAATTTTCGATCATAGCTCCAATTTGATTAACTCCTTCGCTAACGAGACAGGTACACGGTTATCCGTTTCGCCGTAACTTCAACAACAAACTGCCACAATCTATGGCTATAACATTTTAATCAGGGAAAAATGAAACCTGGCAAGAAATCCATCACATCAAACTCCCTCGCATCATGACCTCTCGTGCTCTCGGAGTGCGCTTTTCTGCGTTTGCCTCCTCGGTTTCTCGGTTGCGATGGAATCGGGGACGAGACGGGATGGGACTGGTGGCGCTTGCTCGGGCGAACCTGTAAAATTAGTCACTTTTCCATCAGGCGAGCCGTTAAAGAGGTCATTCATGGCACACAAGGCATGGGGCCGGAAAGCGGGGGTGAGCAGAGGGTGCTGCATCGATTGCAAGCGTTCGATAAGGAAGCATGAAATTGACTTAAGTGAATTTTCTCTGAAGGAAGTGCGCGCTCTGCGGCATTCGGCGTCGAACATTCGCGTGAAGGGAGGATGGAAGGAAGCGTATTGGATTTTTTGCCAAGCTATGCCAAGGGCTTTCGCATGTGAATGATGGGAGGAAATTCTGGAGAATTATCACCTAGAAGGGCGGATTGCTTCATTGCTTCCTGGTTGCTATTGTGTGGTTTGACATGTATGTTTGGCAGATGTAGCTCATATCATCGTACAGGTAAAATGAGTCCACACAGAAGTCGGCTTCGAGCTTGGAAACTGTCCTACTAATTTGGAAGAAATTGTTCAACAGGTCGTTGAGAACAACAGGACATAGGAAAGACGTCGAACATTTGCTGATTGGGCAAGAAGTTTTCCCAAATGGCGTGGACCGCAGGGCTGGTGGTGACTGGTGAAATGAAAAATAGTCATCTCAGTGACTACATTGCTGAAAAACAGCATCAAAAAAGTAACTTAAATTCGATTCTACGAAAATGGATAAAAATATGATTTAGCATAATAACTGTGAAGCAATACATAAGTTGAGAACTGACAATAAACTTATCTGTGAAGGAAAAACTCAATGAGAAATTGCTGCATTCCTAGGAACTAGGACGATCGAAAACATTTGTTTATAATGCCCTCCGTCACCCGAAGCTACAAGGGGCAACCGGACATCCCCGGAAAACTAAAGCCCGATTCATAGTAAATTTGGACGCATTCAAGTGATCATAACTCAAGAACTCAACAACATACAGGGTTGATCAAAACGTCAAACTAAGGGGTATTTATTCTGATTTCGAACTATATATGACAAGTTATTACATTGCACCGTTTCGAACGAACTGTCGCACTTTACTTGTGATCGATGCCATCATGATCTGCACAGTCGCTGGTGACACTATATCGGTGAATTTATTCCGCTTTAAACGCAGTTGTTGTGCATTTGTCACTTCTTTACCGCATCCTCGAAGTTTCCGCTGGACAATTGCCCAATATTTTTCGATCGGTCTGAGCTCAGGGAAATTCGGAAGATTAATCTCTTTTGCGATGAAATTAACATTGGTTGCAGCATACCACTACTTTAGAGTAGTGGCAGCTGGCTAGTTCCGGCCAAAACATAACGTTGGTATTGTTTTGTCGAATGAAGGGTAAAATCCACTTTTTCAGACACTCTTTAGTGTAAACCTTCGATGTCATTATGTGAGATGTGATGAAAACCTTAATTTGAAACAACAATTGCAGACTCCTTGCCAAATCATTAGTTCCCGAGCAAACTCATCAGTAAAACCGAATTTATACCTGGACGGTGTTGAGAGGTTAAATTTTTGTCCGGGGATTTGTCTATAATCCATTTTGTCATATGTTTCGTCATCCATTAAAATACAGCCATCAAATTTCGTCAAAACTTGTTCGTATAGTAATCGTGCTCGCTTTTTGGCCACTAAATTTACTTTCAGGGAGCGATTTCGATGTTAAGTGGCACAAAAGACTTATATCCTTCTCTTGAAAGGATGTTAGGCACAGTGGAAAAGTTGGAATCGTATTTCTTTGCCAAATCAAGGAGACGCTTGGGTTGCCTTTCACGTACCTCAACACGTTTCTCCTCAGCTCTTTGTCCCCAGTGCCACTTTTATGGTAGATGCGCTGTGCTCTATCCATATTCAAAGTACCCTTGTAACGTTTGACTTCGACTTTGGGAATTTTGACACTTTTGCTATCTTTAGAAGTTTGTGCCCAATTAATTTTCTTTTTTCAAGTTCCATGATCCGTAATTTCTAGATGCGTCAATCAATCGAGAAAAACGTTTCACCTATTTCTTTGTCAATAGAACATCAACAAATGCCCGTCAAACGTATTTTGTTCCAATCACCAGGGACGCTGTGGTGTATTAAACCAAGCGTCCAGATTATCTTTGAATCGAGCTTTAACACAATACTGATACTTTCATGACACCTGCTACTGAAACGGAATATAGTCAATAAACATATTTTTAAAATTGGCGTTATAATTATCTCCACCTAAATATATTAAACCATCTTTTTGCTCAGCGTTTCAAACTTATAGCTTTCACAATTAGCTTATAGCTTGCTCTCAACTAAGTGTTGTTAATGCACTTCCATAGTTATCAATTGAGAGTTTTTGATGCCAGATACCATTTTTGCATTAGTATGATTGTGTAGCAAGTAAATTCATACCCTATGCCTAGGGAGTCGATAAATTTTTCTTAACGAAAAATTCCTAAACCAGTCCGAGAATCGAACCCAGCCACCTCCAGCACGATGTTGCTTTGTAGCCGCACCTTTACCGACTGAGCTAAGGGCAGATCATATGAATCAAAGCCTTTTATTCAGACCACTTATTCAAATTATCATCTGGCACTAAATGAAAGGTCCCTATTCGAAGGTGCTCAAAACACAACCGCAAAATATTTTTGTATGAGAGCTTCACAAAACAATGCTACACTAGTGGTGGCGTTCTACATATTTCCACCAGTGTAGATGGGAACCTCTGCCTTCTTCGCCACGCCGCGGATCGAAAGGTTTGACCGGCGCTTGAACAGATTCAACTTCTGCTTGCCATAAGTGGATCAGCTGTCTTCCGTTTTACCACTGTCTGACCGCCACTGGGTCGTCTGGCTCTCGGTGAATAACTTTACTGCAATCTTCACCAAACCGTTGAATGAATCCCTGGTGTTTTCCGATTCATCATTGGGACGCAGTCTGATTTTCCACGACTGCGCACATAATGTTTTGGTGGATCTGCTCTTGTAACGATGCTGTATCGATACCAACTTGACAGGTTGTCATGAAATTTGGCACAATAAATAATGCGTAACATAGCTAGTTTCAGTCAAATTTTCATATATTTTTACCCATTCGCTAAAAAGTTACAAGCTTATCATTATGTCATATTTTTTTAGAGTACTGTCTTTAAGATTACTTGAGGACATTGATCGAAAAAACTCTTTAGCATATTATAGTGCTCTTATTGGACGTTGATGGAAGTTTTTGACGTCTATTTGTTAACAATAGCGTTAACTCATAACAAATCCTAGTTTTGAAGACAGTGAGCATGCAACAGGAGCGTAGAAAAAAATAGTGTACAGTCAGCTAGAAAACCCATCGAGATCCGCGTCCAAGCTGGCTAAAGTGTTTAATTTTCCTTGAAACACCGTACGGGGCAGATGTCAGCCTTCTTCTGGACTAAAGTTTTGCAAGGTCCCTGTCAGATTTCAATTTTTTTAAATAAATTTGTGATCTGGCAGGGAATTCGCAGCTGCGGTCAGAAGACAAAAGTTTTTATATAAGAACACGACACTGAAGAAATCTGCACATTGTAAGGCCAGTACTCGAAACAAATGCACCAATTTTATCCGTGTGTAACTGTTTTGTCCGTCTGTAAAAATTGATGAAAATATAAATCGGTTCAGTGGTTGTCATCGATGTCATCGAAACAAGAAAAAAATCGCCGGAGAATTGTGCGCGCCGTCATGGAAAATCCGACTGCGACCTTGAGATGGATCGGAAGACAACTGGGAATCACCCATACAACTGTGTCTTGGATGGTAAAATCGTTTCAGGAGTCCCAGACGAGCGAGTGGTGGGCTGGAAGTGGAAGAAAACCAAAGACAGCTGAACCTGTGAAGGCCCGGAAGGTGGATTATTTCAAGTGTAATCCGAACCTTTCGTTTCGCGACGCGGCTCTGAAGGCAAAGTGTTCCGCCTGATTCGTTCAGCAAACCATGAAACGAGCTGGGCTTCGTGTATTCAAGGCCCGCAATGCACCAAACAGGCGTTATCAAGAAAACACGGCGGTCAAATCCCAAGCTAAGAAGCTGTATTGAGAGTGGTTAACGAAACCGATGTGTGTGGTTATGGATGACGAAACCTACATCAAGGAAGACGCAAAGCAGATCCCGGGGCTGGAGTTCTACGTTGCCAACACGTCGTGTTCGGTCAGTGTACGGTAGGTTGGAAATAGAATAGAAGTATTGAAAATTGAGCGAAAGGGCATGGGTAAAGTAGTACTCGAACCAAGGACGTTACTATTGCCCTACCCCGCAGTGGGATGTTGGGCAATAGTAACGTCCTTGTTTCGAGTACTACTTTACCCATGCCCTTTCGCTCAATTATCAATACTTCTATTCTATTTCCAACCTACCGTACAATGACGGAACTTTCAACACTTTCTCTTCATATCTTTCATTCTTACGAACATCACTGTCCACTCTTGATGCTTCATAGTGATGAGCGACCATCTCCTTCTACACGGGAATACATCGCCTGCAGCCAAGGAACTCGGTAGGATTGTCGCAACCCATTCGGATCAATACATAGCCGTACGCAAGGCTACTGTACGTCGTGGACAGAAGTAATATTAACGAGCGGTCTACAAGATGGTTCATCTTCCTCTGGGTAGAGGCATTTGCCTCAAGGGCCGGGTTCATGTTCACGTGGAGTCCATTCCTATTCTGTTGGTGCGTAGTCATATCCCCCGTAAACCCAGCTGTCACTTCCATCATCGCCGAGCGCTATCACCATTGACATCAACGTTTCTAGAACATTTGACTGCCGATCAGTCTAGACCAAACACGTTTTAACACAGTCTCAAATTGAGCTCATCCACAAGATCTTCTAACGTTGTACCGGACAACGATTTTGTCGGTTATGGAATACGGTAGTATTTGTTTTCAGTCAGCGGCCCGGTCGCACATGATTAAACTGGAACGTATTCAGTATCGGTGTCTTCGTATCGCGTTAGGTTGCATGCACTCGACTCACACCATGAGTCTTGAAGTGCTGGCTGGCATGTTGCCACTTTTGGATCGGTTTTCAGAATTATCTCTCCGGCTCCTCACCAGGTGTGAGGTTATGAACCCCCAGGTGATCGAAAATTTTGAGAAGCTTCTTGAGTTGAATCCTCAAACCCGCTTCATGACTTTGTACCATTTGTACATAACACAGGATGTCAGCCCTTCGCCGAACATTTCCAATCGTGTTTGCTTCTCCGACTTCGGAAATTCGATTCATTTTGATGTATCCATGAAACAGGAGCTTCGTGGCATCCCAGAGCATCATCGTCCTATGATTGCTCCGGTGATATTTGCTGCAAAGTTTGGCCAAGTTGATTCCACCAAAACGTTTTTCATTGACGGGTCTTTGATAGAGGACTCCGCTGGCTTTGGTGTATACAATGAAAATTACAGCGTCGCTCGCAAACTTCAAGCACCTTGTTCTGTTTTTGTCGCGGAATTGGCAGCAATTTATTTTTCCCTTAGAAACTGTTGCCTCACTAACACCGGATCAATACTTCATTTTCATGGATAGTCTCAGTTCTATAAAGGCTATTCGCTCCTTAATGCCGGTAAAGCACACCTCTTATTTTCTTATGAAAATACGAGGTCTTTTAAGTGCTCTATCTTTACGTTCTTTTATTGTCATCTATGTTTGGGTCCCTTCTCATTGTTCGATTCCTGACAATAAGAAAGCGGACTCGCTTGCCGAGATTGGGCGCTATGGAAGGCGATATATATGACCGACAAATCGCCTTCAACGAATTTTTTCCTATGTTTCGTCAGATATCACTCGATAGCTGGCAGTATAAATGGATAAAGGAGATTTGGGGTGATGGCTACATTCTATCACTCCAAAGGTGTCTAAGAAATGTTGGTTCAGGGGATTGGATGTGGGTCGAGACTTCATCTCGTGTGATGTCTCACCTCATGTCCAATCATTATTCTTTAAACGCTCATTTGTTCCGTGTTGGGCTGGGAGACAGCAATCTCTGTGAATGCGGACAAGGTTACCAGGACGCAGATCACGTTATTTGGTTTTGTACTGAGCATCGTGGAGTCAGATCTGAGCTGTATGATTCCCTTTGGGCTCGAGATAGACAACCCAATGTTTCTAATTGAATGGTGTTAGTCTCATCAAAGTTTGCCCTGACAGTAAATGTTCCATTTAGCCCGTTTCTCCCCTCATTTGGAATACAAACTGGAATTATACCCAAAATTTAACTTGCGCTAGTGTATTGAATCCAACTCCACTTTAAATTTGCAGAAAAAGCTGGAGAATCGAATGGAACAAATTATTTGCTCGGATCGGATGCCAGGAAGTGATTCATTTTCACCTGATTTTCTCTTATACATGCATAACTAATACACCAGGCGTTTAGAGTCCGTTGAAGCCATAAATTACTCTTACTTGAATATGTGGCTTATTTAAAATTGTTCAGAGGTTGAACTCATAAAATGGTATATTTTTCTAGGTTTTCCCTTATTTATAATTTAATAAACTCATATACTATGCGGTTTTGAGGATCGGCACCAGTGGTATTACTCCCACTTGCACTGTACTTATGTAAAAAAATCCGAAAGATCGAATGGTGATGGTCTCGTTTAGAGTTGACTTCAGGAAATGGCTCATATTACCCGATTTCCCATCACACTTGAAAAAACTCATGAGCCATGCATCGGGTAAAATGGACCATTTTCTGAGGTCAACCCTAAAGGCTACCATCACCATTCAATTTGGTGGACATTCTTACATAAGTACAGTGCAAGTGACAGTAATATTACTCTTACCGATCTTCGCAACCGCATGGTGTATTAGTTTATACGTATGATAGAAGGAAATCTGGTAAAATGGACCATCTTAACCATCTGACCAAAGTAAAATTTGTTCAACTTGATTCTTCACATGGATTCATTATAGTAGCGCCGAGTTGAATTTTTGGGTAATAATTCTAGATTACTTCATAGATCAGGGCAGAATCGGGCAAAATGGGAAGCTTACTGTGGTCAACCCTTAACGAGACTAACTCATTTTGATCCCGTACGTTTTGCCGCAAGATAAGCTATTGTTTAAGACTCCTACCCTGCGCTGTCTAAATTAAATAGGACTTTGGTCTTTTGCCTTGCTATTGATGTTTTAACATAATTTTGATGTGAACTATTCATTCTTGTCAGTGGTCCCAACAGCATCCTTACTATTGGTTAAAAGCGGTGCCAAAATTTGAATACTTTGACTTTACATCTCTGTACGAATAAACCGAGAGCGTAGTAAAATTTTTTCCGCTGCCTTCGTCAATTGAATGCACACTGTTTGCAAAACGGATCCCGTTGCAAACCCAACCATTTTATCCAACAACCCAGTGATATCTTGTGGAGTGGTGGACTCTTGTTATCATCTCGAGCGAATATCCGTCAACACATGCTACCATTTCCTGATTTAACGAGGCTGGGCATTTGGTCGAGACTGGCGCCGGTATTGCCTTGGTTGGGATCACCAGTTTTGATCAATCAAACTTTTCAATTCGTTTTATCTTTTGGACTTTGATGAGGGTAAAGTTGAGAAAACACATGGATTAAGCGGATAATATTGAAGAAATACTAGCCTAAAGTGGTAAAACTGGTACGAGATAGAACTTTGCAGAAGCTTGTAAGTAGTGTTTAGGGTAAGTTAGAACTTGAGCTACGAAAACATATTGATATAGGGTAACGGGATGTAATGTAAGCCTAGCTCCTTGATTCGGCCTATGCTGCCAAATAATAATAATATTGTTCTTGGATAATCCACGAAATCATGTTGCTATCAACATGACCGGTTATTTCAAAGCAATGAGACTTGTAATAATCAATTTATAGTTGTTCACTTCCATAGTTTTCCCCGATTTCCTTGACTTTTTAGACACCATGACTTTACTGGTAAGCTGAACTGATTATCTATACGATCTTCGAATGATCTAAATTTAAAATTGAACCTACAAACCGAATAATGCAGCCAAGATGTACAGAATATAGTCACATGTTAAAAACTAACAAGTCACATTGGTAAAATAACAATGATTTTCAAACAAATAGTGGACCAATGTTAGGGATATTTTTTTCTATGTTCCCAACTAACAGCTGTTGTATAATAATCAAAAATGTTGTTATTAGTAACACTTATTATATTTTTTTTTTTTTTTTTTTTTTTTTTTTTTCTGTATTATTTGTTGTTTCTCTTCTCTTTGATTATCATATTAAATTTATATCGGTGGCATCAATATCTGGATCAGTTGGTCTTGTTCATATGGCTCATCTTAACACAAATTAAAGGAACAAAATCTGTGTAGGTGAATTATAATGTTTTGATTGTCGAATGACCCTTCAAATCTTATTAGCATAATCACTTAAGTGTTTTCTATTAACAGTTGATGTAGTTTGATTTGTGAAATTGTTTGTTAGGTAGGGCGAATACAGCTTGGAGCGCCTTGAATCAGAAAATCAGGAAGAAACCCGTACGAAGATTGCATTTTTTATAAAATCAATCGAATGGGACGAACTTTGCATCCATGACTAGACCTTTTTGACCCAATTTGGTGCCTATAGACCAACATTACATCCATATCCCTCGAATGTTTCTTGACTTTATGATACAGAGCGGTGCATGGCTCTGAAGCGTTGCATACTACTAGATGGCTTATCAAGCATACTACTGCGGAAGTGTATGGCTAGTTGAATTTTGTTTCCAGCTCAAATACTTTATGAAGTTACAACGAAAATCATGTACATCGAATTGTTGCATATTAAACAGTCAAGGGACCTTTTCCTAAAGAGCTGGAACCAATTATACTGGTACAATGTTTGAAATAATTTTCAGAAGAAAATATTGGTGTGATCCTTTTCATTTAAAGGAAAAAATGTACTTATTCTCGGAACAGCCTATAAAGTCATATTATAGGAGTATGTGTCCCTTGTTTCAGCCTTATATGGAACTATCGATTACATTTTCTATTATAACTGATAAAGTATTTCGGCTGGAAGCGATGTTTAACTAGTTATACGCTTGCGTAGGGTATCTGAATATTATCGTACAGCAAATGTTAACACCAATTTTGTTGGCTTTCATTTAGTTAAAAATCAATATGTTTTGTTTGATAAAGCAATATACTTGCAAATAAAGAGATTTTATTTATTTCAGTTCAAATAAACTGCAACGAAGACTTTATTCTCATTGTTCGCCAACTTTTGGATGGAAATCGAAAATTTCGCTCATTCGTCGCCGGATAATCTCGCACGTTTGTGGAGTCCGAATCGGTGTGTTTTTTCCGTCTCCCTACGCGGTCTGCACATTGTAGACAGAAATACACGTGTCTGTCAGATATGCAATAATGGTAATTAAATAGAAATTACTAATCTTTCTTCGCATTTTCTAGTTACAGGTTTTCCACTAAAAGCTCAAACTTTCATGGATTCAAAAAGAAAAAGACGACTTGAACTATTTGTTACTCGTTTTTGAGGACCCGGAAAGGTAAAATCATATTTTCAACCAGTTCACACAAAGAATTGTATGGGTGCAAAAGTTGGTAATTTTTTGGGTAAAAAAATGAACAACTTATACTTATTCACTTTAGCGTAACGCTCTCATCTTTCAACATTTTGAAATAACCCCGATGTAGAAAAGAGAAATGTAGTCCTACGTTAAAATCATTGCAATCTTGCAATTGCAATGATCAATTCTCATTTTGTATAAGAAAATGTTTCAAGAAATCAACTGTTATTCTTACACGCAGACAAAAAACCCTGTTAAAAATACTGAATTGGCAAGGTCAAAACAATATTAACGCAGTTAGATATAAATCCTGTATATAAGGATAAATGTTTGCATGAAGCACCAGAAGCACCCATGTATGTGATATAAAATAATGTTAAATTTAATCCAATAAAGTGTGGAAAAAAATTGTTTATATACTTTCAAATGGAATGATTACGCAATGCACGTTTGACTTTTTGACGATTTGATATATATTGCATAAAGCCATCGAGAGCAAACCTAATCCTCCCATTCGAACGTAAAAAATCGAACAAATTCCAATAGCACGGATCCTCGTCCTATCAGCGAGGTTCCACAGTCGTGATGTGCTCACCTTATGTTTACAGTCAAAGGAGGGAAAATGGAGTCAGGCAGCCAAAGTACGAACAAGCGGCGGAGAGCTGCCGAGCCACCTTCGAGAGTTGATCCATCCGCTGGGCGTCCACATCCACCCGCAATCCACCGCGCCAAGTACTGAACCGCTTTGCGAATGCACGTCCGGTGACCGAATAGTGTTGCATTCAGACCAGCACCCGGAATGGTGGACGGGGAGGTACCGGTCAGTAGCGCGAAGTCATGTATGACCTTTGATAAGTTTGAATGCCGCTCGAGGGGCTCACCTCATTGGGAGCACGAGTGAGCTTTGACGCCCGTGTTTGCCAGTCGCGCCGGCCCTGGGTAGCGAAGATCAGTTAGTTTAATAAGAGTTGCAAACATCAAAATCGCTCGTCGGAACAAACGAGATTGAACCACGGGAAATAGAAGGTGCACACTCACACGATGCGCTAAGGATGGGAACAATTTTGTTCGAGTGCGATATAGAGTTAAAGTCAACGAGATGCTCATCTTGTGTGCTTTATGTTTCGCATAACCGTTGTTGGCTTGTTCGAGCAGTTACAGCAGTTTGCAAGTGGCTGACTGCCGTGGATGAGGGAGGCGATTGATTGACTACGGCGATGATGACGACACGACGAACTGTTGAGGTGGTTTAGTGTTAAATTAATGAATATAGTGGGAAAACTGTTAGGGTTGTCTGTGCGCAGACAATGCATTTGAGTTTCAAAACCACATGATCCGTTATTTTCATACGCTGTGCCAAACCCCATAACACCTCTTTAAAAATTCCCACAACCCTCCATTCGTTCCCACGGCAACACTAACAAGCAAAAAACGTCCTCTCAATCAACATAGTGGTCAATGTTACCTTCGCCCTTAACGACCATCATAAAGCAGATGTCAATTTGCATAAAACAACAATCGTCCGGAATAGCGCGGGGCACAAAAAAATTCGACGTGTCAAACAGCAACATAATTGCTCTGCCGGCCGTTCGTTTCGCTCGTCACGCGACTGAGACGAGAACCATTTAACAAAGCGCACCTCAATTTCACACAACAATTAAAGTGTGATCAATGTCCAGCCCGATGGACGACGAGAGCGAGTTGGCTGGACCGAGGGCAGTAATAAAAAAAACAAGCAGAACGCTTTTAAAACCTTGCTCTAGGGGGAATTTCCGATCACGCTCTTCACCGCTGACCATCCGTGAAATCACCAGGAGCAGCAGCAGAAGTGGTGGTCAGTTTTGATTCGAACCAAGTCGACCAAGGGGGATTGGGTGAGAAAGTCAAACTCGAGCCTCCTTTTGTTCATTGTGTCCGCGTGCAGGGAAACCGATCGGAGTTTGAGGTTGGACGAGGACGGGGGAAAATGCTATTTTGCTGCGATCAACAGGACCACGGCCGGCGAGACGGACTCTGGTGAAAAGAAAGCGAACCAGCAATGGGTGCATGGTGATGGTGAATCTACGGCAGTGGGAAAAAAACAAAAACGACGAACCGGTTTTGATTGAGACGTTTATCTTCTGGCGCTGGCACTTGCGGCTGAGGATTTTTTATTATTTGCAGGCTGATGGTGAAATATGATTTCGGACTTTGAAGAGGAAGTTTTTCCCCCATTACCGCTAACCTTGGCCGCGCGCGACCGAGTGGTTCAGGGTGGCAGGCGCAACCAAGGCTCATTTGCATTTATTAAAGTTTCGGCTTTTATTTTTTTGTAGCCTGAAATATTTAATGCAAGGTTCTGGCTCTGTTCCGGAAGAGATTACCGGAGTTAATTGAGTGTTGAATTTTGTAGTGGACAATTAGCGGGATAATCTGGTTATTTTGTTAGGTTTGGATGACTTGAAGGGAAACAACAATGGATTGTGTGTGATTCTGGATGCATTGAGACCTTGGTTATTTCTTTGTATGTTTTTGTATATGTATGTTTCTTGTGTCGTATGTGGCTCCACTTGATAGTTAGATCACATTGAGGTACCGTTCTGATTCAAATTTCGGACACCTTGTACTAAACTGTAAATATGACATATGGTACACATGTTTAAAATACATCACGATAGCTAGGTACCTATTTTAAACTCCCCTCTTAAGTTTTCAATCATTTTAATGTGAAAAAAATATTAAATTCAAACATAGGAGGCTCAAATATAAATGCTCGTCTAACGATCATTGAAATTTGACGTTTGCTCAGCGACTCCAGTAGAAATTCACGATTTGTTTGCGGATGAATTTCTTGTGTGATTCAATTAGTTTCAATTGCTAGTATAGTCTACACACTTAGAAATTATGAATTTTACAGGAGACGTAATTCATGTTTGTAGAAAGTCGGGGAACGTAAAGAAAGAATTCATGTAAAATTATGTCTCCTGAAACTGACACATTCGAAATTCGACGAAAGGCGTGTTTGGTAGAATTTATTTGCTCATCTCTTGCAACTCATTCGTATGTCCTAAAGTACGCTCGCATGTGTCTCAGGGGCCAAACATTTACATGACATTTTGGTAGTGTGTACATATTCAATTAAGAAAGTATTTAACGGTCCACTGATGTTTGTTTTTTTAATATAATCAATATTTCGCTCAAAAATTAAGAAAATCAAGTAGGGTAAGGGGATGTAATGTTAGCCTAGCTCCTTCATTCGCCCTATGCACAAATGTGTCATTAATTAGCGATAATCAACAAAATCATGTTGCTATTACCATCACAGATGTAATTCGAAGCAATTGAGTCAATATTAATCATTTTATAGTTGTTCACTGCCGCGTAGTTTTCGGTTTCTTGAACTTTTGGGGCATCATGATTTCACTGGTTATGCTGAACAGATGATCTACACAATTTCAAGTGATCTAAATTTGGCTTAATTGAATCGATAAAGCAAGTAATGCAGTCTGGATGTGCAGAAAATAGTTACACGTTACAAACTAACTGTTCACATAGCTAAAATAACAATGATTTTACAAGATAATCGTAGACCCAATGTTGGGTACATATTATTTTGTATGTTCCCAACTATGGCCTATTGTATCAATAACGTAGTAAAAAGGTTGTTATTGGTAAAATGTCAAGTGGAAATGCATGAATTTGCGGTTGTTTATATTCAAGTGGCTCATCTAAACACAAATCGAAGAGACAAAATCATTGTATAGTGAATTATAATGTTTTCATTATTGAATGGCTGATAAATCATATATGAACATCATTTAAGTGTTTCGAGGCAGTTTTACTTTAGTTTGTTTTGTGAAATGTTGTATTAAGTAAATCCAGTACAGCTTACAATGCCTTAATTCATAAAATTAAAAAAAAACCGTACAAAGACTGCATTTAGTAATAAATCCATCGAATGGGACGAAGTTGCATCCACGAATAGACCCAATTTGGTGCTTATAGACCGACATTAAATCCACATCCCTCGAAAGTTTATGGCATTATAAAAATAGTTGTGTAACTTTTAGTGATACATGCTACCAAATGTCTTATCAAACTTATCTTTGCAAGTGTATAACTAGTTGAATCTCGCTTACAGCTTAAAAACTTTATGAGTTATAATGAAAAATGTGATCGCTGGTTGCATAATAGGCTGAGTCAAGTGACACATACCCTATCTGAAATATTAGTCTTATTTTTTCACAAGGATTCGTATTTCGAACAACGAAATTCAATATGATAACAACCTAATAATTTCCAGCTTACTATGAATGAGAACCGCAAATACCCTAAGAAGAAAGTCGAATCAGCGTTGGATGCCATCCGGAGAGGAGCTTCTATCCGGGTTGCTGCTGCCTCTTTCGAGATTCCAATGAGTGCGCTGTTTGATTGCTGGCAGGAGTTGCACCCGGGCTCGGTGAGAAAGCCAACCGTTCTAACGGAGAATGAGGAAATGGGAATCGATGCGTGGGTCAAGGACATAGACTGTACCTGAACTTCGGGTTTGCGAAGAGATCCTGAGGATAAGCGTTGGTCAATTCACGAAGCGTTTAGGAAAGCAGGATGTATTTCCACATGGAATGCCTTCATAGGGATGGACCACGAAGTTTTTGAAGAGGCATCCTGAGTATACGAGACACTGAAGAAGTCTGCACATTGTAGACGAATTACGCGTAACTGTCAAGGTTAGCAAAAGTAGTTGGGATTAAATACTTATTTTTCTTCTTATACTTATTTTTCTTCTTATTTCTAGGTACAGGTATTCCACGAAACAGCTAAAACCCTCTAGGATTCATCCTGATGTTTCCAAGCGAACCGCCAACCCAATTTCAAAGAAAAGGATCATCTCGGAAAATGAAGTGCAATCTTGGTTCGCTGAGGTAGAGGCATTCTTAGTATCGCAAGATCAGTTGGAGGCGCTAAGCATTCCACGTCGTGTTTTTAACATGGATGAAAGCGCGTTCGAGGTGGCTCCAGAAACCAAAAAGAAAAGAGTATTTGCTGCAAAATCGGCAAAAAATGTGCATTCCATTCCAGGTAGGTAATCGTAATTATTCCTGCAAAGTTGTCGATTAATGTTTATTTTTTTAATTCAAGGTAATTCCAACCGAGAATTTTACACCGTCATGATGGCTGGCTCGGCCGATGGCACATTGGTCCCACCGCTCTATACTCTGTCCGTACAAGAAATGTTAGGCGGTGTCGTAGCACAGAAAAGGCTGGATGAATACAGGATCGTTCTGTGAATAATAGGCCGACGAAACTCGAAAATACTTGCCCCCTGCATTTAATCGACGCCAATTTGTCTCTGATAGTCCCCCAAAATTGCATCATTTGGTTTTAACCTGCTTACAGTATCATCGCCATTCAAAGCCTGTGGGAATTAGCATGAAGCAACTAAACTTACATTTCCAGATCCCTAACATCTTCATATTACCCTAGTAGCACACTTGTTGCAAAGCAGTAAAAATTACTTCAATGTGACTCAATTAGGTCACACTCAAGTTGCTGCAACTTATTGTGATGGTTTGGTGTTGCTTGGGTATGTCCTTAAACAAAATCTTATATACATTCATGTAGTTTAAGTTGTCAGCTATCAAAATGCCGAAGATACCTGACATGTAAATTTTATAGAAAAATAGTTATTCAACAAATATAATAATAAGAAGTAAAAATATGTAATGTATATAGAATATATAAATAAAAAATATATAAAATATATGTAATGATATAAATAAAATAAAATATATAAAATATATAAAAATAAAATATAAAAAACATATAAATAATAAGAAAACAAAAATAAGAATAAAACATCATACCAAAAGTGTGTATTTTATGTTTTATTGAATAACTATTTTTGTATAAAATTTACATGTCAGATATTTTCGGCATTTTGATAGTTGACAACTTACACTATATGAATTTATATAAGATTTGGTTCAAGGACATAATATCAAGATGTTAGGGATCTGGAAATGTAAGTTTGAGATTCTTCATACTAATACCCATACAAACTTTGAATAGCGTGTGCAAAGCCAAATTAAAACCAAATGTGTTAAAATTTTTTGGGGACTATCAGGACCCAAATTGGCGTCGATTGAGCTTAGGGGAGCAAATATTTCAAATTTTGCATCACCCTAATGAATATATATCAAACGTGTTTCACCCGTGGCTTGTGAGAAAGAGTATCGCTTTTTCAGTCATTGTGTTAGTTGACGTGCACCGGTCACACATACGACTTACGACACTGTTTAATTTTGAAAGAGAAGCAGATCATCCTGGTTTCTCTTCCACCGGACGCCACCCATTAAATTCAGCCGCTTGATGTGTCGATTTTCAAGCCTATGAAAAGCTCTTGGGACACTGTGCTTGCCAAATAGCGGTTCGATCATGGAGGTGCGATGATCACTAGGCCTGATTGTGCACTTTTGTTGGAGCAAGCAATCAATGTCAAGGAGAATAAGGACTCCACTCTTAAAAACGGTTTTAGAAAATGCGGCCTGGTTCCTTGGAACGCAGATGCTATAGATTAGACTTTATTGCCGAATCCATATACAATCTCTAAAGACAAAAGAGAAAACATTCCAGTTCCTGTACCCGAGCCAGAAGCTGAACCAAGCCTGCCTAACTTCTTATTCCATCGTGAGTTGAATCGTCGGCTGCCATCAGAGCTTGCATTGCCTTCCTAGAGCAACGTAGAAATTTGTTGTGGACCGGAAATCCTGAGGCAATTCAGTTGTTCGATTTATGGAGAAGAGTATCCGATGAAGTGGAGGGAACCACCGGATTTCTGAAATCAATCCTACTTCAATCGGCCTTGACATCACCATGCCTGGATCTACAAGCAGAACTACACATTGCCGGTGAGGAAAAAGTATAGTTAGTTTCAAGATTTTAGCAAATTACGGTCAGACTGATCGTAAATGTATTGCAGCCATATCTCCAGAAGAAATCAATGAGATGCCGAAGCCATTCGGATGTGACCCTGGATCTACTCAGGACTCAGTAGGTGTCGGATTGTTTTTGAACATAAGCTAGTATGTTTTATTACAACAGATCGAACAGGTGGCTTCGGAGCCGCTGGACACGTTGGATCTGGAATACATAATCCAACAGAAAATGGTCCAGAAACGCCATGTGTCTCAAGCTTTTTACACGTGGCAAATGAAAAGCAACGCGTTGCACCAAAGCGACGGCTAGCAAGCAAATCCTGGGACCTAGTGCACAGAGATGAAGAAGCAGCTACAGTTGCTGGTGGAGCCATCCAAGCGCCTGAAACCTGAAGCACAGAAGGAAAAAGATGAGTTGGGTAACACAGTAGAAAAGAAATTGGGGTTGTGGGCTAAATTAAAGAAACAGCAAGCACGAACGAATGCTAAAAGTGAGAAACTGAAGCAGCGAAAAGGCGGAAAAGGCACGGTTCGCATGCAGATTAAGGAAGCTAGATTGAATGAGAAAAAATTACTACAACAAGCTTAACATTATCAGTCCAAATATTATCAAATATGTATAAGAATGTACTACATGTATTACATGGCTTTGTGCACAAATTACGTAACGCAAAAAAACGGGATTTTGGACCCCCTCTCCCCATGTAACAATAAGTAAACACGCAACCAGACTCCCCCCCCCCCCTATAATTACGTAACGCTCTACGGATCCCCTTCCCTCATATCTCACTATGATAAAATTTTCACAAAATCTGTTATTGTTGTTTTTATGTTTAATTATCATTTGGGTAACTTGAAATTTTGTAGAAGATTGCAAAACATCAATCAATTAATTTCGTTTAAGTAACTTTCAAGCCATTATAAAGATTACGAAAACATTGCTCTCATTGTACCTGTATTTATTCAGGGTAAGGGACGTTTTTAAAACTGTTAAGCAAATATTAGTTCAACAAGTTTACTCTAAATGTCTTTCAATTATTTAATGTAATTTCACCAAAAAAAGTTCAAAGTTTTATTCAATATCACTTATATTTAGCTAAGAGATTGTAACAGTATCTTATGCAATGCATAATATTAAGCTATTGAAATTCTTATAATTTAATTTTTTTTTATTTTTAATATATTAATCAGAGTTTTCCTTTTGATCCGTGCAATCTCATGACAGAAGGGGCTGTGTACGACTTATTCATGACGGTAAAAACATAGAACAAAAGGCGGTAAAAATAAGCAGCATTTGATGTAAGCTACACGCAGAGGAATATTGGCTGATTGAACGCAATGATTTGAATCAACATTTTTTGAGTATAAAATCAAACCACAACATTGTTTTAGTATAATGCAATGATAGGATCATCACAAACGAAATTTCTTATCGAATCCAATATTGTTATTCAATTATGATTTCCAACAGAAATTTCAGAAATTCAGAAAAACAGAAACTGATTCATCAAAAATATTTTTGTAGATTCAAACAATCAACAACAAATTTAACATAATTTCTAATTATTTCTGAATGTGTTCTAATATGAATAATAATTTATTTTTTTCAATTCAATCCGCTTTGGTCGAATCTGAATGCAAAGGTACATCGTTTCCAAAAATCTTATTTTTCGATTCAACCATAAGTGCTTTTTGTTTTCAATTCGAAGTTTCTCTTTACAGCGCTTTAAGAAACAACAGGAGATTTACTGTTGGTTCAAACATAAAATCGGTAATGGTTTGAATAAATGGAAATTATTGGGTAAGCCGTGAGTCAACAATACTAAAATCTGTACCTATACAGAACAATACATTTCTCGGCATGTAGATGTACTCGTTTATGGACAATGTTGCCAATTAGTGACACAAATCGTCATAAGATACCCTTCGTTTAGAAGAACACATTTGAAATAGTACGTCTCCATTTATCAAAGCTTAAGAATTCGGTCTTGAAATCAAAAGAAAGAATTCCATTTTCCTTAAAATTTCAGCTTTTGCACCATTTGGCCATACAATGTTGCTCATTATTATGGCCGATTCTATAAGGAATACATGCGATTGGCTATCAAAGGAACCCAAAATTTAGAAACTATGTAGATATTTGGCAGCAGTGTTTCAGCCATGGCAAACTTGATTACTAATACAAAAACAAAGCTTTGGTTCAGCTTTTTTGATATTTTTCCTTCAAAATATGGATTGAACGCTTTCAGTCTACTAATTGAAAATGGGGTTTCTGCAAAAACTGGCAGTATAGTTCTTGAACTAGTAACCCTTGTGCACGTTGCTTACTGCTTGGCACATGGGAAATTTTATCTATTTTACCAATTGGTTATGCACTTTTGATTTATTTTTCAAATCGTATTTTGTTACGTAACGATTTTACAAACACCCCCTCCCCATATGTCACAATAAGGTATCGGCTTCTCAACCCCTCTTCCCCTTCTCATGCGTTACGTAATTTGTGCACAAAGCCTTACGTGATTATCATTTCTTAGCAAACCAGTTTTTTAAGTTTCATTTCCTTTTACATTAAGAAAATATGAATTACAGTAACTTTGCAATCACCTCAGTAGCACTGCTCACCAATCATATAGATCAGTTGTTTTTTGGTTTTAAGCACTTCATAAATCAAAAAACTATATGCATATATTTAGAATCTATAGAAAGTATTTGGAATACTTTAAACATATTTTATGTAGCTTTGAATACTGGGTAACCTAGAAAAGCTGCGCTGATCTAATACAAATAAAAAATGTTTTTGTTTTACGATTTGTGGTTGTGTTGCTTTCAATTGTGCTTTCAATAAAATTTTACCATGTGGTTACAAACTATGGAACAATTGATATGCATTCTAGCATACAGAAATCGTAATCAAAGAGGTGTCCGCAATTTGAATCATCTCTGTTCGAAATTTTAATTTCTTCTGATTACATGTCCGAAGTTTTAATTACAATTGTTCTTGGGAAAAACTTGCTTTTACAAATAAATTTTATAATTCTTTTCAAAATGTCATTGTGGCTAACACAACCCGAGCAAAGGATTATACCAAATTGATAACAAGTTCTATTACCAGGTTATCATTTTTTGATCACTGAATATGTTATCATTCAGGCTGAATAAACAGCCAAAATAACAGAATGAATAACAAAAAAATACTCGTTGAATATCATAATGCTAACTTATTTTGTTATCACTGCGAACAACTTGATAAAAAATCCTATTATTGTAAGCAAATTTATTGAAATAGTATCAAATTCTGTTACCAATTTGAAATCAAATTCTCATGCTGATAACTGAAAAAAATATTTTGATTAAAAGCAAAATTTCTTATTCAAATATGCTGGAAATATTCATAGTTTTACAATTCAACTAATAACTAATAAAATATTCATAATAAATAGTGTGTTCAAAATGATAACATATGATAACAAAATTTGCCAATAGTGATAACTAAATTTGTTATGTGATAACAGCGAAAAACAAAACGATAACTGGGATAACAGAACTTGTTACTTATATGATATCAGCTTGTTATTTTCCTTTGCTAGGGAACTCAGTACTAATAAAGCAATATATCAGAAGCATATGTCCCAATTGTGTCGTTACTGCAAATTATAATCATTTTCCTGTTCAAAATGTCTTAGGCGGTAAAAATATGAATCGGATCGGTACTGATTGGAATTAAATATAACGCTGTATAAAGGGCCAAAAGCGGTGTGACGGATCCGTGAGCAAAGACGTGAAATCTATATGAAAATATGGGTTCAATTATAGAAGTCGAGTCAAGCAACTTGACTCGACACTTGGCACTGTCGAGTCGAGCGAAATTGCACATCACAGAAGCCTACTGAATCTGATCGAGTCGGCAACCGGACGCTGTTCCAAAGTTGTGGTTTGAATTTTCTTTCTAGGAATTTATTCTTTGATATGTGTACAAGTGTCGATAACTATCTCAAAGATAGTTCAGAAGAGGGATTATTTTCTAGTTATCACCGGCTTAATTATGCCTGACGATACTGAAGCTATTTAAGGCAATATTTTTTTTCAACATTTACCATTTTATGTTTTCTGGTAAAACAATATAACTTTTTCTGTTTGACCTTCTGGTAAAGCATTCCAACTTTTTTTTAAGCATCTTAAACTCTAGGCAGAACATTTGTCGGAATTTAGTTTTTGTTTTGTTTTTTTTTGTATAGCTGGATGATTCACTGAACTTTTGAAGAATTCTCGAAAACTTTCTTGATAAATGGATTAACTTCTTCAAAGTTTTTATACTTATTTAATAAACTTGAAGATTGCTCAACGATCAAATCTATCAAACAAGATGAGATGGAAAGATTTCTGCTCAACTTTGGAGAGGTTTGTTCCTGAATTACATCCTATACATCTGAAAAAAAGATCCTGTTTTTCCTGGAAGTACCTACCTGAACTTCTGGGAATTTCTAAGCTTCGAGAAAGCCTCATTCCGAAAAACTGAAATGTTCGATTCTCAACTTCAGGAAACTCCTCTAGAATCTTCGAGTAGTTCCAACTAAACTTTTGGAAAGCCCTCTCTTGCACCTCCAGATCCAAGGAAAACTTACCGAAAATTTGGCAAAAAGTTCTCTCCAGAATATCTAGAACAATTATTTTTAATTTTTTGAAAGCTTCAACCTGAACTTTTGGAATGTTTTCTTCTGAATTTTTGTGAAATTTGTTCGTGAACTTCAGAGAAATAAAAGTACTTGGAAGCACCTGCTATTCTCAAGGTAAGTTAATTACTGTTCTATTAAGAGGTTTCCTCCTGAATTTCGAGAAATTCTCATTCTGAGTGCCTGAAATTTTCTCTTCTGAACTTTGGAAAAGCTCTCTAGTACTTTGGAAAATTATCCATCCAAGGAAATGATTGCTGCAAGAAGGGGCCACTTTATTGTCAATTACTACAAAAAACAGTGGGAACTTATCTTAAAACAGTCTTCACAGTGGGAAGCGTTGCCAGAACAATGCGTTAAGAGGATCTGAAATTTCGGGGTACTTGAAGATACCTCCGGCAATGTAATCAAATGAGAACAACCCAGAATGGGCTACTGTTCTTAAAATAAAGGCATCAAGGGTTTGGATGTTCCTGAAAACGATGGGAAGTTCTGTGTGAAGTTAGTACTACTAAAACCTGGAGGAATGGAATTTTCTTTTCTTCCACCTTTCCTTGAAATGGGCAGGCTGATTTGGGGCTCCTGTTCAATCTATTCCCGTTGAAGTATCTATAAAAATGATACATCCTCAACTTGAAAACAATCTTCTGGTAGAGTCTTAGTGATCTTAGGCGAATATTCATTTTTTTCCTTGCTTATCGAGATTTTCAGCTCTGGGTTGGTTCATCTCCCGTCGTAGTCACTCAAACACCTTTTCGGTATTTTCGAAACTTGTTCGGGGGTGAGATTCGAACTCGTGACTTTCGAACTCGTGACTAATACTCCGGGGTCACCTCCTTCATATTTATTCGAGGATATTCTTAGAAGCCGTTAGAGGAGAAAAAGTTTAACCTTCGAAAAGAAACGTTACAATCAAAGGCAAGTGAAATAACAGTTATTAAAGCCTTGCACTTCTGGGAAGTTTCAACTAAACATTTTGGAAGTTTGTTACGGGACATCTGGGCAGTTCTTTTCTGAACTTCAGAGAAGTTCTCTCTGAAAATTTCCAAATTTCTAAGAAATCATCTTTCCTAAACTTCTTCCTGAAGCTCTGAGAAGTCTTCTCCTGATTTTCGGGGAAGTTTTCTGCTTAACTTTTTGGAAGGAAGATTTTGAACTTCGTCGATGTTTGGTTCTGAATTGCTGGTTGAACTACTGAGATGTGCTGGGGGAAGTCTCTTCCTAAACTTTTAGAAAGTATCTTCCTGAAGCTCTGGAAAATGTTCTTCTTAAATTTGTATGATGTGCGCTAAATGCTGGGTAGCTTTTTTATGCTATACTTCTCATTTTCATTTCATTTGGCAGCGTTAGGAGGGGTAACAAGAGCACAAGTCAGTCCAAAGCCGATGATGAAGTGATCATGGGTAATGGCGAACTAGTCTATTCAGCATCCCTTAACTCAGTCGGTAAAGGCGCAGCTACAAAACAACACCATGCTGGAGGTGGCTGGATTCGATTCCCGGTCTGGTCTAGGAAATTCCTCGACTCCCTGGGCATAGGGTATGATTGTACTTGCCACACAATCATACTAATGCAAAAATGGTACCTGGCATCGAAAGTTCTCAATTAATAACTGTGGAAATGCCTTTAGAACACTAAGTTGAGAGCAAACAACGCGAAAATTGTGAAAGCAATAAGGTTGAAATGCTAAATAAGAAGCAAGAAGAAGAAGGATTTGGATTGGATTTGAAATAAATTAAGCTTTTGGTTGACCACTAGGCAAGTCGCTTTTACTTATATGATCACCAAGAGGTTATGGTCCCAGCAGGTGCCTAGCAACGCGCGTCAACAATGATGATTTTTTTTCAACAAGAGAATCCGCAGCCGACAAGAAGAAGCTACACTAGCTGGAAGTTCAGCTGCGCGAAATTGTTTATGATCCGGGAAGACCTGTGAAACTTTGTGGCAGGAACGAGACCAGTTGCATCTGCGATACCAGGAGCAAATGTAGCAGCGATTGAAGCCGGAGATTTCGGGGACCAGCGAACACGAGTCACGATTGGTCTCTTGATGGAGAGGCAACATGGCCTCATCAAGCAACCGAAGACAGCTCGTGAAGCCTGGGAGAAGTTGTAGGACCACTTTGAGAAGCCAACCTTAACTTCCAAGGTGTCCTGTCTACGAAAATATAAGCGAAGCGATACAGCGAAGGTGAGGACATCGACAAGCACGTCGTCGTGATGGAAGAAGTCTTCAAGCGTCTATCGTTGGCCGGACAGAAGCTGGACGATGTGTTACAAGTTGCCCTAGTTTTGAGCAGCCATCCGAAGTTTTTCAACACGCTGACGAACAAGCTCATGGTAGGACTAGTGAAAACGAATCTCGTCGATGAGGTAATGAAAATTGGTTATCATGCCAACGAGACCGGACTGCGGGCTGCTTCTGGTAAGGAGTCAATTGTTGGCCATTACTGCCAAAAACCGGGCCATAAGAAGCGAGATTGTCGGCAGCTGGCCAGTGACCGAGAAGATGCAAACCGAAGCGTCCAGAGTGAAGACGGTTCCTAAAGATCCAAGTGGCGAAACCACCTTTATGGCATGAAGATCAGGAACGGCAGGATGCTTGTAATCGAAATGTAATCGACGACTTTTCTCGTTACACAATCCTGAATTTCTTGCGCGAGAAATCCGAGGCTGAAGTGAAACTGAAGCAATTTGTGATGGAGATGAAGTCAACCTTCGGCGGGCCGCCAAAGATCATTCGTTCTGATAATGATGACGGGGAGCATTCGTTTATTTTACTCTCCGTCGACGACGTGTTGATCGTTACCTATGGGAACATCGAATACCAACGAGTTTGCTCTTTCCTGTGGAAGAAATTCAAGATTTCCTGCTTGTTGACGGAGATTTTCTGCTGTCGCAAGAGAGCTACGTCCAGAGAATTGTGGCTAGATCCAGCATGAGGCAATGAAGACTTCACCAATACCGATGGATCCTGGTTATCTCAACATCAAGCAAAAGGTGGAGGAAGTTATGTCGACAAACGCGAAGTACCAAAGTCTCGGTGGTGCTTTGCTTTATGTGGTCATTTTTACACGACCAGACTTGGCAATTACAGCGTCTATTCTCGAGTAAGTAATCCCACAGAAACCAACTGGACGTAAGCAAAGCGAGCCCAGCTGTACTTGAAGACTACTGCCAGCTTGCGATTAGGAGGAGAAGGAAACCTAGAAGTCTATGCAGACAGGATTTGTGATCAAACTTGGAGGAGGACCTCTCAGCTGGACATCAGGGAAGCAGGATTACGTTACGCTTTCATCAACCAAAGCGGAATATGTAGCTCTGGTGGAATCAGCCAAATAGCTACTCTGGATCATCTAACCGATGCGAGACCTTGGCGAAGATATTCAGTACCCGGTTCTTATCCAAGAGGATAATCAAAGTTGTACCAACATGCTGCGAAACGAAGGCGACACCCAGCGTACCAAGCATTTCGACACCAGGTACAACCTCGTCTGGGTCCTTAGGCATTATGGAGTCCCGTGCATTCGGAACAGTCCAACTGAATTCATGAAGCGGATGTTTTTAATTAGTCGCCACCACGAATTAATCTGGAAAGACTACAAACATCAAATGGCCTGCTAAGGATCGAGATTGAAGAGGAGTGTTGACAGGCCGAAGTCGAGGCTACACGATCGCCCTAAACTAAAGCTTGCCATGATATTGTTAGTCTGTAAGGTTTGAAGAAATAAATTTAGTTCTTGGTTGACCATTGACTAGGCTAGTCGCTTTAACTTATACGACCTCCATGATTTTCTACTTCGAATTTAATTTTCGAACCGATGTTTTTTACTACGAATGAAATTTTCGCACCCCCGGTTTAGTTCGTAGTTAGAGGTTTCAGGGTACTGAAATGCATGAGAAATTTTTCTAAGTTTGGCCAATTATTTTGATTCATTTTATTTTAAAATGGGAGAATTTGCTGAATTATCATTTGAACTCTTTTTGGCAAGGAACAGTCAACGGTTTCTTCTTCAAGCCATTATTAATCACCCCAAATACTTTAGAAAACGCGCATTTCTGTACCCTCCGATGTGCCGACTCAGTTGTGCAACCAAGAAACTTGAACCCAAATCTGCAATCCGTATCACGAGCCCAATCTCAACCAGCCGGCAAAGTTGGCTGCACCGCATACGGGTATTGTTCCCCATTCTTCAAGATAACCTGAAAAATTATTCACTCACGACGCCACTTGGAATGATATCAACGATAAATCAATTTCCTACATATAGCAAATTATCGTTTCTTCACGTTTTGACTCTCGCTCCGGTCCAAACTCCCCCACGGGGCTCCCTAGGCCTGCGAATAATATATGTGTATGGTAACCGTATATTGTTATTTGTTTGCTCGAGCCGGGCCTTGAATGCTGCTGCATCAACGAAAATCCACCCGAGATAATCGGCAAAATCCGCGCTCGAGCTTCTCCGCAGATAGCGCTGGACAGGGGGATGTGCAAGAGGGCCGGCAAACTGCAGCAGCATGCAGATCGGTTTCAATGCATGAGCAAGATTAAAGATATGTTATTTGTTCATTTCACTCTCTTTCTCCCGAGCGCTGCTGAAATTGCACGATGTGATGGGAAGAAGAAAGCCGCGATGGTTCTGGGGTCCGATTTTCTACGTGCAAAACATGTAGAAAACATAAAATATATAGTTCAAACATACGTGCTGCGGTTCTACGCGATGCCGCGCGGATCAGCGGGACGGAAAAAGTGCCCTGGCCGATGATAAAATATGCTTTTCATATCACGCTCCAATTTCTGTAGGCACAGATGATCCACGATCCGGGGTGGATCGAATGAAGGAGGGAGGGAGGGCGAGGAGCAGGATTCATACGTGACTTCATTGTTTATTATTCATTATTATCATCATTATATGATCAAAACTATTATTATTCATTTTCTGGAATCAAATAAGAGAATCACAACTGTGTAAGTATGTATGAATGTATGAACGATGATGCCCTGTCGGAACGTCCGTGAGGCGCGAGGTGAGGCCATATCTGTTTACATCATCCAGGGAAGGAACTCCAACGAGCTGGTTGCTGGATAAAGCATCGCAAGGCCACAAAGCGTGGATGATATGGGTGGCAGACAGGGGCACAACTCTTGAGAGATGTGATGGAGGGGAGCGGCTCATGGAGGAATGTGAGCGTTGGATGATGATCTTCATTTACATGTGAGAATTGAGACGGGTTTGGAAATGATGGATCACCTGAATTAGCGTGAATACACACCTGAAGCTGGTTTCATCCTGTGCTAGAACTGATATCACAGGCTTAGATGAAGTTATTAAGCGTTGAAATTAGTTGAATCTGATAGTCTGCTAAATTAATCTAAAGATCGATGATTCCAAGATGTTAGATCAAAGTATCAATCGTGATGAATGACAATTTGGACGTTACCAATTAAGAGTGTACCGTTCAAAATACGCACACACTCAAATTGCCCTAACTTTCGATCTGATGGGTAAAATTGATTGAAATTTGGCGTAGACATAGTTTAATGTGTATTGTTTACAAATTGTGAGTTGATTTCTTCAGTTGCGTAAAAGTTTTCAAGGTGGCGACGAAAGAACAGTGCCTGAGCGAAAAGGTTTTACACAAGTACTTTGAAAATAAGGATTTGTCGCATCGTGCCATCGGAATCGTGAATTCCACGGTGTTTGGGATCATAGATCGGTTCAAAAAATGTCTGACTTTTGATTGGAAGCAGGGATCCGAAAAAAAAGCCGTCAGAACGATTATAAACGCGTGGTTGAAGCCCTTAAACGGAAACCGAACGCCTCAGTTCGCGATGTTTAAAATGTTTCGCGTGGTTAAAAAGTTGCATGAGCACAAGACTTTCACGCAGAATTCCAAAACTCGAGCTGGACTACGTACGTTTAAGGTTCAGAAGTCCCCAAACCGTGACGAGAAACAGAATACAATCGCATAAGGCCGTGCCCGGAAGTTGTACGATCTGAAGTTAATGAAACCACACTGCTGTGTAATGCATGACGAGACATATGTGAAGATGGATTTCTACCAGATTCCAGAAAACATGTACACCATGTCCAATAAATTGTCAACAAGCATGGGAAAACTCATTCACTCGCATGAACCCCACCGATTTAAAATAGCAACCCTCGGATGCTAACAGAATAGCGTACACTCGTTTCCTATCAAAAGATTTAACACAAATCCTCGAAAACGAACATTGTAGAACGAATAAACGAGCAAAACAGAATCATGCGAAACAAATTTTCAGCTAGACGTTATATTCAATGAATGCGTTGCCGCTGAACGCAAGCGATTTGGATACACCGAATGAGATTATTTTGACTCATTCAATCAATCTCGCTCAGCTGAATCCAACTGAATGCAATCGTTAATGATTGAACGGGTAAAAAATAGGCAATGAGAAATCGTCCATACTGCTACCGTCCGATTCATTCGTTGTACGATCAGCTGCCAGTTTTGCGCAATTCAGTTTTCTACGAATAGAATGAATTTAAACGTGGTAACGTTCACTTCTGAATGTTTATGCGTATGAGTGAGAAATGAGCGCTAAGTGAACCGATTTTTTCCATGCTTGATTCTCATACACTTTTTCCTTGCATTGGTGTCATGCAACTACTCAACATGCTTTACGTATGTGTTGGTGTAGTTTTGCACTATGTTTATAGAAATGCTTTTAGGTTAGGTCCGATTGTTTTAATTCGGTGTTTATAAAAGTTGTTGAAAGTGATAAAAAGTTTTTTAAAGGTGAGCGCCCGGGCGCTATTTTCAAAAAATTTGAAAAACCTCTGAGTAAAGCAGGATTTTGTGTACCGAACCATCCGAAGGTACCGTGACACCTGTTCGGTGGACGACCGGAAGAGATCCGGTCGTACTCGTACGGTGCGGACTGCACGTGTTGTTAAAGTGGTCAGGGAATGGCTTAGAAAATCACAGCACTCTGTACGTAAAATGGCCGCAGATCTGAATGTTTTGAGATCGTCAATGCACACTATACCGCAAAATGACCTCGGATTCCAAGCTTTCAAGAAACGTAAGGTTCACGGAGTTTCGGAACCTTCCAACCAGCTTCCAACGGCTCGAAAGAGCAAGCCTGCTTTTGTCGCGGTACGGTGGGGAAGAATTGATTCGTTATTCGTCTTGTAACAATCCCACAATGTCCAGAACGACAAATTGTGGGCTCTATCTTCGAGAACTGTTCCAGAGAGTGATAAGAATATTCCACGGTTCCAAGGTGCTGCGTCAGTGATGCTTTGGGAAGGAATTTTCAAGCGAGGCAAATTACCACTGATTTTCATCGAAAAAGGCGTTAAAGTGAATGCCGTATATTATAAAACGGAAGTTTTGGAGAAAGTTGTCAAGAGGTACAAGAGGTGTTTGGAGATGATCACTATGTGCTTCAGCAGGACGGAGCGCCATCGCATACTGCAAATCTCGTTCAGTGCTGGTGCCAAGAAAATTTGACCGACTTTTTGGACAAGAATGAATGGCCTGCCAGATCTGAATCCCTTGGATCATTTCGTATGGTCATACATGCTGGCAAAGGTAAATGACCACAGGGCGTCTAATATGAACCAATTCAAAACCGTAATCAAACGAATTTGGGACGAAAGGCCGATGGAAGTCGTGCCGTCTGTGACGGTTTCGAAAAACGTCTGGAGGTTAAAGGCGGTGTTATTCCAAAACATATGCTGTAATTGCAATATAATGGGTAAAGTTATCAATAAAATCTGGATTATCGATTTGAAATAAATAGAGTATAATAATGATATAATTGAATGAGAATATATTGGACACGGTGTATGTGACTGCCAAGGATAACTGTGGTGTTCCCGAGAACCTCCGGATATAGAAGATCGGTCAAGAAGTTCTTAATTTGTCAAACAATTTGTATTTGCCGGAAGCGGAGTACAACTTTCGTTACAATGATTGGACAGGTGTATTTGGAATAGTGTCTCCAAAAGCGGTACCTCACTCTTCTGAAAGCTCACGATAGTCCGACGATCTTCTGGTCGGATTTAACATCTTGCCACACAATCAGATTTTTTTTTACAGAAATCTGTACATTTTTACCGAGTTCTCAACAGCTGAACGTCGGGTAAAGACTGTATTCGATGAAATTTGGACACACGCAATTGTTCGTAACTTTTTAGCGTGTGGGTAAAAATTATTGAAATTTCAACTGAATGTATTTCATTGTGTTGTGTCAATTGTGTAATGAGTTTCGTGAAAATCGATCGAGTTATTTCAGTGATGGCGTCGAATGAAGAAATAGTGCGCCAACAAATTTTGGCCACTCACTTCGAAAACCCAAACGCTTCTCATCGATGGATCGGAAAACAGCTCGGAATCGCACATTCAACCGTATCTCATGTAATTAAAACGTTCAAGGACCGTAAGACAACCAAGCGGAAAAATGGTAGTGGCAAAAAACGTGGCACATCAAATCCGGAGAAGGCCAGGATGGTATTGAACCAATTTAAGTGTTATCCCAACATTTCGATCAGGGATGTTGCGAAAAAGGCGAAAGTTTCAGTTTGTTTTGTGCAAAAAACAATGAAACGTTCTGGATTAAATGTGTACAAGGTCCAGAAGGCACCGAACCGGAGCGATAAACAGAACTCGGTGGCCAAAACTCGTGCAAGAAAACTGTACAGGGAGTGGCTCACAAAACCGTTCTGCATTGTGATGGACGATGAGACCTACATTAATGCCGACACCAAACAAATGCCAGGACAGGAACACTACGTTGCCACCTCTAAGTTGCCTGTTCCGGAGAGTGTACGGAAGAAGAAACTGTCGAAATTCGCCAAAAAAATTCCTTGTCTGGCAAGCGATCTGTGGATGTGGTGAAATGAGTCAGCCCTTCATCACCTCTGGGACCGTCAACAGACAAATCTACAAGAACGAATGCCTCCAAAAACGACTTCTGCCCTTCTTGAGATCTCACGATGGCCCGACACTGTTTTGGCCGGATTTGGCATCTTGCCACTATGCCCGGCCCGTCTTAGACTGGTACAAAGATAATAATGTAGTTTTTGTACCAAAAGACGTCAACACTCCAAACACTCCGGAACTTCGCCCAATTGAAAATTTTTGGGCAATCATGAAGGCAAAGCTCGTTAAAACTCCAAAACTGATAGAAAATGAACTTGAACTAAAGAGAGTGTGGACAAAAGTAAGTAAGCAAGTCGGTCCTATCATTGCCCAAAATTTGATGAAATGGGTCAAGGCAAAGGTGCGGGCATTTGGGTTGGAAGAAGAGGTTCAATAAACCAATGATGTCAAAACTTAACCATTTAGTAGTACTTTAGTTCCAGAAAGTTTGAAAAGAATCGAGCTCAAGGAAAATTTTTGATGACCTATTTTGTGTGTCCAAATTTCATCGAATACAGTCTTTAATCTGATTGAACGGAGTCCGGTAAAATTTTACAGTTATCTGTTTAAATTTGACCGAATTTCGGTGAAGTTATACAGAGCAGTGTGGTTCCGTTAACTTCTGGTCACAAAACTTCCGAACCCGGCTTTTTGCGACCGTATTCTGAATCCCCCAAACACTTCTGAACTGCGCCAAATAGCAAAATTTTTGGCCATTATGAAGGAGAACCTTCTAAAACGACCTAGAGTGGTGAAATATGTAGATGAAATGAAGAAAGTATGGGTTAATTTGGAAAAAAAGCACACTTCGATCCATGTATGTGTGTGACGCTTTTATTTTGAAGGTTAGTACAGTTATTTTTGTGTACCAAGGTGTGTTTAAGGTAAGTACAATGCAAGGTGATTTTAACATAGGGTAGGTATTAAATTCACTTCAATTTAGGTTTAATGTCAGCATCCGCAACATACAGGGTCCCGTTTAAGCGTAGGTTTCCAGAAAATGTAGTACGTTAACACTGAGCAGCTGGTGGGTTTTGGTTAACTTCAATGGGAAGAACGCACAGCTCGGACGTTGCTAGGCGTCGGATATTCAGCTGCGTGCGCACGTTCACTATGCGCACGATGCTGTCCCTTCCAGGATAGATTGCCCCGACGATGATACACCGTTTGGCATACGGATGTTTGGCAGAATGGACGTTTGGCATAAAGACATTTGGCATAGCCACGTTTGGCCGAATGGACGTTTTGCCGATTTATTTTTAATTGATCAGTAAAACTCCAAGGAACTGTACATATTTGAAAGAAGCAAAAACCTCACATAAGAGTAATAAGCCGGGCATGCGCTTGATTCAGAAGTTTGCTTTCGGATACAGAAATATGTTTCGTCATAAAAAGCCCACGTGCAAACTATCAAAAGAAGGTATCTTTCGAAAGAACTGCATATTTCCTCAAGATTATTAAAAATCATGCATTTTTCCACCTAAACTCAGGATTTTTAGATTTTTCAAAAAAAAATATTCATGCTTGTCATGTATGTGGCCAAATGGTCGAATACCTATTTTTGCTTTTTTGAACACAATGATTTCGGTTTTTAGTGTGAGCCTGATTGAGACACTGCCACAGAAAAGTATAGTTGAATTGTGTTGGTGGAGAAAATGTGTATCTTTAAGCATGGAAAGTGCCATGAAAAATGAGCAATTTTTTTTTCTCGTAACCATTTTCTTTCTCGTAGCTACGATTCATTGAATATGCTTTTAGCTTCAAAATAGATATGCAAGCCATTCTAGCTGGTCAGCAATCTGCAGAAATGTGTAACTGTTATTATTATTTTACATTATAATATCCCTTCACTTTGTTATCTTAATGACATTGCATATTGATTTTACATTTTTATAATAAGCATTACGAATGTTATAATTACTCAAATCTATTCATTTGAATCGAACTTAATATACAGAATCATCTTTGCGTTAAATGCAACGCAGTAGGTCTGGCCGCTTTGATGCTTGTTTCATGCCTTTGATATGCTGCAAGCATCAAAATTGACAAAAAAATAATTCAACCGAATTATTTCCTGGATGCTTTCTTGTACTGGTTGCGTTTTTATAAGATTATATTAGATTAGATTAGACAGCAATTTCGGTTTTGAGTGAATTGATATAGTTGAAATTTAATCAGAACGCTTATTACTGCAAATGCACACACATCGGTCATTACATCGGAATGCTTTTTTTTGTTTTTTATTTTCTTTTTTCAGATCTTTTGCGTTTGAGAATTTTTTTAATTCATATTTCCATTTCTAAGCAATACAAATATGCTGATAGACAGTTTTCAGCAAAACGTCCATTCGGCCAAACATCCATATACCAAAGGTCTAAATGCCAAACGTCCCACCCCGGCCACGACTCTGCCGAGAAACCATTTATTCGGTGGAACGTCGTCTCTCTTCACCATGAATATGGCAGCGACGAGAAACTCAGTGGGTGCCTTCCTCCACTTCGCTGATGAAGAAACCCAACGTATTCTTTAGACCAACGCTTCCAAAGATCAGCGATGGAACGTTGCATGGTCTGAAAATGGTTGGCCAGGAGTCATGCGGCAACGTGGTGGAATAAACCGGAATTCGACTAATCTCTCTCCAAACATTCCATTGTCCAAAAGGTGCGCTTCAGTTGGTTGACTTAAACTTCTCCCATCTCCTTAACTTCGCGAGACACGCCAAAGAACGTGGTGCTGATGTTACAGTGTATTGTACGAACGCGCGCGACACGATTAACGATGCGCTTCAACGAGTTGACGCACGACTGCGTCGACAAACCGGTGACAATATCGAGGATCACGGCTTTTATGGCGAAACAGACGTATACTACGACCCAGAGATTTACAGACGAGCCTCTGTCAGCCAATGGACGAACGAAAAACGGCCCAAGGTAACCCTGCTCCGTTGATTCGAACACTTTCGCTGCTGTAACACGGTTTATAGGAAGTGGAATCATGAATTGGTTGCTTGCTGGAGGACGAAAGCGAAAACATGTCACACAGTGGTGAACTGTCTTTCGAGCTAGATATTTACAACGAATTTGCCAGAATCGATGGTTGTGAGTTATTTAGTTGACAAACAGGCTATCAACTTTAGAATATGTTGGTCGCCCGAAAGTCGGATTGGAAAGCTAATGTCAAAGGAAGCACGTAACTTCACTGTCTCTTTTCCTTTAGTTCGTGAAATATTACTTTTGCTCCAAACACGACTCCAAATGAACGACTTTTTGTACGATCGCTTGTGAGAAAAAGTTCTTCGTTTCGAGATCCGCAATACGGCCCCTGGTCTACGTCCGGTAACCGTTTCTTCAGCCGTAACTGGCAAACCCTTGGTAGGCGATTGATTGATCACATACGATGCCGTTTCAACCGCTTCAGCCAAAAAACACAGCATACTTCTCGCTTTTCGTACAATTGTCCAGTAAATACGTTCTGCTAATCCGATCTGATCCGGGTTGTATGGAACGTAAGTTTCGTGATGAATGTCAGACAGATGAAGGAATTGTTTCATTTGATGATTTACGTATTCCTTTCCGTTATCCATCCTGAGACGTTTAAATCTCTTACCTGTCTGGTTCGCGGCGAAATGAAATCTTGAAATGCTTCCAATAATTCCGGTTTTGATTTCAGAAAATACATGAACGGCTTCCTGCTTGCATCATCAATAAACATTAAAAAATAGCGATTTCCTCTTAATGACGGCGTCTCCATGGGTCCAGAAAGAGCGGAATGAATTAACTCCAACACACGGTCTTCACGTCGTTCCTTTGAATAAAACGGTTGTCGATGACGCTTGCCTTGTATGCACCGCGTAGAATCAGTCACACTGAATCTTAATTCACTCGCCATACCACCAAGTCGTTTCATGCATCCCACCGACGTATGGAATAACCCCCGATGCCAAAGCTTAAAATTTTCTTCCGTCTGGAAAATCATATTTGTTTCATCAACTTGTACAAACCACTAATCCAATCGCTATTACTACGTTTGTCGGACTGGCCACCTTACACGCCTCTTTCGTAAACGTAACACTGTAGCTCTTCTGGCACATTCTAATTACCGATAATGAATTTATTACAGGATCCGATACCCATAAAACGTCATTCATCGATATTTCACAGGTTTCTGCTCCGATAGTCGCCAATATGTCCACCAATCCTTTGGCAACCACCGATACCCCTGCAATGTTGGCCACGTTGATGCTTGACAATACATTCTGCACCTCCGCTAGAAGATTTCTGATCCGTCACAAATGAGCAGGTGCTCCAGAATCAAAGATCCAGTCTTCCTCTGCCATTGATAACATCTGACTATTCTTGGTATGCTTCTCTTTCTTCTTCTCAATAACTTGATTGGAACACTGAGATTACTCAATATGGTCATATGTTCAGGCTAAGGCCTGTGAACGTGGCACTCTGAAAGCTTCCATTACCAAGGCATGAAACTCGATGACTGACTCATACATTGAGAAGGTGTGCTCTCGATTCTGTCCTCGTTTGGAGAAGGTTATCGAGAAAAATGGTGGACATATTGAGTAATGTAATCATGAAAGGCCTCATAAACGATTCCTTAAATAAAATTATGATTTTTTATCATTTTATATGAAGAAAAACTTATTTTTTTATGGGACATGCTGTAAGTGATTGTTTGCTGCTCGTAAATGCCCTGAAGCAGACCGACGTTCCTCCATTTCAAGTGGAAGTGCGCAAATGCATTTTGTGCGAACGACAGCCAAATCCGAACTAATCGGTACGCGATCTTGCCAAGAAACTAAAACAACCAGAAAGTGTTGTGTTTTGTGTTTACAAATCATAAGACCAGCGCTTGACTGTGCATCGGAAGGTTGGAAGTGGAACAAATCGAAAAGTATGCTCCTGAGAAATGGACAAGAAGGTGGTAGCCATTATTGAGAAAAATCCCAATCTTTCTGTGCGATATGTGGCTCGTAAATTTGAGAACTCAAAATCAAACGTACAAAAAATTAAGCAGAGGCAAAGATTGAAACCGTACAAAGTGAAAATCGGCACTATCAATACGGATGTGTACGAGAACCAAAAGCGGTCGCTACCGTTATCAGAAGCCACGACTCTGTTTTGACCTGATTTGGCCATTTGCCACTAAGGCTTGCTTCATTTAGAATTGGAACAAACTTTTACTCATATTGTGGCGCTCCTGGTAGATGGATTTGGAAGTTCTTGGCACCACGTGTCGAAAATTTTGTCAGCTTCACGTATGTATTTTTGACATTCCGCAAATCGACTGTACTTTGTAAACAATCAACATGGAAGCCGAAAGAAGGGAAAAAATTGTGCACAGTTATTTGGAAAATCCATTGTGGTCTCCATCTAGGCTAGCTAAACAGCTGAAATTGCCCAGAAATACCGTATGGCACGTTATCAAACGGTATAAGGAAACATGGACGACGATTCGGAAGCCTCAAGCCAATCGTCGGAGTGGAACTGTCGACCGGAAACTGCGTGGTAAGATTTTGAAGACGAATAAGAGGAATCCCAATCTGTCGGACCGTGATTTGGCCAGAAAATTCGGTGCTGCCCATAGTACCGTGAGGAGAACTCGACTCCGGGAAGGAATCAAGTCGTATCGAGCTAGCAAACAGCCAAATCGGACCATAAAACAGAATAGTGTGGCCAAAATCCGTGCTCGGAAGCTATACGACCAGGTGCTGACCAAATTCGACGGGTGTCTTCTGATGGACGATGAGACCTATGTCAAGGCTGACTTCGGGCAAATCCCAGGTCAAACATTTTACTTGGCAACGGCTCAGGGGGATGTTCCAGCCAAATTTAAATTTGTTTTTGCCGACAAATTTGCACGAAAATTCATGATTTGGCGGGGCATTTGCAGCTGTGGCAAAAAAACGAAAGTTTTCGTTACAAATAAGACAATGACGTCGGAACTATACCAAAAAGAGTGTCTCCAAAAACGAATGTTGCCGTTCATTCGATCCCACGACCATCCAGTAATGTTTTGGCCAGATTTGGCAAGCTGTCATTACAGCAAAGTCGTTCAAGAATGGTATGCAGAGAAAGGGGTCCAGGTTGTTCCGAAAAACCTTAACCAACCCAACTGCCCCCAGTTCCACTCTATTGAGAAATACTGGGCAATTATGAAGAGGAGACTCAAGGCAAAGGGAAAGGTTTTCAAAGACATCAATCAGATGAAGACCTGGTGGAATAAGATAGCTAAAACGATGGACGAAGAAGGTGTGCGCCGCCTAATGAGCCGTGTTACAGGAAAAATTCGAGAATTCCTTTGAAACCGTGACGAATAATTTTATCCGTATTTTTTCTTAAAAGTATGAAGAAAACGCTACATTTGTATAAAAAAAGATCTTGAATTCAATAATAAATAACTGAAATACAGGCAATTGTTTTTGTTCCAATTCTATCTGAAGCAAAATCCATCCTGAAATGGTATTAGGTACAAGAGGCTAAACACGTGCCAAAAACAGACAATCCACCAAACTGTCCAGAACCTCGCCCAATAGAGAAGTACTGGGCTCTAGTTAAACGGAAACTCTTCGAAACTAAGAAGGAAGCAAATGGTACAGATTATTTCGAGAAAAGATGGAGAATCGTCACAGTGGGCGTATCTGAGGATACCGTATGGAACCTGATGGCGGGTGTATAACAGAAAGTTCGACAATTTTACGAAAAGAAGGATGAACATCTTAATCAATTGTTTGTATTGTAGACATTACTCTTTGATTGTAAAGTAAACAATCGGTTTTGTTGCGCTATGTTTCTTTATTTATTTAGTATCCGAAATTTTACGTGAACAGGCCTTAGAACATGCTTTCGACTTGCACTGAACTGAATGGCGGTATTATTAACTTTAATTATAAATCATATGATTTATTTGTTTGTTATACGTATCCGTGCTCCTATATTTTTATTCGAAAACAGTTTTCAAACGATTTTGATAGAATATATTTTTTCGAAAAACCCAATAAATGCCGCCAATCTACTTTACCTTATCATCACAGCTAAAATCGCAATTTTGAATCAACATCGAAGTAAATCCAGCGCTGACACCCGAATCCGGTCCGCCGTCAGATCCCAGATGCGATGAATATTCATTAGCTCATTAAAATGATGAATTCTTTTGGAAATATCAATCATGTGTAAATATGAGATAAGCGCGCGGACACAGTGGGAGGCGACGCGAAAAGAAAATGAGAAAAAGGATTAAATCCGAAGCGTCGTCGTCGTCGTTGTTCCGTCGAAGCGTTGGGGCTTTAAGGCGGACGGAATTTTGAGAGTGATGGGTTTTATTGATTTTCTCCTCTCCTATTTCGGCTCCCACACCAACGCTGGAAACCGAGGGAGGAGGGGGTTGGGCATCTCGGGTACAATTACTATATTTGAGTTGCTGTCAAAGTTGTTTCGGAACAGTTTAAGGTTAAGGTCGAAGGAATACAAAAATGGCCGCCTCCATATCTGATTTGAATCTTAAATGTTGGTTTATTTAGACACAAATCTAAGAAACTGCATAGATTTCACTTATAAAACCCTTAAGACTTGTATACTGCAGCTCAGTTGGACATTTGAAATCTTAGACTTGTTTCTTCGAAAATATGAAGTCGCGATGCAGTTCGCCTTAATGATTCGATTGCGCCGTGCTATTTCTATGATACAATTAGTGCAAAATTTTCGGCGTAGGATTATCCGTCTCTCCTACTAAAGTGGCATCAAAACAGGAGTCCGAAAGGAAGCATTAACCTAATAACATTCTGTCCTAATATGAGTCCCTACAAACGAGTGGACTGGTGTCTGTTGTTTTTTTTCCTCTCCTTAGTTGTCATTTTCTTGCTCTTGTACTTTTGATGGAAATTAGAAACACCGTTGACACTTCTATTTTGAACAACTTTTCCGCGGAACACAAACAACGGGTGTCTTAATGAACGAAGATGACGTGGGGCGGATGTATTCCTGGGGTGCGCACTTGGGCATAGCTGTCTGCGGAGAACAGTGGTGGTCACGGAAAGCGACTTGGTTTGGAAAAGATCAGTTTTTGTTGGCGATGTTGATTTGGTATGTATTTTTATGAAATTATTACAGGAGCATTGAAACATCCTTCAATCTATTTTTTTAAGTGAAAGACTTCACTAATGTTATGTTTTCTAGCATATACTAAATTGCAAACTAATTGAATACACTTTAAGAACGCTTCACTCACATACATTATTTTCCATAAGACAGCAAGTTACTCACATGAATTCATTATGAGTCATTATTTTTTAGATGTTAATCAAGTATATTCCTCAGAATGTGGCATTGAAATTAGCCCAGAATCATAATTATAGAGCAATAACGTTAGCCTCAATCGCGTTAAACACATCTCGTGATGTCACAAATCTTACTATAATTCAACTAGGCAAATAATGGGAGTAATAAGTACTGTATCGAAAATAATTTATCCAAACCTTTTTCTATCAAATCATATAAAAAAATTATATTTGATTTATTCAAACAAATGAATGTTTTTTTTTTATTGTACGGGATTGCACTCGAACATTGTGAAAACCAATGAAATCAATATTTTTCTTTCACGAGTTTGAACATTTTTGATCGAACACTTTTCAGGAAGTTCCAGACAAGTGTTCCATCACATTTTTTGGACGTCCTATTCCACACTCCTGCATATAACCAGCTCTTTTACCTGTCTTTTTGAAGACGCTTGTTCCCGCTTTATGGACCATTCCAACGCTTGTTCCCGCTTTATGGACCAATTCACGTATGGACATTGATTTGTTCTTCCGACTTAGAGCTACCACTTTCTGATCCTGTTAAGGGTTGGAGGATCTGGGTTTTTCGCCTCTTCCTGGCAGTTCATCCGAAGCACAGTGTTCCCCAAACCTGGTTATGGTTCCCAAATCCCAAATTTTTGCGTCGACTTGAAAATGGCAAACTTTAACCGTGCAAACAAGTAATCAAATCAAAGATGGCAGTCAAACTCACAGCATGCTATGATGAACACTTTAAAATTATCACAAAACACGCGTTCAAGGCAAATGTACATCCACGTAGCTAGCTTATTTTCGATACATTCCTTATTGAGCATCAAAAACGAAATTGATCAAACCCAGCTGTTTTCTGTATCTATGCTACCTTCTATATCTGAACAGATTTACGGTACCCTTGGATAAGAACTTAGGGTAAATATTAATAAATCATATATGAATCCTGATTAGTCGAATATTTGAAGTTAACTGCACATTGTTTATGAAACACGCGTATCGGTCAAGACAAGCAATACAGGTTGTTGGAATCAAATGGGAATTACTAATCTCTAGTCACATTTTGTAGTTAATAAAGAAATAACTATTTAAAAAAAAATCTTTCCCCGCAGGATTACATATTTTCTAAAGGAATGTCATTTATCAAAAAAATTGGCATGTATCCATCAGCTGTTTTGAATTAAATTTTCTCTCCCTGTTAGTATATGACTGAAGTCCAACTAGGGCTGGTTCTCCGATCTTTCCTGTGTTACTCGTACCCCAGTCGGCACCACCGTCAGGTAGAAATGAGAGTTACTCGATAAGAGAAAAAAAAAAATAACTTAAATTGCAAAACAGCGTCTGAGAATTGAAGAGCTACGTTAAAAAAAAACAACACATTACGGACTGTATCGTTAATTATGAGTACATCTAAAAATTCATGCATTCAAATTTGTTTTATTTGTTTTGCATTTCAAATTCGTTTACATTGTTTATTGACCACCAAAAAAGCCCATTACATCAGAATTCATTTGATTTTTCGTAGATCCGGCCAGCTCTCGCACCTTCTTCTTGATGTTCCTCATGATGTTTTGCACAACCGTTCCGTCGATGGTTTTGCTTACGTTTACCCAGTCTTTTTTGAAATTGATCATCTGCTCCTCTAGCCTTCTTTCACAATTTTCTTTTCATCAAAGCCCAAAATATCTCTATGAGCCTTATTTGCGGACAATTTGGAGAATTCATCGCCTTTTCCACAAATTGGACATTGCTCTCTTCATACCAGTCCAAGGTAGCACGCGCATAGTGGCAGGATGCGAAATCAGGTCAAAACAATGTCGAACCTTAGTGTTATCAGATTAGTGGCAAAATTCGTTTCTGCAGGCATTACCTCCGGTACATTTTGGCGTTTATATTTGTGGTAGTGAAAAAAGGTGTCGATTTCATTCCACTCTGGCAATTTGCTTGCCAAACCAACACTTTTTTTTCCCAAATTTTTCGCAAACATTAGATTTCTCTGAATTTGAGACATCCGTTCTACGCTTCACGGTGTTAAACTCCCGGAAGTGCCTTGTAATCCAATTTGACGTCATCCATGATAATGCACTAGTCCAACTACCTTTGCTTATTTTGACAGATACACGTATTTCGTCTACAATGTACAAACTTCTTCAGTGTCTCGTACTAATAACTCGACTTTGTTTGTCCAAATTTGGGATTGACGCACCTGTTTTTCTACCACGACCGGGTAAGTCCTTCAATGTGTTATGCATAACAAACCGGTTGATCGCATTTTGGACCGCACAGACACTAACACCTTCTTCTTTTTCTAATTTTCTTAGCGACAATCCTTTTTGAAGTGCAGTACTCTGACACAAACGATTTTCGCTTTTCTTCCGTAAGACCTCGCGTTGTTCCGCTTGAAGTAAAACTTAAACTTTTAATGAAGGTTTTCGTTTTTAACAAAGCAAGCAACACATTGACACAAAAGAGCTTTCAAAATAAGTCAAAGTCTTTTTCATACAGCACCTCAAAGGTGTACTAATAATTAACAATACAGTCTTTAATTATGCAAAACAAAACTTTTTTTATTTCAAACACACACTCCAATTCACTTGGAACAGTTCACAGTTCAAAAAATTTTCGATGAAATTCAAGATGACTTCCTTCAAGAGAAATGACCTGCTTTAAACGATCATACAACGCATTTTTTGCTGCCCGCAGTTGTTTTGCTGGTATGAGATCGCATTCAGCCTCTAGAAGCCACTAGGTTTTAGGTTTTTAGGCGTTAGTTCTTGTCACATACTACTGATTTTGCTTGATTATAGCCTTTTTTTTTGGAATTCGACGGATTCTGCGATTAGATTTAGGGTAGGGAACAGCTTAATCAGAGGCGGGCGTTTTCATCAGTTGGATAGGAAATAGATTTGAAACTATATATCCTATATTTTCTATATCCTATATTTCTAAATTATTTCACATTTAGCAGTAGTTTTTTTAGTACCTTTATTATCGAGATTATTAGCTCTGGGCAGGTTCATCTCCCGTCGTAGTCATTCAAATACCTTTTGAGTATAGGGCTTGTTTGCGATAAAATCTAGACAGATTAAATATGAAATAAATCAAATTTGCTGTTAGCTCAATTCAAGATGTATTTTTATTGTGCATTATAAGTCATCTGAAATGTTATTACAGTTACATAATTAGGCTGCATAAAGAAACTACAAGCTGTTGAGTTTTCTCCATTAAGGTCTTTGTAGACTTCTCTGCAACCGATTTAGCTGCTTTTGTCCAAGATTTTAGATTTTTTCCTATAGTTGTATCTTGTTTATATTGAGAGAGTTCTCTTTTCACGCAAGCCCCATACCGTTTGATAGGTCGCAACTCTGGGCAGTTAGGTGGATTCGTCTCCTGCAATACAACATGGACTCCATTCGCTTTATACCATTCCAAAACATCTTTGGCGTAGTGACAAGATGCCAAATCAGGCCAGAATAGCGAGTGGAGAGGAATGGTAACAATCGCTTTTTTATGCATTCTTAACGATATTTTTCCCTGTTTACCGTTTCGGTAGTGAGGCTTGCCCGAGCACAGCTGCATATTGCCTGCCAAACCAAATATTTTTTGGGAAACTTGGCCTTATTCTTTGTCCTGCAATGCTTCACTACGTGGTTCCGTCCATGGTAGTATAATAAGTATAATAAGGCATTGCGGGAAGCTGCTTAAAGTCTTCCAGCATATAAGTTTTATAGTCCATTATCAGATAGAAAAACTTCTTCAAATATTCGCGATACAACTTGCGAGCGCGATATAACAGCCGTCACATTCTGTTTATCACTACGATTCGGTACAGTTTTCACCTTGAACGACTTCATACCTTTCCGTTGCTTGGAAGTATGTATGAAAGCTGGGGACATTTTTATTATTTTTGCTGAAAGATCTGGTGTCTTCTGCAACATTTGATTCACTCTCGTGTCCTTCTGGTGGTTCTTGAGATCTGATTTGGTTCCACTCCCAGCCTTTCGGCTGTTGTCAAACGTGTATCGAAAGATTTGAGAACATTATGCACAGTGCTTGCAGGAAAACCACGCTTTTTTGTAAGTTTTTTTTTACTGAAAGATTCGGATTTGCATTGCGACCGCACACAATTGCTTTTCCCACTTTACTTTTAACGCCATCTTTGATCTAAGAGCTTGTAGTATCATCAAAAATTGATTTTACACAATGAACATTTCACGCGAAATATTTCACGCGTTGATGAAATATTTTAAGAGTTATACGTATTTAGGAGTAGCCAGATTTTGTCACGAACAAGCCTTAGACTTGCCTACTTCACTGGATCTACAGCTGAAGAATCTCACTGAATGCTTTGAAAAGAATTTTCGTGTACATTTGAATGCATTCATCAACTTTTATTCTGGTCAACATCATTAGTAGAATGAATGCCTAGGAGCAATAAATCATCGCATGTACAAAAACACCTAGAATTGCTGTCATATTTTTGCATTACCTACAGTATGCGTCAGAAAATAATGAGACTCAAACATTTTTAATTTCATTCGAGCTTAGTATCTTTATTATCAACTTTAAACATAGGCTGTATTATCATAAAATGATTGTTGAAGATTACGCTTCATTTTCACTCAATATGTCCGCACTTTGCATTTATGACCGCTTCCAGACGACGCCTGAAGCTTTTGCAGACCTTGACAATATAGTCAGATGAAGTTTCTCTCCAATGCTTTGTTATGGAGGTCCGTAGAGAGTTCAAGTTCGAGTGAGGATGTTCACATACACGTGCTTTAATGTTCGCCCATACACTGAAATCCAGAGGATTTAAGTCAGGCGAGCTAGGTGGCCACATCTCTTTCGACCAGAATTGGGGCATGTTGTCCTTCAACCACATTTGTGTTTTCTTTGACGTGTGGGCAGGGGCTCCGTCTTGCTGGAACACAATATTCGCATCCTTGCCGTAGGTAGATGTAATCCAAGGCAAAACATGATTCTTAAGGATTCCTAAGTACACATGTGTGTTCACTTTCAGGCCTTCTTGGATAAAAACAGGGTCCATTATTTTGCCATCGGAAGCAACCAATCCGAACACCATCACCCCTGCTGGATGCTTGGTCCGAAACGTGAATTTGATGTTCTCAGGTACATCAGATGCTTTCTTCGAACTTATATACCGGTTGGTGCGACTGTTGGACACGCTGTCGACAGTAAACAGCTTCTCGTCCGTGAACAGAATGACGACGGACCTCTTCTTCAGTTCACTAAGCAGTTTCTTGCTGCGCTCCACTCTAGCTGCTTTAATTCTATCAGTAATCAGGTGTCTTTTAACTCGAGCTCTGGATTTTCCTTTTAAGTCATATTTCACCACTCTTCTTACCGTTGCTTCTGATACATTAGCCTGCTTTGCCATTTTTCTCATGCTCCGAACGGGATAACGAGTAACTTTCATCTTAATGGACTGTATCAATGCTGGAGTTCTCACAGATCGCTTCCGACCACTTCCAGGTTTTCTTGGTACTGTTGGGAGTCCAATTGATGCCTTGACTCGAAATACAGTAGCTCTTGAACATTTGACAAGAGCCATGATATCTGAAACTGACTTCTGGGCGCGAAGTAATCTGAGAATTTCGTTCTTGTCGTACATTTTTTCGCAAAATCTTCCTTAATCCGAACAAATTCAAATACACTAATCTGTTTGTAAACAATGACTGACACCTGGAACAAACTCTACATTTTGTAAAACTAGGTTGAACGGCTTGAGTGGTAAGATAGTATTAGTGGGAGTCTCAAAATTTTCTGACGCATACTGTACTTTGTTTCAGTGAGTATGTTTCTATCTTCAAATTTGGTTACAACGATCAAACACTGACACAAAATACGTGTGGCGAATTTTTCCAACCTTGCCGGTGTCCACAATTAAATTGCATCACTTTCAATAAGCTGAAACATTTTTGGGTTGACGAAATTTTGGGTGAAATGACCTTAGTGTGTATTGTTTACACTGCGCAAGTTTCATTGTGAAATGTGTCGTAGTTTCAAAAATTGAGTCGAAGGAACAGCAAGTGCTCGAGAACATTTTACACACTCACCTCGACAACCCAATTCTTTCAGTGTTTCATGTCATAAAACGTTACGAAGAATGTTTAACTGTCGATCGGAAGAAGCTGAGTGCTAGAAAAAGTGTTCCGTACTGTGTGAAGGATCACAAGCGAGTGGTTGCTGCCGCAAACCCAACTGTTCCGTTCGGGATGTCGCGAAAAAGCTGCACTTGACCAAAAGTTCCGTGCAGAAAGCCAAGAAACGAGCTGGGCTCCGTTCATTTAAAGTTCAGAAAGCTTTTATAACTACAATGAAAACAGAATAGGACAGCTAAAACACGTGCACGTAAGCTGTGTACACAATTGTTGTCGAAAGCACACTGCTGCATCATGGACGATAAAACACACGTAAGAGCGGACTTTAAACAAATTCCCGGCAACCAGTATGTGACTGCTAAAGACAAGTTCGATGCTTCAGAGTCTCTCAGCCCTTAACACTGGTTCCCTAGGAAATTCATGGTTCGGCAGAGGATTTGTTCGTGGGGTAAACGGAGCAAGCTTTTCGTGACAATTTCAACTGTAAATCGTCAAGTATACATGAGCAATGCCTGAAAGAACGACTGTTTCCGTTTTTCAAAACACACAACGTTCCTACCATTTTTTGGCTAGAACTAGCTTCTTGTCACTACTCCAAGAATGTTCTGGAGTGGTACAAGACAAATGGTGTCAATTTCGTGCCAGAGGATCTTAAGCTCCCAAACTCCCCAGAGTTGCGGCCAATTGAAAAATATTGGGCTATCCAGCATTTTACGAGTACGCATGGCCGTCTCGGTTGAGCTCGGTTTCTGGTAGGGAGCAAGTGATTCGACGTTCGGCTTAGGTCGTTTGACACGAGTTTGACAACTAATCGATAAGATTTGATCGATTCTCTGTCAAACGGCCTAAGCCGAACGTCAAATAGCTTGCTCGCTAACAGAAACCGAGCTCAACCGAGACGGCCATTAGAATTCGTAAAATGCTGGATAATGAAGCACGAACTTCGTTAGCATTCTAAAGTTGTCACTACAGAACAGGAAATGTTGAAGTCATGGTTGAAAGCGAAAAAAAAGTCGTTTCAAGCGTTGTACAAAATCTTATGCGTCGTATTAAGAAGGTCGGGCTTTTGGATTTGGTAAAGAAATACAGTGAAATAAAAATACCTAAGCCGAGATTATACATTGTATTTTATTCCATTAATATTACATGACAATCGGTTGAGAGACTTGTTTGGGAGGACGAGTTTAAAGTGATGCAATTTAACTATGTACACCCTCTACTTACCCATGTAACCAATAGGCTTTAAATAAAGTACTTTAGTAGCCCTATATGCGTCTTAACGACAAGCGATATAATGCATATGAGCATTATAGTCAACTCAAATCCCAACCAGAAGGGCATAACATAAGAATAACAAAATTATAGCAATCCTTGTCATGATGTCTAACTGATTATCATATAAATTTGGTAACGTTTTAATCTGGATAATTGCATAACATACTTATAACAAATTAAGATATAATGCCCCGCCAGCCACAATCTGCGTAAAGAAATAAATTATTTCTAACACTAGCTGATACGTTTTTGCTACATCGTTGCAAAACTGTTCTGTTTATGTTTTATATAGATAGCATAGTTTGGTATATTTTTCTTACCTCTTGAGGACTTTTTGTTATTATTTTTGTTATTTTAACCTTTATGTGTTCGACAAAAAAAAAACACCTTTAAGTGATCGACAGGATACCCGGGTACCCACCAAATTCAAGATGTTCCGATATTGTGTCTCCGTACCGGAACACTGCCCCGGAAACCTGGATTTACGGGAGCCAGATGAGTTCAAATGGTCATTGCCGATAATGTTCCTGAAGCAAATGAGTTTTTGAATCTAATGGTGCAAAAAGAATTAAAATCGGCCAATAATTGCCCGAGTTATATTCATTTTGATTTGGTGGGTACCCGGCTACCCTATCGATCACTTAAGAGGTAAACACTATTACTGCCTCATACTTGCATTTACGATTCTTCTTGCTGCACATTGACAGTCTGACTGCATAGCTGTTATATTATAGCATGCGCACCGCTACCGTGATGTTAGCTGTATGATATCTGCATTTTTTAAGTTTGATATATTATTTAAATAACGCACTGAAAATGCTTGGTTAAAGTTGTTTACAAACCGATCCGGGTTAAAGTATTTATATATCCACTATTTCAATATACAGCAAGAAAAATCTTAAATTCACATAGGACTCAGAAATAGTGCATATTTCAATGCTTGTTGGATACTTGGATTGTTTTGTTATTCTTGTGTTGCTGTAACTGGTAAGGGAACGTCCATTAATTATGTCACGCAAAAATTGACTTTTTATAACCCCCCCCCCCCCCCTTGTCACGTTTTTTGTATGAACCTTCAAATTTTTTTGTATGGATCGTCACGTTTTCTCTAACCCCCCTCCCCCCTTACTGCGTGACATAATTAATGGACCTTCCCTAATAACGATAAGTATGCTACGGAATTTACCTTAAATTTAAACAAAAAAATTATTAATATTGTTGTTTTCAAGAATAATGGCTAATATAGAAGTCCCTATATTTTTCCATTTTTCTATCAGAAGAAGAAAGAAGAAAGTTCGAAAGAAAATTGGTTTATAAAATTGGTAATTCCTCGGGACTCACACTCAAATATGATGACAATCCTTTTCCACCTATCTCAGTTCTTCGGCCACCACTGTTGCCAACAAAGCTCGCATCCCATTCGGTGCTTATATCTCGCCATGTTCCCACCAGCTCTTATTAAATAAAATGTCGCAAAACGAACGAAAAAGTTTTCAAAATTGAATTTATTTTCTCGACCCTAGTCCACCGTCCTGCCCTTCCCAGCGAACGTCTTGAAACTCGTAGTCTTTAGCCGCTCTCATCCTCCTGTGAAGCTGTGGAAGCTCCTTCCAAGATACTCCCCGATGTAGGCAAAGGAGCGTGTGGGTGGTCTCGGTTGGCTAGAAATTCTCCACGCTACACATTCTTCATTTGGGGACCCCTCCTTTGCTTCGTTCGTCTGAAAAATGATGTCGCCTAGTTCTCGGTAAGGGTTCTGTTGATGTTATTATTTTTCTTGTTCTCAAATTTCTTTTCATCTCGGCGAATGGCAGCCTTCCCTCGCACTTGGTTAAGCAGGGACGTCCCGAGGAGCGCCGGCAGTGTCCTCTTGAGTCAGTTGGATCCAAAACTCGACGACGACTGGAAAGAAAGTATTTTATTTCGAAATAATATTTTATTTATTTCAATGTAGGAGTGTGCTGCTGATTGCGCGAGGATATGACCGAGTGCCGTGGCCAGGGAAAGAACGAACGTGAAGCAGAACTTTTCCCGCTCCCGTGTGGGGTGGCGAGGATTTGACGAGGGGGAGAAAGAGAAAAAGTATACGAGCCAACGAGTTGTACCGGAGGAGTTGAGCTTTTTCGAAAAGAGTTCCCCCATGTCGTCGGTTGGGGCGCGCGTTTTTTGTGCGAGTAGGACAGAGAGGGAAACAAGAATATCTGCCACTTGCTAGGGAAGAAGATGAAGAAATGTTATAAAATGATGACAAACATAACTGTTTCGACCAATAAAAATACGACGCTCGGAATGGAATCACGCCCTCCCACATGTACATGTACATGTACATGTACGGATACGAGCGTACGATGAATGCCACACGAGGGTCCCCGGCGGGAGAACGTCAAATCGAGAATCGAGAAAGCGATCAAGAAAGAGAGAGAGTGAGAAAGCGAGTTGAAGACCGAACGAATGTGTTTTCTAGGCGGATGATGGGCTCGTGTATGGAAAATGTGCGTGGGTGGTTGGGGTGGCTCGAAAGCACCGATGGTTATGTATGTGCGCTCTGTTTTCTATTTTAGCAGGATGTGCTCACATCATAAATAAAACTTTTGGATAGGAGTCAGCCATATACTGGGGTGTTCGTGGTGGAGGTCATGAGGGAGACGTACTCTGCGATAAATAGATTTCAGGCAGTCACTTAGAGAGAGGGTTCTATGTAGATTATGACACAATTGACTAAAATAGTGATATGTCTGAACCAACAAGGTGCACTTTCCAAGCGGGTCTTTACCAAAAATACATTTTTCTTAAACAGATGGATTTCAAATTCTATTTTTATATTCGGCTAGAATGTTAAATCACAAATTGTTAAGGTTTTATAAAATTTTCAATACTCCTCCTTGTTTAAAAACTTGGCCTACCAATTTTGCTTGGTCGAAAACATTTTGAATCGAATTTTGGAGCCATATAGGTTATGAAATAATTGGAGTCTTATCAATACAAATGATCACTAATTTTCTCACCTCAAGACATCATGTCGTAGTGCTTGCAACTGCAGTATCTTACCAAAATGATTAAGTTTGCAGAAGCAGATAATTTCTTATCTCCATGCGAAGCGCTAGGAGTGGACAGTAATTTTATTGCTAGAACGAATAGACATGAAGAGAAAGTGTATTGATAGTTCCGTACAGGGCAACGGCATGCTTTGACATTGAAAGATACAAGATTGAAAACGAGCGGAGGGCATTTGAACGTTAGTATCCGTCCGATCAGGCACACAACCCTTCTGCCTATCCTGCATGGGGTAGTATGACAAAGGGTTATGTGCCTGATTGGACGGATACTAACGTTCAAATGCCCTCCGCTCGTTTTCAATCTTGTATCTTTCAATGTCAAAGCATGCCGTTGCCCTGTACGGAACTATCAATACACTTTCTCTTCATGTCTATTCGATCTAGCAATAAAATTACTGTCCGCTCCTAGCGCTTCGCATGGAGATGAGAAATTTTCTGATTCTGCAAACTTCATCAAAGATCGTTACTTCCACGCTGGGGAGAATACAAAAAATAACAATCAAAAGTGCAAAATGATTAGTTAAATTGAAATTGAAATTAAACGTTAAGATGAAAGGCCTCAGATATCTCAATCGGTAGAAGAACGGTTTACCAAGCCGGAAGCGGGGGGTTCGATTCCAGGTCTGGTTTAAGAGTGAATCTCTCAGGATTGAAACTTTCTCGACTTCCCTAGGCATGAGATTATTGTGCATAGCGACAAAATCAAGCAAATGAGTTTACGTAGAAAGATCTCAATTTATAACCGTTCAAGGACTTCTAGAAAAAAACGTTGATAACTGCTCGTTGAAAAGAGCACCAAAGTTTAAGGTTTGTATCCGCGGTAATCTGAAAACATTTAAAATACTGTAACTCTGGAATTTTTCAACAATGAGTGATATATTTTACTCAAATAGTGTGCCTGTAATTACTTAAAAAGTTCATGTTCAGTTTTGATCAACTCGGTAACAACTAGACAGCTCCAGAGTAAAGTCAATGTACCTCGACCATCTTGGCTCACTGGTTCTGTCAAATCAAATGAATCCTAGAACAAATTATCAATTGAACGTAGTAAAGTCAACTGTTATTTTAAAAGTTGTGGAGCTCTTATTCGTACTTGATGAATATAATACTGACGATATTTAATAATTTTTCCTAAATGATAATTTGAAAATTTTTACCCTTCTTACAGAAAATATATAGAAACATAAACATAATCGAAACTGAGACTACTAGCAAAATAATGAATAACGTTAATAAACAGTAATTTTTTACTGAAATTTGGGTAATGTTGGACGTTATATAAGACGTTATTATTTACCGCGGTCAGCATATTTTTTAATGCGAAAACGCTATTATGTTTGTTATTATTCTTAAATAAAACAGTTTATTCATGTCCAATAATTGGAGAAATCACTTTTGCATTCTTATTGGTTTATTCTAGCTTCGACGATAATCCCAAAATGTAATTCAGTCCGGAGCAAACATATGAACGTGTCAAAATGTTGGGTCGATGCAGAAAAAATATTTCTGTAATGGAGGATCCAGGTAGCGCCAAATTGAGGTTATACTTCGTAGATGGCGCTCTTGAAAAACGATTGAGCTGCTTAAGCTAAGTAATTGGTGTACTTGACTTTTAAATGGCGCACTATAGACCATCGGCCGAAATGTGTCAACCTCACTTTTTTGACAGTTCAAGGTGTTACAAGGTTGTTACAAGGTGTTAGGATTCGAATCGCTGAAACGAAATTTTTCATTGTCTTTATCCGAATTCTGTAGGAAATGATGTAAAAATAAGTACTGGTGTCTGTTTCTCGGCTATTTTACTTTAAACGTAATAAAGTCAGAGCAAGCAATCTCAAACCGATCTTACATGTCCGCGAAAACATGCTCCCTAAACTGTCAAGACTGCATTGATGACGCCACCGTGCAATGATCTATACTGACTAGTACATAAACATATACAGTTTTCTCATATATTTTTTTAGGTTTTGTCGTGACATTGTTAAGTTTCTAGTTTCACAATACTGATTATCTGATAGGCCATAATTTTATGTAGAGGACCACGTTTGGCATAGCTCGATAATTATTAATCTATACATAAAAAAAAGGATTTCCTGTCTGTCTGAACCTTGTAGACTCAAAAACTACCGAACCGTTGCACTATGATACGAATGGACAAATTCGCGACAAAAATCGATAACTCGAAAGCCTGTAATTTTAGGCAGATGATGTCTTCGGGAGATTTAATTTTTAAAATAAGATCTATCTTTTGGAGTGGTGACTAGGGTGGTCCTCTTATGTTCATAATAAAAATTTCAGCTTTTTATTCTTATGATTTAGAGGTTTTTTTTTGCTTCTACAGGGTTGTAGGTGTTTCACTTTAATTATACTTTGTTGAAAAAAATTAACTTCTATCTCATCTCCGTATCGTTTTAAAACAGTTTTTCTAACTTTTCCTAGGGTGGGATTAAAAAAAAACAATTTTTTTGCTGTAAATTTTTTTATTTCAATTTGAATTTGAAAACTCAGCAAAAATGACTTTTTGGGTATAAATGACGCACATTTTGAAGATACAAGATTGTTGCTAGTTATTGTATTAAAAAAGTTGTAGGGGTTGAAGTTTAAAAAATATACGTTTTTGCAAGATATCTTATCCCCTTATTTACAAATATTTGCAAACACAGAGGACGTGAACTCAAAGTACAAACTTTCATCTACAAGATCTATGCAAAATTGTTTTTCCCTTTTAGGAAAAAAAACTCGTATTAAAATTGGTAGTTTTGCATTTTTTTTTCTGCATAATTTTCGATCAGCTGAATCAAAAATTATCACCAAAGACCGTTACAACGCCAGTTTTTTATGAATATGTTTATATTTTTATATTAATCCATCTCCGTTAATTTATTAACATTTATATCACAGGCAAACAGACATATCACATTGAACATTTGGCACTACAAATCATCGTCACTAACACACCTGCGCCATCTGTAGAACACACTGTGATGGATGATAAAGCTGAATAGATGGCGGTAGTGTGTTAACGTCAAACGTAAGAAAATCGAGTAAGCGCGCAATCTGTTGTGGTACTACTAACTAAGAAACATTTGAATTGACTGTTCAATGGGTAATCGATGAAAGAAACTGCAAGTGTTATGTCTATTTGTCTGTGTTGACATATTTACATTTGGTTACTTACATTTCATGGAGGATTGAAATACAATTTTACAATTACAAATAAGTTTTTTTTTCTGTGTAGTGCAGAGTTGTATTGTATTTGCCAGTGATGTGATGTAATAAGAACTGGCCATCAGTGCAACAATGACCTAAGTCTGCAAGACTAGTCAGTAGGTTGCCTCGAGAGAATTTGTAATAATGTTGTTTTGAGAAGGAAATAATTTCTCATCACCATGAGGCTCTAGGAGTAGACAGCAATTTTTGCTAAAACAAAGTTGTTAAGAGAAAGGATTGATAGTTCCGTTAGCTCACGGCAGGCGGTGAAAATTGAATAGAAGTAGTTTGAAATTGAGCGGAGGGCATTGTGAGGTAGTATTTCGAAACAGGAGCACAAATTTTTACCAAGGCTTGATCGAATGCACCACCTTGACTGGTAAAAATTTGTGCACTTGATCGTGCTCATATACTACCGATAGCTTTTTTTAATAGTTCTAACGAACTGTCTATTTGTACTCCCAAATCCCCTTCATGGAAGAGAAACTATTCCCTCTCCTTTTGGGTTTATTTTTGGCATACGACTTCTGCTTTACCTAACATCCACTCGTCGTCTATGACTTATAGACCTCGGAGGGGAAAGGCGGAAAGCGTTGTCTGTACTGATCCCCACCAGTACGGTTAATGGTAAACCCTATTACGGTCTTTCTACACTGATATAGTCTTTCCTTGTATTCTCCCATACGCGAGGTAACGATCTGTGATGATGTTGTTTTGTGAAGCAAATAATTTCTCATCACCATGAGGCTCTTCGAAATACTACCTCACAATGCCCTCAGCTCAATTTCAAACTACTTCTATTCAATTTTCACCACCTGACGTGAGCTAACGGAACTATCAATCCTTTCTCTTAACAACTTTGTTCTAGCAAAAATTGCTGTCTACTCCTAGAGCCTCATGGTGATGAGAAATTATTTCCTTCTCAAAACAACATCATCAAGGAAAGACTATATCAGTGTCGAGAGAATTGCCTGCCCGATGGCTTGTTGTAGCAGGGTCAATCGATCTCAACGAGGACCTTCGGAAGACCACGACCAGAAGACCGCGTGTCATTACATGACAAGGGACTGGTGACTCCATGAATCTTTGTCCAATCAAAAAATCCTTTGACTGCCTTAAGCTACCCCCCAACTCCAGTTATATAGTTGTTACAGGAATAGTGGAAATTTTCAGCATAAATGATGATTTCTCAAAAAATGTTAAGATACAATATGTAGGAAATTTAACGGCTGTCTTGACGCTTAGATTCAATGCTACGCTTGCAACTATATGAATGAAAATTTAATAGAACTGGCTCTGTTCATGGTTGTTTTTAGGAATGATCTTCTTTTTTGACTAAGATGGGGTTCAAACTTTTATCAGAACGTGTTTCTTACCCGAAAAATTCACATTTTGTGTTTTAGTAACATAAATAATTCTCATGTTTGGTTAAAATTTGTGTTTCAAACCTATGAGAGCCCTCCCTCCAAAAGAGGAGGGGGCCTTTAACCACCATACAATCATTGCCTTCAAAACCCACCACTTACTAAATTTGATTCCATTTGCCTGTTAAGTTCTCGAGTTATGTCGAAATTTGTGTTTCATTTGTATGAGAATTCCCCTCTTACAGAAGGAGAGATCAGTTCAGAACTTTCCGAGTCTATACGGGTAAGTCAGACAGACAGAAATGTATTTTTATAAAACGTTTGCATTATAAAAATGGACCAAAAATGCCGATTTTTTATCGGTTCACCCGCACTGACAAAACAACCCATGCAGCATCAATCATAGTAACCCATGAGTCAGCAGACAAAATTTGACAAACTCTATCAGCCGAACTCTAACCGTGATGGCAAAAACAGTGAAGCAACTCCGTTCAGAAGTGTGCGCGTTCAAAGAAGTTTAACGGAGGCAGGCTTTAAATATGTTTTTGCTATTAACTTTCATTTTTTTTTAAATTTGGTCAATGATCTATAGCGGTAAAAAACTGAATCTGACAATAGAGTTAAGTTTTAAAATAAAAATTGTGTTCGAAAAAAAAATGCAACACTTTCTCATGTGTATTACATTTTATTTTATAGTTTAAATTGATTAAATTTTTGGTAAAACTAGCCTAGAGTGCAATGGTAACATGTGCAAAATGAGAACTACAATCGGTCAAGTTGTTTTTGAAATGGTTTCCAAGCTAAAAGCGTTTCGACAAAAAAAAATGGGCGCTGTTGTGAAAAATCCACAGTTGAGAATTGACATCTTGACCTAGAAGACCCAGCGGCGAGCTGGCAGCGGATGAAAAGCGAAGACGACCAACCTCGTGAACGCAAGGAAGGTGATTCGGGACGTGGCCAAGACGGTCAATTCTTCCGTCTGGTTCGTCCAGCAGACAATGAAGCGGGACTGGCTTCATATCTTTAAGGTAAAGAAGGCGCCTGACCGAGCCGATAAACAGAATACGGTATCCAAATCCCATGCCAGGAAGCTGTTCCGCGAGTGGTTGGTTCAGCGGAAATGTATCGTAATGGATGGCGATACGTATACTTAAAGCGTTCGACAAGCAAATCCCCGTCCTGGAGATTTTTTGACAAGTTCCGCCTGGATGTTCTGGAGAAGTTCCAGAAGAAGAAGGTCTACAAATTTTCCAAAAAGTACTTGGTGTGGCAGGCAATCTGTGGGTGCGGCAAATTCAGCAAGCCGTAGATCATAACCTGCATAATCAACTGCCAAATATATAAGCGAGGGAGGGGGGGGGGGGGGTACCGTTAAGTCCAAGGTGCGGGTATTCAGCCTAGAAGAGGAGGTTGAATTAACAAACTTTTATAGTTAATTTATAATAAATGAACATATTTCCTGAGAGTTTCAAAAATATCCGACTTAAAATGAGTTTTTGGTGATAATTTATGTTATTTCATTTATCATTTATGTAAATAAACCCTATTCAAATCGGTAAGACACAAATGGAAATGTGAAGACCAAGTCATGATTTCAAAAAAAAAAAGGGATATGTTCATTATTTGTGGCGATCTATGTTTGATTGACAATGTTTAAACGGAGGAATTTGGTTGATGACCACCCATCATCTGTTTTATTCATTATATATCTAACATAAGAGTCGTATTTTCCTAAAAGCCAATTCAAAATCTTTTTTTATGAATGCAAATTAAACTCAAAATGCATTCATTATCATGTATGTATTTTAGCTATAGTTTTGTGGAAGAATCCTGCTTGCAAAAGTCCACCGGTCGCATATGCGCACGTCATTCCATCTCAACACATATGAACATGCACGTAACGGCATATCCCCTTTCAAAGAGAATACACTAGCATTCACCTAGTACTTCTCTCCGCCTCCACCTTCAAGTAGGACCCGTGAAGCTTTTCGCCTTATATACTCATTCGGCAATACGTGAGTAAATTCCAAACTCTTTCAAAAGCTCCCGCAAAACTGTCCCTATCTTACGACTCACAACACAACCTCGTTATGCTCGTAACTTATGACCAACTGCGTCAGCTATTCCTATCTTCAGTTGAACCAAAAAAAACAACAACCAACAACAAAGAAAAAGAAAAACATCTCGCTCCTGGCTGACCTTCTTGTTGATCTCAATTTGTAACTTTTCTTTTGTTTGTCCCGGCAGCCAGCGAACGAGGTCCCTTTATTGTACATCACCACCACCTCCATCATCATCATCCATCGTCATCAGAAGTTACTGCAGACCGCCGCGGCGTTGTTTTCACTGTCCGTTCATCCGACCAAAAAAAAAAAAAGCGACTCGTTAGGCACCTAGTAGATGCTAGGCAGGAGAGGCAAAGAAATGCACTCTCATTTGTCCGGCACCGGTGAGGCGTAATTTTTCTTTGCATCCTTGTCCCGTTTTCCCGGACCCCTTTGGGATACAGAAAAAAAAAGATAGGAAAAAAGTGCTACAAACCGAACCGACTGAAATCAAAACAAAAGAGGAATTTGTTAAACTGGCGAACGACGACGACGAGGACCGACCGACGCCGGGATGACTTGGTCTGCCTGGCCAGCTGGGACGCAAAGCGAGTGGACAGATATAAAATATCCGAAGAAAATCGAGGAAAAAAGAACAGATTGGTTTCGGGTAGACGGTGCGCGGAAGGTACGGGCACACTGGCAGATCGTGGAAAACAAAGGAAAAAGGAAAAACTTTCGCTTCATTTTCTCATAAAAGCTCGATGGTTGACCAAGCTGGAATTCGATGGTTTGGGGTTAGACGGATGCGGGGGTGGAAGAGATAGCTGGGTGGAGTATTTTTGTATTGTACCAGATCACTGTGGGAATCAGTTGGGCTGGTGGTGGAGAAAAATTTCGGAAGATTATCAATACCGTGTCCAATATATTCTCATACAAATTTAAAATTTGGCTATTTCTCAAAAGCTATGCGGGTTTTATTGCTAATTGTTTCTATTGAAAATTTATATTACATGGTCCAACTTTAATATTTGTTTCGAAATAACACTGCCTTCACCTTTTTTGACCAGCTTCAAACTTTTTTCAAGCCGAATTTATACACTGCGAGTTAACATTATTAACAAAAGAGTTCATGGCAATTTCTTGTCTGTTCTTCAGTGATTCAATATCAATTAACAATTTACATGCATACGATTAATGTGTGTTTTTTGGTATGAAGCCCAAATAACAGAGAAATGCTCAAAAAAAGATCTTGCGTACGATACATAAAGTGTTTTGATGGTATATGGAACTTTTAAATGATATCTGAATCTATTGATGAATCCTAGCACAGTATTTGCTTTGAGAATTGTTGCATTAAAATGATCTACAAAGGTCAATTTACAATTAAGAATCACTCCTAAGTCTCTAATTTTGTTGCATCGCCAATCAACTGATTTCCTAGAGTACACGTAAAATCACGATGAGTAAATTTTCTCAAATATGATAGGATGTTACACTTTTTAATATTGATATCAAGCAGACTGTTAACACATTATTCATAAAATACATCAACTCTAAAAATGTTGCAAATTCAACCTACTACGGATTTCCATAAACAGTTTCATATCATCAGCATAGGTAATAACGTTTAGATGGTTTAGCATAAAATTATCATCATCAACAAAAGAATAAACAAAAGAGGACCTTAATGAGATGCCAGTGAAACTCCTGAGGTGACATTAACTGCTCTAGAGATCTCTCCTTCGAAATGTGTCGTGTTTTGTCAAATAAGATTCGATCCATTTTATTAGTGTCCTGATTAAACCCACAGGCAATGGAATGTCGCTTTTTTAAATTTAAAAAATTCCGGTAAGGTTTTACAGATAACTGTAAAATTGCATCGAAAATAGTTAAATTGGATTACCGAAGGTTCAGCTGTTGAGAATGAGGTAAACTTTTACATGTTGTAAAACAATCTAAGTGTGTTGAAAGCTGGGCATCCCAGGTCTTAGTTAAGTACAATGTATTTTGTCGATATAGAGACATAAGATCAGTGGCCAGTTTACGTACAGAACGTTGTGATTTTCGTCGAATTCGGTCTCTGGTGGTCTTAAGCACTCGTTCAGTCCTAGCTGAACGTTTTCAGTCGGATCTTTGCCGGTCATCCGAGAATGTCTCACGGTAACTTCTAATGGTTCGATACACAATATCACGCTTAACTCCCATGTTCTTCAAATTCTCAAAAACGGTGCCTAGGCGCTCTCCTTTCCTGCACTACCATACCGTCAGAGAAGGTGTTTCGATTAAAATTTGATTTCGAGATTAGCACTTCAATTATCAAAATGTCGACGAAGGAAGAGAAGCAACGCCTTAAAATTTTGCGTATACACGTGTTCGGTGAACGTTTGGCGACAGCCAGGAAAGCTGGATCGGAAGGAAATCGAAAACCGGAGGCCACAGCGACGACAAAAAGAGAAGCCCGCTGTTTCGAGCGGAACCTCTCCGACCGAGATGTCGCAAAGAAGCTGGGAGTGGCGCATTCAACCTTGGATAGAGCTAATAAACGTGCTGGTCTGTCGACTTACAAGACAGTGGTGACTCTAAATCGCGACGATAAACAAAACACGTCGGCCAAAGCACGATCGCGAAAGTTGTACGCGACGATGCTGAAGAAGTTTGATTGCGTGGTACAGGAAGATGAAGCTTACGTCAAGGCAGATATTAAACAATTTGATGGACAGGAATTGTATACGGCAACCAGACGGGGAAAGATGGCAAATATTTTCAAGAACATTAAACTGTCAAAGTTCGCGAAGAACTATCTGGTGTGGTAGGCCATCTGTACCTGTGGCAAGAAGAGCAACGTTTACATTGCGACCGGTGCCGTCAACCAGGTAATTTATCTGAGCGAGTGCCTACAAAAACGTCAAACTGCCTTTTCTGGAGCGACACAACTGTTCCGTTCAGTTTTGGCCGGAGTGGTCGCTGCCAACAACGTTCAAGTGGTGCTCAAGGACAAGAACCCTCCCAACACGCCAGAGCTTCGACCAATTGAACAATATTGGGCCATCGTCAAGCGGAACCTTAAGAAGACTCAAAAAGCTGTTGTGGGCGAAAAACAGTGCAAGGCGAATAAAGTGGACAAAGAGACTGTACAAAATCTTATGGCGGGTGTTAAACGAAAGACTCGGCAATTCGCATTGGGTAAAGTCGAAGTTTAGCTAAATATTTCTCCTGTATTCTGTATTAACTGAACTTGAAAATGGAAAAGAATTTGACTAATTAACAAAAACTTTTATCGACTCACACACATTACTCTTTGACCAAATTTTGATCGGAACACCCTTTAATCAGTGGTTTTTAAAGCTTGATAAAGTCTAACAGAGAGAAGAGCCCATTGCTGTCGGACTTAGTTTGCGTGCTACAATGGGTGGTAGTTCATATCATACATCATATCATACAGTTGCTCTTTTGGTTCATTGGCTCTCTTTTACGTCCCGATTTCAGTAGGTTTTCAAGAGAACAAGTTTCATCATACTTCTCTACGATTTTAGATTTAAGTTTCACCATATCTCAAAACGATAGCTTTTCGAAACACCATTTGGGCAGATTTAATCTGCGTGTTGACAAGTTGATACCGAGTAGTTTTTACCAAGAAGCTACTACTCTCTCTTATTTCTCTACTTCTTCGACCACCAGAGTGAGGCACCTCCACTCTATATATTGCACTGATCAGAACATGAGCCTGCACCAACGGCTTTATTTCCCTTCAGAAAGAAAAAGTGCCCTGAGATTTCTACGCCCTTGAAAATTCTCATCGACCTCGACAAAGATTGAACTCAGATCCACTGAGACATTAAAACGCATTGTTTTACCTTTTTTACCCTTCTTACATCAATAGAAGGGTATTAAGATCGCTTGAAAACTCGACTTTTTATCCGAGGCCCACAGGGCCGAGTGTCATATACCATTCGACTCAGCTCGACGAACTGAGCACATGTCTGTGTGTATGTATGTGTGTGTGTGTGTATGTGTGTGTGTATGTGTGTGTGTGTGCGTTACAAATAATGTCACATCGGTTTCTCAGCCATCTGTGAACCGATTTCAGTTCTGTTGACGGCAAATGGAAGCTACAACATTCTCATAGAACGCTATTGATTTTTTTTTCATTCGGACATTTCGTTACGAAGATATGAACGAAACAGTACTTGAAGGCCTATTATAATAGTAATCAAACAGTTTAGTCTCCGATTACATACTGAGCTATTTGTGTACCGATTTTATTTTTGTTGGTGCCAAATGAAAGCTATGATATCTCCAAATAACTGGTCAAAATTTCATTATGATTGAATAATTCTTCATGGAGATATGACCAAAACAATACCTGAGAGCACATAATTGTGAGATGACAATATACTCGTTGCAGTGCAAAACCGAACAAGACCAATCACACCAATCGATGCCGCTTGCATTCTATTGTGTCGCATCTGGTGCGTTGTATAGCACATACAGCGGACTAGCCACACTATGCTACTGTATAGAATTAGAGCAGCATCGATTGGCTCGAGTGGCTGGTTTTCAACTGCAACGAGTAGATTCGAAAATTACACAAAGCCTCCATTTACTATTTTCAACGAACATGTACTTATTAAGAATCTTGAATCCATATCGATAATCAAAATTGACGCTTAGGATTGTCTAATAGTTCATGCTATGGACTGATTATATGAAATTTCTAATACTTATGTTATTTCCCCTTTTATATAACTAACATACACAGGTCATTAAAGACTATTAATGGAAATATTTTAATTTTTGTTCAATCCTGAACAATACGTTCAGGATTGACAAAAAGTTCATTTTATCAACTGAATGTATGGCATATTGAATATTTCTGAATCTTCTTGGAATTTCTGATGAAAATACGTATCCAGTACAATATTGCCCACATTTGAGTTTGTAATTCTGGTGAAATATAAGAAGGGTTCAGTCTCACCATCGGTGGATTAATGCGGGTTTTTCAATTTATTTTTCAATATAGGGGTCAGTTATAGAAGTCAAGTCGAGCAACTCAACTTGACACTTGTCACTGTCGACTGAATCTGTCATTGGAATATTACATCATGCAATAATTCAGGACTTCCATCATCTTAGTTGTTATTTTTTACATTTGAAGGATAAGTGTTTACAATTTTCACGCTTGTTTTGTCAATAGCATAAATGATTTTTTTATTCTGAAGATCTCATTCGAAATCTGTTTCAAAATTGCGAGTTGAAAAATTTCGGCGTAAGTTGTTTATTAAAATGCGGACAGTAATCGATCTCTTTTTATTGATATTATCTTGAAGTTTTCTGACCTTCTGGTATAATCTTCGATCTTTTTCCTGAGCTTCTGATACACTTAGTGGATTTTTTTGCGTAAAATTCATATTTCATGCATTCGATAATTCATGATACGTATTATTTCAAGTTTGTTATGAAATAAACACTCTCAGGAGATGCTGGATTTCCCAAGGAACCAGTTTTGCTTACACTTTACTCTTCTCGTTTTTCTAATTCAATTTCTTTCTATTTGAGCTCAAGTTAATGTTTTCCCCTTCCTCTTTTCTAGGTTTTCCACTGTTCTTTGTCTTGCATCGGTTCTCAACATTTCATTTTGTTCAAGTTTTGCATTCAAACGAAAAATAAACACTTACTCTTTGCCATTCCAACACGATGAGTTTGCACATTTGTTTTTCTGGCTCCAACTCTGGCTATGTCCACATTCATTTTCATCAGTTCATCCATTTGTTGATTTTTTTTATGAGTGAACCATTTTCGCAAGGAATTTGTGTTTTTGTTAACTCACCTGAGAAAATCAAAATGTTATAGTTTAGGGCATTTCTTACCTTGCTCAGTCACTTATCACTTCGCGACGAAAATAACGCTTATCAAAAGAAACGTAATCGACAGAATGGGACAGATCCAACACCCGTTTTTGAACAGTCTACTAAGTCGACCTGCTCGACAAAATTGCGTGGATCTTGATAATTGTAATAACAAAATAAGCCTGTTGAGCAAAGTGACGGTCGACTTGACTTCTATAATTGGCCCCTTAGTCTCTCTTCAACTCGATACATTTAGTCCAGCGATATTCCAACTTTTCCAAGCCATCCAAAAAATATGACTTGTCGAATTCCGCAAAGTAGGCCTCTGTTGTGGCAATGACTTCCGCGTTTGATGTCAATTGCTTCCCAAGCAAGAGAAAATAACATGCGAATACCTTATTTTGATCTTGGTGTTTAAGAGTACTGCATAAGAGGTAAAATATCGAAGGAAAATATCTACGAATTGCAAGCAAAATATTCTCTAGAATTTCAAAACTTGTTATTTGGTATACCTGAAAATACCTGAGAGGTACTATTTTAGTGTTGCCTTACTCTAATTTGGTATTCGAATAACATTGTGGGAACATTTTTATGGTTTTATCCCCACCTCATACAACGAGTTTAAATACCCAGCCCCGTTATCAAGTTATTTGTGCCTGCTTAGGTTTCCGCCATGTCTTTTTTTCATCTTTGGAAACAAAAAGAAATTGCATGGGTCAAAATCTGGAGCAGATGGTGGATAAGGAAGCAATTTGTAGCGCAATTCACCCAGTTTTGCTGTGATGATTGCCTTTTGAGTGAACTGGTGCGCTGTTATGGTGGAAAAGCACATTTTTCTGTGCCAAATTGGGTCGGTTTTTTTTCTCCACATTCCAGCATGTAATCGTTCAAAAAAATCAGCATAGTACTGCCCCGTGATAGTCCTTCCTTTCGCCAAATAGTCGGTAAAGATGATCATTAATCCCAAAAAACGGTTCCCATGACTTTTCCGGCCGATGGAACCGTTTTCGCTTTCCTTGGAGCAGGTTCGCCGGGTGTAGTCCACTGTTTTGACTGTTTTTTCAATCCAGGCCTGTAAGATACATGTTTTGTCAAAGTTAACGAAACGTTGCAGAAACTTTTTCGGATTGCGCTTAAAAAAATCCAAACAATGCTCTTAACTTGTCAGGCGATTTCGTTCATCGTGAGGGATATTTTGTATGCGTCTATGTCTACAATGTCAGCAAGTCTCCTCAATCGGACGGCCTGGACGTGCTTCATCAAAAACGGATGTTCGGCCACGTTTGAATTCATTAAACCAATATCTGATGGTAGTCGTCGAAGGTGCTCGGTCCTTTAAAGCTCGCATTAAATAAAAGTGACTATTTTCGGATGGATGGTATAAAAGAACGGAAAAAGATAGTTTAACGAACCAAATTTGCATTTTATTCACTAAGCAATTAAAAACTTCACAAAACTACTTTTACTACTTGTCTTGTGAACTTTGGCTATAGGCGAAAAACGAAGGTTGTAGGCATATTCTTCAGTTCCTTGGTCGCCTTTTTGATAAAAAAAAACCATCATTTGACCACGAACTTATTTGAATATACTCTTCTCTTCAAATTGGCCCAGAATTTCTCGATTGGGTGGAGCTAGGGCACGTTGGGAGGATTGGCATGCTTGGGCACCATCGGAATGCCCAACTTCTCCATTTCCTTCAGCGCCCGCTTCGAATAGTGGACCGACGCTAGATCCTGCAAAATCATCACGTCATCATCCTTGGACGACGTCCATAAATTACATAATGCTAAAATTGTGATTTTTGGACCTTCCCAAAAGGAGTAACAAAAAAAAAAAGAAATCACCTGCCTCTGTTAACAACGTTACGCTTGAAACTCCCCTCCCCTCTTTGTTCCAAAATGATAATTTAAAAAAAAATATTTTATGGTAACTCGCCAAAATTTTAGAAAAAAAACAATAACAAAAGATAGCGTATTCTTGGAAACTCGCTTTGAGATATCTCGTCAGATTGGCTGCAAATGTTTATCAATGGTTATTAATGGAAACAAATCATAGATTTCAACCGCTTCCGTGCGGGTCATCGCTATCGGAACCTTTGTCTGTCCAGATTGCTTCTTCTGTCTCACCATCCCACAAGTTTTGCAAAGTCTGCTTTGCAATGCCTTCTGTACGGAAGGACAATTCAAATCGTATGGTAGTTCCTTATGTGCCAGGAGGGATTTAGGAAGCACCTTTGTGATGTTTATGGAATTTCAGATCCATGCGCTTTCAGATCCATACAAGGAAGTGTCAACGATTGTTTTCAACAATTCAGGTTGCGTATCTTCTATGCGCGGTCCACCAACAGTTGTATGCACTTTCAAATAGTCCTTCACTTGCGGTACTACCTGCATCAAATTTTGAATGGACTTCTTTTGCTCAGCACGGAACTTCTTCGGCCTCTCTTGTCCTTTCACTTTTTCTTGAGCTTTTCTTCTTTTTCTTTCCGCTTTTAAGAAGCTTCTTCAACTCGGCCGCTCCTTCTTCCGTTAGCAAAACCGTTGTCCCCACGCTCTCGTAGTTTTACCTAAAAATAGTGCCGTTTATGAAATTATCAATTGTCCAATGTAATTTTTACATATCGTACAATCTCCTCACAAATTTGAAACAGGTCATCTCTAAAATTCTGTTCTACTGCCCATTCGGCCGGGCGTTTCAACAGGGATTGAAGCACTGATTGAGAACTTGTTGGTTCCTTTTTGGCGACCTTTGAACAGTTCGATGCCGCCGGTAGATCCTTTGGGGTTGTTTTACTTGGTCCAGGTTTTGCCCCAAATTGAAGCAGTTTGCTTTTTTGACCCATGCTCTTTTTATCAAGCTCGGAAATCTTAGCCGAAACGGAAGAAGTCAATCCTGAGGGATCCTGCCTTTTCAGCTCATTTCAAAGAGAAATAGCTTCCTACTGCGCTTGCTTTTTTTATTTGGATGGGTAAGCTTTCGTCAGGCTGCTGAATAGCTGCTGGAACAACTGGTTCTTATCCATTTTCGCACTCAAGCTTTAATGACTGTCCGCGATGCTTAAAGTTCTGTCCAGTAAGAATCCGAAACCTCTTATTGTGTTGCAGCGTCACGGGAAGTGACCGCTGCAAGAATTATTTTACAGTGGTTTATTTAACTAAGTGCTCTCTTTTTGTGGTATTAATTTCACGGTGTTTCGTACAGTGAGTCAAAAGTTATTCCAGATGGAAGTCCAGAGGAGAGAAAAAATTCTGCACACCCACGTGGATAATCCAACGTGGTCCGCAATAAAAATTGCAAAAACGTTGAAAATCGCCAAATCAACCGAGTATGATGAGTTCAAACGTTTCAGGGGGCAAATGAGCGTGGAACGAGTGCCTCAAGGTAAACTTTGTAGTGGAACATATGACCGCAAACTGAACCAGAAGGTGTTGAAAACCGTCAGAGCAAAGCATGGACTATCAGATAATGAAATCGCACAAAAATACGCTGGTGCTCGCAGTACCTTTCGAAGAATTCGTTTGCGAGCAGGATATCGTTCTTATCGAGCCAGCGAGCAACCAAACAGAACGTTGAAGCAAGCTTTCGTAACCAAAACTCGAGCTTGGAAATTGTACCAGCAGGTTTTGACGAAGGATGTCTGCTCATCGACGATTAAACCTACGTCAAAATGGATATCGGATAGCTTCTTGGCCAAAAATTCTACATGGCGACGAAGAAGATGTTCCTGCAAAGTTTAAGTTTGCTTATATGGACAAATTTGCCAAAAAACGGATGATTTGGCAAAAAATATGCAGCTGCGGAGCAATGACCAAAGTGTTCGTTACAAATAAGACGATGTTCGAGTCCATCGAGTTGTACAAGGAAGAATGCCTCAAAAATCGCGTACTACCTTTCATTAAAGCCCATAAAGGTCCCGAGCAGTTTTGGCCAGATTTGGCGAGGTGCCACTACAGCCGGGAAGTCATCCATTATTACCGCGATAATAACGTAGATTTCATCGATAAAATCACAAATCCACCCAACTGCCCGCAGTTCCGGCCCGTCGCGAAATTTTGGGCAATAATGAAGCGGAAGCTTAAGAAAAGTGGAAAAATGGCTGGGGACGCGACTCAGATGACCAAAATGTGGAACATATATGCCAAGGAAGTTGACTCCGGCGGTGTAAATTGTCATTAGAAACGAAGAGAAATGATTTGTATTGATATTTTTTTCTTAAAGTACATGAATTACCTTTGTTTTGATGTATTGAACTTATTTGTACGTCAATTCGTTACTGAGATACAGATAATTTTATTATTCCGGATCCTAAATGGACATAGCTATATCGGATTTTCAAATTATTAACCGGATGTAAAGAAACAGTCGCAATCACCATATTTCACATGCACTGAGGTACATTTGCACATATTTAATAAACAATTTTCTGGTAGTTAAATTAATACATGTTGTATTTGTGAAATATGACACTGAAAATATTTATTAAGGATAGATTGCGCGAAGATTGAACGAGCATAATAAGAATGCGAGGAGCGTATGGATTTTTTTTCGTATGGAGGTGAAGTAGCCTTTGCCTTGCCATCCATTGCTGTCCATAACGACCACCTTGTTCCGCTTCGTCGGGAAGATCTCTTTGACCAGAATCTTCAGCCGTTGTTTTTGAATTTCCACTTGGTCCTCCGACACAGCTTGGACTGCCACTTCCGCATGTGGATATCCATTTTTGCCAAATACTTCTTGACCGTTTGGCCGATCGCACCGACCTCCCGGCCCAACACACGGAAAGAAGTGGCCACCTTGCCTTACGTCTTCCGTTTGAGCTTTTGTTGAATCCTCCGGTCACATAACACGGTCGGACGGCCGGGACCAGGCTTCCACTTGATGGACTTGCCTTTCTCTAGAAGTTCCGTTGATGTTGATGTTTCCGCGATCGTATCCGGCCAACACAAAGTGGGCCACGGTAGCCGACTTTTTTTAGGCCCGGATGGAGAAGGCGTTACGAAAAAACTATGGATGGAAGTTGTTTAACTGTTTTCGCTATAGCTGCCGTTAACAAACTGATGGAGCTGTCAAATTTTCACATTGTTTAGGCAATTAGTACATATTGACTACTGGCAGGGTAATCGCATAAAAAATTGGAACATTTATTCGCTTATTTAAATGCACGCTTCAAACGGCATTCAACTTCACTTTGATATACACACACGTCTTCTCATCCAAAAAAAAGCAAGCGAATCAATGAAGCTCTCTCCGTTGTTGCAAACAAACGCAAATTCAACAACTTTCAAAACGTTACCTCTTTTAAAAAACACTTTTTTTTAAAACACATAGAACGGTAGAACGGTAGAACGATTATAAGGAGTGTATCGAAAATAAGCTATCCACAAACTTTCTTTCAAATTATGTTGAAAACCGATATTTTATTCATACAAAAAATTGATCCTTTATTGTACGAGTTCATTGTTCAAGTTTAACTTGAACATAATGAAGACTTGAAATTTAAGTTATTTCTTCACGAATTTTCGAACTTTGGATCGAATGCTCTTCATCAAGTTCCGGACAAGTGTTGCAACGCATTTTTTATACGCTTGAGCCCAAATTTTTTTTGAACTCCTGCACGTTCCCAGCTGCCTTCCCAGTCTTCTTGAAGACCCTCTTCACGATTGCCCAGTAACGTTCGATGGATCGAAGCTGAGGGCAATTTGGTGGATTGAAATATTTCTCAACGAAATCTATACCCTTTTCCGCAAGCCAATTGAGAGTGGTTTTGGCATAGTGAGCCGACGCTAAATCCGGCCAAAACAGTGGAGGTGTACCATGCTTCTTATATCTTCTAAGGCAACAATCTCTTCTGGAGACACTCAGATCGATAGATTTACGCATTTATAGTTCCGGTAGTGTAAAAATTGGTTGACTTCAAACCACAGGAACATATTGCTTGCCATACCAGTACCTTTCGACCGAATTTCTCCACTTGACGACTCCCCAACGACGGCAGTAAAGTATTGTGGACCTGGAAGGGTTTTTGAGTCCTCCTTTACATAGATCTCATTGTCCATCGGACGCTGCAAAAGACGCGAATACAATTTCCGGGCCCTTGTTGCTGCTCGCTTCTTCTGTTCTGCACTTTGTTTCGAGATATTCTGCTTCTTGTAGGTCTTCAGGTGGTTTCGCCTCTTGATACGCTGGATCATTCCAACACTCGTTCCTGGTTTTTTGGCAAAATCACGTATTGACATTGATTTGTTCTTCATGATTAGTGATACCACTTTCTGCTCCAGTTTCGGGTTGGAAGAACCGGGTTTTTTGCCTCTTCCTGCTAGCTCATCCAAAGAATAGTGTTCCCCAAACTTATTAATGATGGTTTTAACACTCGCATGATGAATTCCAAACCGTTTCGCCAATTTTCGCCTAGTAATACTCTTCTCACTTAGCCATGTGTCCAGAACCTTAATTTTCACTTCCTTTTCAATACGCGACATGTTGAAAATGCAGAAGTTGAACCGCACAAACAAGTAAACAAAAGAAAGCTGACAATCAAATGCATAGCATGCAGTGTTCAGAGCATAAAATCACAAATACATGCGTACAACGCTAATGTATGTGGATAGCTTATACTCGATACACTCCTTAATTGGAACACGAGAAAAATTAAATTAACACTTCACTTGATCACTTTTTATAAAAAAAACTGAAAAATATTTCTATAACTAGTAAACGCAAGAAAATTCCATTAAATTCCACTACAGAAAGCATTTTTTTGACAGATAGGCCTATTTACCCCAGTCGAGCACTCACTACTGAAGAAGTTTGCGATTCGCATACGAAATAGGTCCATCTGTCAAATGATAAGCTTTCTGTTATGGAATTTAACGGAATTTGCTCGCGTTATTAGTGATAGTTTAGAAAAGTGCTTCAGTTTTTTTTGTTTTTTTTTTTAGAAAAAGTGATCACTGATATTAAATTTTCCTAGTTTTTCAATAACTTTCAGAAGTTATAAAAAAATAACTATTGGATAAATCATTCTGAAACTTTGACAGCTATTGTTTTAAAGATAGCGTTTAATAACACCATTCACATTTTGCTTCAGTGATGCCATCAGTCGCTAAACACAGGTACTTATAATACGGCCCTCGTAAGCAGCATTCACGCTTGCCATGCAGCTTCAGGAAGCTAATTGTATTGCAAACATTATTTGTTACGAAGATGTCAAAAAATGAACGTTATCTCCTACCGAGGGTGATGCTGCGAAAGTTATAAAAAAGATTCATTATATGACTCAAATGAACATATTGAAGGTGAAGGTGAAATTGTTAAATAACTGTTAACCAAATAACTAATAACTATTTTTCTCCCCTATTTTATATATTCCATTCATTTATAGGACACACTATCCCATAGTGCATTATCGACCGGATAGTTTTCCCCGGGAGGTCCGTAAAAAAAGAACCCATAATGAGTAAACAGTACAACTGAACGCAAGTTCAACAGAAAGCTTCTTCCTTCCCATTCCCGTCTGCTCCAGCAATTCTCCGATCACGGAGTCATATCACGTCACTCACGAACCTCATATATCTGCCTCTATTTGTATCCCTTTTCCATTCTCTCCAAAGCACCCCCCATCCCCAGGACCCACTGTTATATACGAACGCACGGCAGCGTCCCGTCTTCGTAGAAAAACTTCCCTTATCTGTGTACACCCCCTGGAAAAAGAAATCCCAGAACCTCACCCCCCACCCAACCCCCTCAATCGACATTCTTGGCTCAAACATCCTTTCCTCGCTAAGTCGTTACATTTCTCACCTGATGTCGACGCCGAAGACGACGCCGATGATGGCACATACGCTCGTTTCGTTCACTCCTTCGCCGTCGGTGTGTAGGTTTGTATGTGTCACACGTGTATGTGTGAGCCCTCTGACAACCGTCGTTCGCACGTACCGTCTGCGCGTGGTGCAAATCTCAACTCTTTTCACGCGCGCGGCCTGTATCCGTATGTGAAACCCACGCTTTTCGCTAAAATTGTATCCCTGCCAGGGCCAGAGGGTTGCGGGCAGCCGGGGACCGGAGACGAAGTGAGCAAACATCAAACCCCGCATGAGCACACGCCACACCGAAGGATATATGGGTGTATGTGGATATTTGGAGGAGAGAATGTTGTGATTTCTTTCCTCGGTACTCGGGGTGAACGGAAGAGAGATAGAGACTACGCAAGAGATTGGGTGTAAAAATAGCGATTTTTATGTCTCACGCGAGGAAGAGTTGAGTGATCGGGTTCGCGCGATACTTATGTATAAACATGTATCGGGAGAGGCACAACACAACACACAACACATCGCAAGGCAAGGCTCATATACTACACAACCCGGTTTTTCTGAGAGCGAACGAACGATCGGGCGAGTGTTTTCCTATGAGCATAAACATTACCCGCTGCTTCTTTTGCTAGGCAGCAAAAAGCATAAGCCACGCCCATCGTACCAAGCGCTTCCGCCGCCGCCACCGCCACCTCTTCCACTTCAACGATGCTGCTGCTGCCTGGCTGGCTACCACATGCTCTCGCTCGTGTGTGTCTTCATCTGTGCTTCGCACACATTCGCCTCTCATTCCGCACCCGCGTGCCCGCTTATCCTTCACTCGTTCTCTTTCGGCCTCGTGTCACACACATCTGTACGGGCATCGATCGACGTGTGTGAGTCGGTGCACTATGGGGGTGAGTGAGTTGCCGACAGGGAAGTATTGGTGTAACTCGTATGTGGTCGTGTGTGTGTGTAAGTGTGCTTCGTATATGTTGCGCGTCTAACATATGTGAGATAGGGGGAAGGAACTCTCCGGAAGCTTTCGCCGGCGCGAGTGCCTTCGGATCTCACTGGAAGTATGTTGTTGCACTGGAAGGTGAGACAATCCGGTCGCTCATTCTCTTACTGAGAGAGTGAGTGTTGCACACAGAGTGCGCTACGTCAAACCCGAGCGAACGGATCAAAGCTCACTTCGCGATAACCTTTTTTGTCCTGTTGAGCAGCGCCGACATGAAAAGTCCTTTTACTACTATCATTAGCCAGTGGGCAACAATAACTATTATTAGTAATAACTTTATCCCCCCACAGCGTCTCCTTTTCGTCCCGCGATGACCATTGTTTGTTTTTACTCAGCCCTTCGTCCGTCTTCGTTCTCTCTCTCACTTAAGGCGCCTCAACGCGACTCAATGCCAAACAGCGACGGCAAAACTTTTTTTCACTCCCTTAGTTACAATCACTATAAATTAATTCCATTTGGGGTTCCAAGATTTTGTTTGCGTTCTTTCTCGCCCGTTTCCCGACCGGAGCCTGAAACTTACTCGCGATTGTTTTTGTCACTCCAGCCGCCAGCCCCGATGATGGACCCGGACCATTCAATATCGCAAGCCATAAATTTAATTACATCTTCATCGTTTTTCCTTTCCATTTTCCAGCTTCTTGGATCTTGATTCGGAATCTTTGACTTGCTCCCGTCGCTTGCACAATGCGCCAACCAACGACGTGAAGTGATAATCAGAAAGTGCCCCGCCGGACTTTTGATGCTTCGACATGGGAAACGATCACGTGACCTTCTCGAAGAACGCGCCATCATCCGGGAGGGCAATCCTTCCATGTTCTTAAAACCGTTTGCAAGTTGACGATGAAGAAAAATATCAAGTTGCAAATTGGCTGCACAGTTGCGTTGCAGTGGAACTTCGGCGTAAATAGAGCCGATATTTTGCGAGCAACTCCGAGAAGTGCAAATTAAGCTAAATGAAAGAGAATCAGCTTAATTTTGCTAATTGAAATTTGTGTGCCGCTTTTCGGACGGGAATGCTCGGAATAAGAGCGTCGAAGTGAGCATTTGTGTTGCGTTCGAAAGTTTGTTCATGGGTCTTGGCCGGGGTTTATGATTGAAAATGGTAAAAAGGGTTCGCGGGTACGTTTGCTTGGTATAGGGAGAGGAGGCACTTTGAATGGAAGCCGCTTTGGAAATGAATTTGGTCTGTCGCACGATCCAACTATTTTGCGTGGACTGTGAGTTTTCATCCGACGGTATAATAATACTTAACCGCTTGGCATTAGGTTAGAATATTTCATGTATGTTGTGCATTTTTGAATCATTGTCCAAAGCTTCGAAAAGGAATCTTTTTGGATCAATATCAATTAATTTTTCAATTGGATTTCAATTTAGGCTGCCGGAAAGTGGATAATGTCTTGTGTCGAGTAAAAACTGCTTGATTTAGAAGCGTAAGAAAATTGCGCAAAGTGATTTTTGTATATCATGGAAATGACCACTGCTTAGTGAGCTGAGAGTCTTGAAAGAGTCGGCTTGAATTGGAAAGGATGTTCTCGTCAAAATGCTTATCGCGAAAACCCTTTGATGGACACTACGTGTTCAGCGGGCGCTAGGTAGTGCATTGTATCTTTTTCCGACAGCACCGATAAGGCATTCCCCTGGAAGTGGCAGAAATATCGGAGTGGTTTGTGCTAATCACGTGTGATACAGTTCCCAGTTTGAAATATCTATTATGTTTAATTACAAATAAGTCGGGTCATAACAATATTGAAAATAACAGAAAAGCGGATAATAAAGGATCAACTTTCTTAGCTTCGTCACTCCCAACGACCTATCATCATCATATATATAATAGCCCTGTTTGTCTGTCCGGTGACTAGCCAACCAGACGCAGCATGCGGGGAAATTCACACAAAAAATTAAATATTTGACACTTCAATTCTTTTTTACTATCAGATGCAGAAAATAAAACCAGTGACAACCTTAGACAACCAGACACACATTTGATGAATTTTGATTTTTTTTAATGCAGAAAAGAATCTATCACTCTTAGACAACCGAATGCAGCAGTTGCTGGAAATAACACAGACAACAATAAAAAACGCCGTCGTTCGACAACCGGGCCCACATGTCAAATACGACATGAGCGCCGCCGTGGCCTATCGTCAATCTACTGATTTTTAGTTCAACCACTAAAATCAGTAAACGATGGAGACTGTATTGAGTGTCATATCTGTTTGTCTGTGCCGAGATCGAGCTGACTTGGAGGATGCTTTGTTGTTAAATTTTGACATTTCGTGTCGGTCACCATCCTCATCGCAGCCAACTTCACTCCGATGCTCTTTACACGGAACTATAAATCTACCCAAATTTGAGTTGTTTTCACCCTTTTCACCCACCTCAATGGTTGTAGGCCAATATGAGTAAAGTGAACATCGCGCTGGGTAGTCTACATTTACACCCCGTGAAAAATTTTTACTCTCTCGGAAATAAAGTTTACCCAAAACTAAAACAAATTTTGAACGCAAAATCGAGAGTGTATAATTTTTTCTCAAATTTGAGTCATTGCGCCAAACATCCCGGTGGGTTGAGTGCGACTTGCTCTATTTTTTGTCAAAATTTCGTGAAGAAAAGAGAGAAAACTACCCTGAATTTGAGTACAAATTTCAGACGCTTGCTCAATTTTCGGTATTTATAATTAAAAAAAATGTATATTTTTCTTCCCATGCGCACATTTTAGGTATTTATAACTCAAAACTTTGGCAATTGTTTTTCTGTGTAAAACCAACACAACGTGGTAGTTCAACGCAATAACTCAATTTTGAGTAAAATTATATACATTCTGGATTTCGCATTATCACTACTCAATTATCAGAGGTACTGAAGAAGGGAGTGATCGTCATGCTGTTACGACACTTGAATCCGCGAAAAGAGCTTTGCAATGGAACAAGAATGGTTATTGAGAAACTCGATAGATGCACAATTTCTGCGAAAATTATCTCGGAGTGTAATCGCGGAGACGTTGTGATGATCCCAAGAATAGATTTGGCTCAAAGTGACTCTACATTACCGTTTATTCTACGTCGACGGCAATTTCCAATCATACCAGCATATGCTATTACGATCAAAAAATCGCTAGGACAGACATTTAATCATGTGGGAATTGATCTTCAGTCGACCGTATTTTCACATGGGCAACTATACGTTGCTTTGTCACGATCTTGGAACCATAATCAGGTAAAAGTTCACATCGAACTTAATTCACAGCAAGGAGATCTATTGAGGGATGGTCGTCAGTTTACACGCAATGTGATCTTCACTGAAGTTTTTCAGATGTAAATATAAGCTGCATTGAATTCATTTGGCTCGTACATTTGGCTCGATATGGTCAACTTCGGCGCTGCCGTGTATATTGGATATGGCATCCCCTGAGGTGCCATGTTTTTATATAGGGATACAATTAAGAGCGCAAAGCTTCTGACAAGTTATCTTTCACCACCCGTGCTTATATTCTTAAACATTCTTCTCTTATTAGAGAATGAGTAATGGCGCGAGGGCTATAGTTAATGCTTAGGTCTCAACCACTTGAAGAGAAATTGGGCATCACTTAACCTTCTTAGACTAGATGCTCCCAACGAACATTTTTAAAGAAACTTTTGCTCTGTACACCAAGCAGGACATTCTGCTTAGCTGGTTTTGAAAAGGTTCTAGTAAAATACGTTATGACCCCTTGAGAACATTCATAAAACTTATTGGCTGTCATAAAAACCAGCATACGGCCAAATGGCCAGAGTTATTAAACTTCACTGTGATATCTGGAAAATCACAGAAAAGCGTCTCTCAAGCGTTAATAACATTAACCTTGTATATTTGACTTTGCGATTGCCTCCAATAGCATCCGTATTATTGATTTAACTCGGATTTCCAGCATGATAAAAAATCACCTTGTTTTTCCAATGAAAACTTCTCACATAGACACATCCTCCATATTCCTTACTCGAAGCGTCGGAAAAGCTGTGAAGCTCAATCAACTTCGCTTCAGGAACAATGCAGCAGCGATCGACACGGATATCGTTGAATAAAGGAAGCTCAACATAGTATGTATTTCCTCCACATCTCATCTACCTTCGGAGGCAGTAACTGATCCCAGTCCAATGGTTTGTCGTCTTCGTTCCTTATCATCCATAGAAGCTGCATGATGACTTTAGCTGTTGTGATTGCAGCTCCAAGTAGTCCTAGCGGTTCAAAAAGACTGGCGATCACCGAAAGAACCTTCGTTTGCTCGGCTTGTTTGCTGTATTCCATTCAGGGATGCTGGACTGAAACCTTAGTTGATCAGTGATGGGCATACAAGTCAACCCTAAGGTTTTAACAGTCGGATCAGGGTCTAGATTAAGTCCTTCCGATACTCGAATCGCCAGACAGTCCTCGGAGACACCTGCCAATACCGAAGGACTGTTCGATGCCCATTTCCGAAGTTTGAAGCCTCCTTTAGAAGTTATCCTGTTGAGTTGCTCACACAACTGCCGTGCAGCGTTTACCGTATCCACTCCAGTGATAACCTCGTCCATGTAAGTATCCTCCGTGACCGCTCTTGCAGCCATTGGGTAGTCTGTTCACTCATCCATTGCAAGCTGATTCAATGTGCGCGTTGCTAGAAACGGCGCAGGCTTCGTTCCGTACGTAACAGCATTCAGCTCATAAACGTCCACTGGATCTCCCGGATCAAAGCGCCACAGAATGCATTAAAGCGGCCTGTCTTACTGTAGAACTAAAATTTGCCGAAACAATTTTTCTACGTCAGCTACCAGCATAATTTGCCGTACACGACTCCGTAACATGATCGATCGTAAGTCCTCCTGTACAATCGGTCCCACCAATAGAGCGTTGTTAAGCGAAACGCCAGATGACGTCTTGCACGATGCATCTAACCCCACAGAGACCTTGGTGGTGGTGCTGGATTCCTTGATGAAGGGATGATGTGGCAGATAGTAACGTTTTGCGTGATCAACTGTATTCTCTATCTTCGTCATATGCCCCAATTGGATGTATTCCATCATGAACAGGTGGTACTGTTCTTGCAGACCAACATGCCTCGCCAATCTGCGTTTCGTGCCTTGAAGTCGCCGGAATGCGATGTCCCTTGTCTCGCCCATCCGGGAAATTGCCTCTTGATTCTTCGGCAACGAAACAGAGTACCGACCGTCGGATTCCCTGCGGAACGACTTCCGAAAGATATCCTCACATCTTCTTTCGTCCAACGACAGAACCTTGGAACAGCCAACCTCTTCGCTAGCCCAAAACCGTGCGACTAGCTCCTCTAGCCCTTGTGTAGTTGCCGTACTATAATTGATGCTTAGGCCTTCATTTGGATTAAGCAGACCTCCACAGACGACCCAACCGAACACTGACTCGTTTAGTGTTGGTAATTGATCTCCGAGTGGGATTCTTCGACCAGATTCGAAGAAATCGAAAAAGGATTCGATGCCTAATACTATGTCCACTGTAACGTGTGATCTGCCAGATCGATCCCGTTGGGCACCATCCAACCTTGGGTGTTCTCCCTTGCCGTGTGTAAATTCACCGTAACCCTTGGGTGAACCAGGAACTTCATGTTCTGCGAGATAGTCGTGACTCGCGAACGCACCATTGCTGAAATCTGGTATTTAACCCTTGTAGCTACTTGGCCAATACCGAAATGTCCACCTTCTTCCGGTGCATCTTAATGCGTTGACTCAACAGCTCAGTGATAAAATTGCTCTCGGAACCGGAATCCAAAAGAACACGAGCCGGGAATTGATTACCCTCATCGTCTTCCACGATAACGACTGCAGTAGCCAGCAAAACCTTGGAGGAGATCTGTTGAGTGGACCCAGAGACTATTGTTTCGGTGGCTGCCATATTGACCACCTGAGAAGATGATGCATTTGATGCTTCACTAGATTCCGGTTGCGAAGGAGAATTGTTGTTTCCAGCCATAATTGCGATCTTCGCCGATCCGTATTTCTTTTGTTTAAAACACACCATAGTATGTTGCCGACCCTTGCAGCTACGACAGAAGTATTTCGAGGGACATTCACTTGCTAGATGCCCAGATCTGAAGCAGTTCCTGCATAGATTGTTGGACCTCAAAACTGCTTCTCTTTCACGCACCTACAACCGTTGAAAGAAAGAACACAAGTAAAGTGGATGGTTCTCCTCACATAGTGCACATCGTCCTCCAGACGATTGCACAAAACCGTAGCTGGCCTTCACAGCTAGCGATTTTTGCCTCGTCGGTTGTTGAAATGGATGAGAAATCTTATTTTCCGACGCCTTTATTGGTAGTGACTCCAGAACCCGCTTCCTACGGTGCAAGAAATCCGAAAGTCCTTGGTCGAAGAATGCTCCTCCCAACCTCGGCGAGTTATCGGATCCAATCGGGTTGTGATCAAGTTGACGAGCAACAAATCCTTATATTCCTCGGGTTTGATCACCTGGTCCAAGTTCTGCACAACTCTCTCAAATCCATCGGTCAGAATATGCAGATCAGCTACTAATTCCTTGGACATAGTTGGCAAGTTGAACAAAGCTTATTCCTGTCTTTTTCTTAATAGCTTGTTGTTATCATACCGCTTTAACAGCATGTCCTACGTTATCTGTTAGTTAGCCTTCGTGATCTTTAACGAATGTATCAGGCTCTTGGGTTCGCCCTGTAAGCATCCCTTAAGATTATGGAACTTTTCCACTTCCGGTATATCTGTCTTTCGATGGATGAGTGAAGTGAACAGATCACGAAAATTGATCCATTCATCGATGTCCCCGTTGGAAACCTGGAGCTTAATCGCACATGATCAAGAGTAGTAGTCAAGTAAACGCACATTATCGAGAGTTCCTTGCCCATGAATCGCCGTTTCATTAGCTCGCATGGAATGTTCAACTTCCTCTGGGTCCTACAGTTCCTTGGCCCTATCCATCAAGAACGCCTTGCAATTATAATATTTGCCACTATAAGCTAACCTAGCCTTATCAACCACCTGATCCTCATCCTCGAAATCGTCATGAGCCTGAACTTCTATCAAAAACTCCTCATATTTCTCCCACAACTCATCAATCTTTTGCAACCGGATGTTGACCTGACTTGCTGTTGTAGTACTCGGAAAATCGTCCACGAAATTCCAAATATCGTCCAAGGAGGTTTGGATGTTCTTAAGCTGGACCATCAACAGCTTTAGGGATGGCGGCTTCTTATCCCGGGATGGTGCCATGGTTGATATACGTTAACGCACCGATAAATACAAGAGTTGAAAGGTGCAGAGATCTGAATGTCCAAGGCTTCGGTGGGCATATACTGTTGAAGCCTACCTGTGAGAACAAATGCTACACCAAGATCCACTACAACCAGTCAAAGAAGTTGTAGAAACGCCAACTGTAGTATCCAAAAACTTGCTTCGGAGGACATATACCGTTGTAGCTCACCTATGAGAACAAACAGCAGCTGCTTACTCCGTTCCAAACTCGTGTAGATCGATCACCAAGGTCAATATTTACGATTCAACTCGTCAGCACAGTTAAAATGGGATCCAAAGAAGAAGGAGGAATGCATGTAGTACCCAAATATAAACTTCGGCAGAACATATACTGTTCAACTAACCCGTGGAACCAGTAGCGGCACCAATCCAAATGAAAACGACCCGGAGTACGTCCAAAAGCATCCAATTTTTTCAGCAAAACAGACAATTGTTCTGATGACGAACAGTTTTGCTCAGGGGTTGCGTCGTAAATAAGTCGAAGAGGATACAAAATTCATTTAAAAATGTGTATTTTATCTGAAGTCCCGCTTCGGAGACATATACATTCTTAGCACTCACCACAGAGAAAATACACCAATGCTGCCTCTTCTTGTCCGTACCAAGTCCTTGCTTTCGGGTGATCACGCTTGAATCGGTTGACTTATATGCACTGCTACCAACGAAACTAGGATGCTGTCTTCACTCGTCTTCCTTAAAGTGTCCTTCCACCTCAGTTGATATGAGCAATGATACGAAGAAAACCGTCGAAATGCAGGCATTAGTATTGCGAAAAATACTAGCTAACGCTGAACATACACTGATCTATAAATATATATTTACCTGGAAAAGTAAATCCGATGCTGGATCAGTTGTCTGCAATCGATCCGATGCCTACGGGATAAGCCCCAATATGTCGATAATCCACCGACGTCCAATGCTTTTGGCGTGCAATACTCCAATTCAATACCAAACTCCGGACTCCGAATACCAAAATAAATGTGGAAAACCGTGTGTAAGGATAGTGTTGTTTCCTAGCTTCGAAAGGACATATAATTTTCTGTTCCAACTCACCTATGGAAACAAGCCAGCCGATGGATGCGCAGTCGAAACTACACAGAGAAAGGATCCTTTATCCGTGGATGTCCTTTGTGCCGCAGTGTTGTAATGGCGCGATCCAATTATGCTCCAATGTAATTTGTCGCCGTTGTTTGCGAGGAATATGGCGCTATCCTTTTGAGCGCCGTCCGTGATGGCGCTAAACAAAGCCTGACTTAGGCTGCGCCTAGTGTGTCGGAATCAGCTCAACTGATCTTGTCCGCATCCAACTCCAAATCCGATCCAAATCCGGTTCGAAGGACCAAACATGTTGGGGAACAAAATTACCTCCGCCTTCGATTGTTGGTACTCCTCAACACCGGCGAGGTTGATGTAAACAAACAACAAAACAGCTGTGGGTTACTGCTCACTCAGCCAATTTACGTGCACACAGTTCAGGGCAGGGTTCTGTCTATCCTTACAATGGACACACACGTTATGCACAAAAGACGATTAACAATTTATTACACATTGATTGCCTTATCACTAACAACATTTATTCTTCACTTAAGGACATACAACATTTTCACAACACTTCTAATACTTAACGGCTAACACATAATCGAATTATAATCTACTAACAGCGCGCGGCCTTCACACACGATCGGTGGTCTGCCGTTGGTATCTGCCTTACATCTGACTGCTGTCGCCTGTGCGATGTTTTAGATCGGCTACATGAGTGACCACTCCTGTTTTCGCTCTCGTTCGGGATATCGGCAGCCTCTTCGATGATGATAGACACCAACAGCAACGCACGATTCAAGCGCTCTCCATCAGCCTGATCGGTGACCCATATTCTGCTCGGTTTGGTGGTTCACACAAAGTAGGTCACATTTGTGCATCTTAAGTACAGTGGTGTAGTTAGGCGGGGCTACTTCCAAACAAACTATGTTTCTTAATCTACTATTATTTTGCTCCTAAAAACATAAGCATTGGTTCACATATTCAGTTTTATAATTCCAAGAACTAAATATTTAATTGACCATAGCTTTTTCAACTTTCAGCTAGTGGGGAAAAAACAATCAATGCTTATTTAATAGTTCACATTACAGGATAAGAGATATATTTTTTTGGGTACGTTATGTTAGATAGGTTAGGTTATTGCTTAAAAGGAAAAGTTTGTAATAAATTGCTAGTCTTGACTGTTTTGTAAAAATCTTATGGATGTACTTTTTTTCACTTTTTTGCATCAACTAATCACAAAATCGAGGCAATGTCGCATTATTTGGATTTTTCATTGAGAGCAGGTGGCAATCTGACATTTGAATAAGTAATAAAAAATTTAAATAAACATGAAAATTTAAAAAAAATCAAACAAAACTTAGCGAAGAACGGCACCCCCTGAACCCCCTCCTCCTACCTATTGGCGTTTTTGAGTAGAATTTGTCGTATATGATCCTTTCTAAAAAAATACGTTAAAAACATTCCTATCGTTTCAATTACATAATTTGGGTTAGGTGAGCTATAACTTACAAGGATGCATATATGCAAATCTGAAAATGAATAAAAAAGTATACGTAGGATAGTGAATGGATGTTATAATATAAAATGTTAATAACAATTTTATTTGTTTCCACATGTCTGCAGAATGTGGTCCTGCTGCAATTATATACTGACCCGCGCATGAACCTGAAAGCTTAGACAATGTGTCATAGCCACGAGAAAATTATTTGACTGAATTAGGGATGTTCATGCATGATCTGAGATTGTATAGCATATAAAGATAAGTCCATGTGCTACTCTGCAAATTAATGTAATATAACCACAATGTAACTGACTTTTAGCTTCGGGTCTTGACAAAGAATCCCTACTGAGCACCTGCGGTACGTAAAGGGTCATGTTTGAGTAATGTAAATCTATATATAAAGGGTGTTCAAATTAAAATTTGGTCAAACAGTAATGTGACTGAGTCGATCAAAGTTTTTATTAATAAGTCAAATTTTTTTCGTTTTCAAGTTCAGTTAATACAGAATACAGGAGAAATATTCAGCTAAGCTTATTTAAGGTTCTGCTTGACGATGGCCCAATATTATTCCATTGGACGGAGCTCTGGCATGTTGGGAGGGTTCTTGTCCTTGGGCATCACTCGAACGTTGTTGGCAGCATACCACTCCATGGCCTTTTTTCCGTAATGGAAAGATGCCAAATCCGCCCAAAATAGAACGGAACAGTTGTGTCGCTTCAGAAAAGGCAGTAGACGTTTTTGTAGGCACTCGCTCAGATTAATTTCCTGGTTGACGGTTCCGGTCACAATGTAAACGTTGCTCTTCAAGCCACAGGTACAGATGGCCTGCCATACCAGATATTTCTTCGCAAACTTTAACAGTTTGATGTGTTTGAAAATATCTGCCACCTGTCCCCGTCCGGGAGGCTGTTTAAAGTCTGCCTTGACGTAAGTTTCTTCGTCTTGTTCCACGCAATCAAACTTCGTCAGCATCATCGTGTACAACTTTCGCGATCGTCGGGTTGCGATTTGGAGTCACCACTTTCTTGTAAGTCGACAGTCCAGCTCGTGTTTTAGCTCTATCCACGGTTGAAGGCGCCACTTCCACCTTCTTTGCGACATCTCGGACGGAGAGGTTGGGATTCCGCTCGAGACAGCGGATAACTCATTTTACCGTCGCTGTGGCCTCCGGTTTTCGATTTCTCCCCGATTCTTCTTTCCTGGGTATCGATAAACGCTCATCGAACACTTTTAATACGTTGGTAACAGTTGATTTAGCCACATTCAACAAATTTCGACAACTTGGCGTGAGAGTAGTTTGGATTTTTGCCATGCACGTGCAAAATTTTGATGCGTTTTCTTTTCTTCCTTCGACGAAATTTTGATAACTGAAGTGCTAATCTAAAAATTAAAATCGAGGCATGATGCTGCACGCACACATCTTTAAAATGAGGGGTGTGCAAACTTTTTAATGCACGATGCAAGGAAATGCGTCGACCAAGTTTTGATCGAAACACCTTTAATAAAGACGAAGTGTCTAACCAAACAGCAAAAAAAATCTCATCAAGGATAGGGAATATATACTATCAGTAGCAGATTTAGTATATATAACTAATGAGAAAAGAAAAAAAGCTTGTTTTAACAAACATACTATTGGTGTGCATGAAGATTTTATAGTTGTTTTCATTAGATTACTCATTCTTCTTTTTATTCTTTGTTTAATAAAATATTGTTCTCATCAATACGAGAGCCAGGACCAACGGGTTTACTTTCCTTCCGAAGGAAGACGTGACCAGATATTTTTCGGTTCAGAATAATCTCGCCAACCTCAGCTGGAATTGAATCTAGGCCAAATAGGGTTCCAAGTGGCAGTCAAAAATCCATTGATTAATCATTCAGCAGCAGCTATTTTATGATTCATTCAACCAATATGCAAATCATATTTAGCTGACCGCTTTCCTAACAGGAGAATGTTGTTCTCGGAAACAATGTTGTTCATCAATATTAATTTGGAGCATTGGTGCTGTTTAGTACAGCTAAATATCATATTTCTACATGCACCAGCAAGGAATATGTAAAGAGCTGTACTTTTCTTCGGACCTTGTGGCGAACGGAAGGTGTTTCCGTAGTTAAAATCGGTGGGATTTTAGCTTTGATATTACAAATACCTTCTGTCTCAAACACATATGACGTTTTCAAACGTTAGTCTAGTGTCGCAAGAATTTGTTGTTTGTTTATTGATTATCGAGATTTTCAGCCTCGAGCTGGTTAATCTTTTGTCCGGGGGTAAGGTTCGAAGTCGTGATTTTGACGTCAAAGGTTTAGGATGTTAATCATTACGCTGGGGTTCCCCCTATCGTGAGAAGGATCTCCTGACCGATAAAAATGCAAATGTTCAAGGTTTCATCCGAATCTAAGATGGTCTTGCTTATTTGTGTTTTTTATTTCCTAAAAATACTTTTTTTTTCATTTGATGATGATGATGATGATAACTACCATCTATTGTAGCAAGGTAACTTTCCATAGCAGTGGAATAATCTGACAATTGATTTGATCAGGATTTTATTGTTGTTTGTAATCATCAAGCTCCTGTGTGAAGGTCCAAACACGTTTGGGGAGCCCGTAAGCAGAGACACTTACGTGAAACTTGCGAATATAGGGAAGAGAATCTCCTTCCAAAAGCAAGTTCACATCCACTTGCACTAGAATCACGCCCTCGATTGACAGAATATACCCAATAGATGGAGTCAAAGAGCCCGCCATTGTTCCGTGAAATGTTAACAATAGGGAGGAGGCAGTCCCATGCTCTCTATCCAAATCGTTTCACTTGGGTGCCCTGATGGTCCCTTCCTTTCCCCGTTACATATTTCATGGATATTTAGTATATTTTGTAGTGGTCATTTGATTACTTATCTTGTGTTAGAAAATTTGGCTGAAAGTAAAATTGGTTTATATCATTGTTTACTTACGTCTCGGTGTTTCTGCTTTTAAAGAGTTGACTCTAGGCCTATGTTGGTCTATGGCCTATGCACGCTGCCATATGGTGCTCGCGGTCATAGGATAGGGAAGAAAGTATGAACAAGAAGAGAATGCATTAGTGATGGGTAACATGGTATTCGCAATTGAGATTTTCATGGAGATATTCTCGAAACGGCCGTTCAAAATGGTTCGACGGATGCATATGAGAAATCATTCTCGTAAAGTTTCCGCTCGTTTACTCAATTCCATAATGTTTGATTATAGAAGACATTCATTTGGGAATATCAGGGCAATGATTCCCCATCGCATCTTCAAGTGATCATTACAAGCTGTCTATTTGGTTCAGGTACTTTTGAACGTTTATGTGACCGCCTATTCACAGATGAAATCTGCCACGACCAACTCGACAGAACGTGCTCATACCCCTTTCAGAGCCGAAGAGCAAGGCTGGAAATATTTTATTTTTATTTACCCCAAAGTCTCCTACAAATATTTTCAATAGTCTTTTAATTGAACAATCTGACTTTATCATCAGTAAATATCTTTACTATGCAGAAGGAGATGTTCGCTCATCACCATCAGGCCCCAAGAGTAGCCTGCAATGTTTGCTAGAATGAGAGATATGAAAAGAAAGTGTTGATAGGTCCGTCAGTGTACCGCAGGTTTTGAAAATTAAATAGAAGTATTGCTAATTGAGCGAAGGGCTTGGATATATCAGTACTTGAACCAAGCACGCATTCCTTACACATTTCCTAACATTCCACTACGGGGTAGGTAAAGACACGGACGAATCCGCCGCCTCAACAGGCAAAATAATGCGCGGCTGATCTTGCTGAACGAAACGGAGTGTGTACAAAGGAATGCGTGCTTGAATCGAGTACTGCTATATACAAGCTCTTCGCTAAATTTTCAATACTTCAAGCTGAACAATGCATTAGGTCCTAAGTAACATTGAGAGATTCTCTTCGTCGACTTTTTCGTTCGTTAATAACTTGTCTTGTAAATGATTTGTTGATGTTTTTGACATATTGGATCCTTAATAACACTCTATATTACCGTAATGTGTGTTGAAAATACTTGAACATGTCTTTACAAAGCCGTAGAAACGCAAAGAAAAAGTCGACGAAGAGAGTCTCCCAATGTTACTTAGGACCTAATGCATTGTTCTGCTTGACTTCTATTCAATTTTCACAACTTGCGGTACACTGACGGAACTACCAACACTGTCTCTTCATATCTTTCATTTCTAGCAAACATTTCTGTCCACTCTTGGGGGCTCATTGTGATGAGCGAGCATCTCCTTCAACATCATAATCATTACTCCACGTACGGAAAATACAAACAAAACAATTATAGTAGATCTTTACTAATCAACAGTGACTTGTTTGCTGTACTTTGCTCCATGAAAGGAGATCTTCATTTCAATATGCGTTGATGTTGAAATGTCAAACCCATCATGGCAGATTTATGTAAATATACATTAAAAATGCCTTGTAAAGTTACACAACTCTCCAATCAGAAATTGGTTTTCAAAAGTAGTAAACATTCCAAGCAAATTCCCACATGAAAAAACGAATTCACCTCCATACTTTCACAGTTCGATTTAACTCACTGACTGGTAAACATTCTACCAATTGTAATTCACAATTTGATCCCAAAGCTGAGCTCGCTCGGTTCAGCAAACTCTCCAGAACCATCTCACATGACTCAGGAAGATCTGAACCGCTTGTTTTTCTTTATCAATTTAATGACCGTAGATATACATTATCATCGCTCCGCCACGGTACATACATAGAAGCTGTATGATTAGCCAAGACGATGACGAAGACGACGACGTCGTCGCTTCGGTTGCATTTTCATTTCCATCGACTGCATCACCATCATCGTCATCAGCAGCAGCAGCAGCATCTGCATCACTTGGACCCGATGCGATCATCGGTCGCATCTGCCGGGGGTTGCCTCCACACGAGATGGGGCAGATGAAAGCGCGCGCTCGTTGGTTTGTTTTGCTCCGCCACATGATCATTCGGATGCTGATGGTTCGCGGAGAGACTGTGAATATTGTGGCGTAAGATCTCTTTTTGACTCCGTCTGGTGCCGTAAGTCGACGTCAGCTGTTGAGTGTTTTGTTTTGGTTTTCCACGTTATAGTTTTTTTCCCTCTCTCTCGCGTCGCCAATGTCTTTTGGAGTTGACCGACCACCGTCCTTCGTTGCAAGGCCCAAGCTGCGGAGTGGCGGTTCCTGTTTGTAGTATCGGGTGATCCCGGCTCTGCGCGGACGAAAACTGCCGATCGGGTGCAGTGGCGAAACGAAAGAATCAGAATCGGAGTGATAAATGAAGTTTGTTTACGATGGTGTGTTGATTTTTTCTTTTTGTGTGCTGTGCTTTGTGCCCTTCGGGAAGCCGTTTGTGTTGGGATCGAAGCTGCCGAAGAAGGAGAGCGAATTGATGCTCATGTTCAAATTAGTCAGTGGAGTTTGATTTAGAGAATGATGTTGGGGAAATTTATGGTTATTTGTTTGCCGGTGATATTTATTGGAGTTGTGTTCTAAAAGTGTTGCTCATTTGTGTTGAAAGCCAAGGGGGATAACGATCGGGAGCAGTTTATAGAGTTTGTACGGAGCAATGATTGGTTGAACTTGAGAAGCGGGCAAAAAGTGTTCACATGCTGAGATAATTGAGAAGTGGAGAGTTTTCTTGTGCGAGAACTCGTTCATGATAAACGACAAACGATTGGATAACTAATGTGCCGGTAGTTTGTGGATTGTAGGTACTCCATTGATTGAATTTTAATTGACGTTTTGCTGAACGAGTATGTCATGGCTTATTGACGAGACGAGGGAAATGTGTTCGTTACATTAGAAAGGTAAGTTGAGTGTTCTTTTCATCCATGAAGCAGTATTTTGGTTCAAATTATGGTTTTTATGCAAACACCGGTCAGAACAGAAAAAGGTAATTGTTATTCCAAATATCACCGCATAAAGGGCGATACGGTCAAAATTTGGTCAATATCAACTTGACGTATTTCTTTCAATTTTGCATTTAAAAACCTGAACACCCCTCATTTTGAAGGATGTGTGTGTGAGAATGTTGTTCCTATTTTGATTTTGGAATTCACTCTTCAGTTGTCAAAATACCGTCCAAGCAAGAAGAGCAGCGTATCAAAAATTTTGCTCGCGCATCGCGAAAATCCGAGCTACTCGCACGCAAAGTTGGCAAAATCGCTAAAAGTTGCCAAATCAACCGTTACAAATGTAATTAAAGTGTTTGGGGAACGTTTGTCGACAGCCAGGAAGTCTGGATCGGGGGAAATCGAAAACCGGAAGCCGCTGAGACGACAAAGAGAGTTGCCGGTAGTTTCAAGCGAAACCCTAACCTATCTCTCCGAGATGCCGCAAATAAGCTGGGTGTATCGTCTACAACCGTGCATCGAGCCAAAAACGAGCCGGACTATCGACTTACAAGGAGGTAGTGACTCCAAATCCCGATGATAAACAAAATACGACGGCCAAAGCGCGATCCCGGAGGCTGTACACGACGATGCTGACGAAGTTTGACTGCGTGGTAATGGACGACGAAACCTACGTCAAAGCCGACTACAAGCAGCTTCCGGGACAGGAGTTTTATACGGCAAAGGAAGGGGAAAGGTAGCAGATATTTTCAAGCACACGAAACTGTCAAAGTTCGCAAAGAAATATCTGGTTTGGCAAGCCATCTGTACCTGTGGCTTGAAAAGCAGCATTTTCATAGCTTCCGGGACTGTCAACCAAGAAATTTACGTGAAAGAGTGTTTGAATAAACGTCTGCTGCCTTTCCTGAAGAAACACGGTTGTTCCGTACTGTTTTGGCCGGATTTGGCATCTTGCCATTACGGTAAAAAGGCCATGGAGTGGTACGCCGCCATCAACGTGCAGGTGGTTCCCAAGGACAAGAACCCTCCCAACACGCCAGAGCTCCGCCCAATTGAGAAATACTGGGCTATTGTCAAGCGGAACCTAAAGAAGACCAAAAAACTGCTAAGGACGAGCAGCAGTTCAAGGCAAACTGGCTTTCTGCAGCGAAGAAGGTGGACAAGGTGGCTGTACAAAATCTGATGGCAGGGGTCAAGCGTAAGGCCCGGCAATTCGGATTTGGAAAAGCGGAAGCCTAACTGAATATTTTTCCTGAATTTTATACTAATTGAACTTGAAAAAGAAATTTAATTTGATTTTTTAAATAAACGATTTCACCGATTTACACGCGTTTTCCCTTGACCAAATTTTGACCGTATCACCCTTTAAACCTTTGTCCTTTTGACCGAAAACACGATAGTTCATGGCTGTACTTCGCCAATTCGATTGCCAATTGTTACTTCTCATATTATTTTCTCATTCATGTCACTCAGTTATCGAGAACTATTTCCGCAGGGCTATTAGCAAATATTCATAAGACGGGTTTAGCTTACCACTGTTGATCATTTTTCGTAGTATGGATCATACGTAATTTTCTCAGCACCTTATACTATTCATAGTTCATCCTCCTCATACAAGGGGGAGGAAATTTATCGAATCTTCCGGTTTGCTTATTGCTCTGAGATACCACCCAAGTAACACATCTTATTAATGTTTAGTACAGGGAGGCCACACAATCTTAATTTAAATACTCCTGCAGTTTTACCGAATTTTTCCGACTGGGAAAATAAGTTCAAATAAACTGGATTAAAAGATATGTTTGAAGTTTCTGAGGAAATAGTTCAATCTGACTTGTTTAATTTATGCAAAATGATGGATAGCAGCCGCAAATTGACTCCTTGAGTATTGCGTAACCTGCTTTGGTCTCTTATTTTGCAAGCGAAAACAAAGATCGCTTTACATAAGTCATTGATTTTCAAGCTTACAGAAGCATAAACATCAAAGGAAAATAGTAAGGCATTCGAGGTTTTCAAGTTCAAAATTATGTACGTGCGTTGCGTGCATATTGTAACAAGGCCTTCATGATTTAAACGTCGTTGACATTTTGTCTGAGCTACCAAACGCTTTTCATTTTGGTTCACCACCAGACCCTTTTCATTTATTGAAAGTCCTCGTTTCATCGCATTTGCCACAGGATGAGCACCTTTTTTACAAATACTGTCAAATTTGGCAGCTCTTTCTTGGAGCTCCTTATTTTCTCGGGATTCCGGTGAGCAACGTCTTTGAAGCCACCATTGAGAATTCTTTCAGACACAGCTCCATACTTTTATTAGCTGTACCCGTGAAGTGAGTTATAAGATCAGGGTTAATGCAGGTGACGTAACGCGTCAATTTTCTTTAACGGGATGAAAAATCTGCTTACAGACTCCTGAAAAACTCAGTGTGTGGGGATGAGGGTGCCAACTCCTCGACCCACTAAAAACCCACCCGTGCCTCTAGCCTTGCCCCCTCCCCCGGGACCACCTTTCAGTATTGCTTCAGGGAAGGGGCTATTGTGCATTAAGCACCCGCTTAAGTCTAACTACTTAGTCCTGTCGCTGGTCATTTCGTCACTTGTTCTGTAGCTCTTAGACAATCTGGGAGGCCACCATTTTTCCGCGTCGCAAATGTCCTGTTCTTGATACTTTATCTGGACAAGATTGTCCCGAGTCGTGTCCCAACCGCTCACGGCCATCATACCGTTCGTCGCGTCGATGAAGCGAGGGCAAACGAAGAAAACATGTTCTGCAGTTTCGCCCGGCTAGCACCACGTGGCGCTCTGTTCTTTCGAAGTCCGATCGCGCTCTTTGTATACTCCTTCTAGCTCGGTAGCAGGTTCTCCGGAGGTCAGCGATCGTCTCTGTCCACCAGTAAACCGGCAACCTTCCATCCCTAGGTTTGACCTTTCTGGGCATGGTTGCGTCGCACACTTGTGCAAGAAGTGCTACGAGTTGATGACCGCGAGGATCTTAGGTATCGCTCAATCTCTGTTCTCGCTCTAGCGCCTCTTTAAATACTTCTTTATCGAAGTACGATGTCCTCTGCGTTCGAACAAACGGAGTGGGTGCTCCTCCCTCTGTGCGCTGCCTAGCGCTGTGGGTGATGCTATAGCGAACCACCAGGTGGTCACTATAGGTGTAGCCATCCTCCACCCTCCAGTTGTTCAACAGCGCAGGGCTGCAGAACGTCACGTCGAAAATCGACTCCGCTCCGTTTCTATGGTAGGTACTACTAGTACCTACGTTGGCCAGGTCAACGTTGAGCCTTTCCAGGGCTTCTAGCAGAATCTGGCCTCTTGGGTTGGTAAGGCGACTGCCCCATTCTAACGCTCAAGCGTTAAAGTCGCCCGCTACTACCAGCGGGCTACGGCCAGTTAGCTCCGTTGTCATCCGATCTACCATTTGTGAAAACTGGTCAACCAAACACCTCGGCGGCGCATAGCAGCTGCAAATGAACAATCCGTTCACTTTTGCAACCGCGAAGCCTTCGTTTGAGTTGGACACAATCCCTTGACCTGAGAACCACCCTCTTAGACGTATCCGCAACCTAGTTTTCGTTACCGGCAGGGATACGATATGGGTCGGATATTATTGCGTTAGTCGCTCCTGACTCACGAACTGCCTGACAGCAGTTGCTGGGCCGCCTCACAGTGGTTTAGGTTCGATTGGGCTACCCGCACAGTGTTTGGCTTTTGGTTTACCCTTGTAGGCTGGACTCTTAGGACCTCCCGTGATGTGCTTGTCGTCTGGTTTCCCAGAGCACGTCATGCATTTGGGGGGCTCTTGGCAGTCGCAGGCCTTATGCCAATTCCCTCCGCACCTTCGGTATAGATCGCTCCTGTTGGGGCCTTTGCATTCCCACGACATATGCCCTTTCTCGAGGCACTTAAAGCATGCCTTGGGCGGCTGGTGAAGACACAGTGGGCAAACAGATCACCCCACTTTAAGTTTTCCACTCTTAGAGCCGAGTCTGCGGCGGCAACCGGCAGTCGTATTGTTGCCACTTGTGTCCCATGTGGACCGTCTGGCTGTTGTGGCAACCTCAACTCCACACTGGGACTTAATGGCCGTGGAGATTTTGCTAACCTCCGTGATCTTGTCCAAGTTTTAACATTGTAGAATCACCAACGTGGCTAGGACGCGTACCTCCACTCCCATTTCTAAGGCCTGTTCAGCCAGCTTTTTATACACTGGGCCCTTCAGCTTCGTGTCGCTTTTTCGTGTCGTGATACACTTTTTCTTTCTGAGGTCTATCTCCCTTTTTTCGGACCTTAATCCAATGGTTTTCCCTGCCTCTGGAAGGGCTATCGCTAGTCCCTCTTTCGTTGTCCCGTTCATTACTGGGACCTGCCCTATCACTTGTGCTACTCGTGGCACGTGGGGTTTCACGCAACTCCGAGGTGATGTTGGCGCTATTGGGACCTTTGCCGCCATTGCTGCCGTTGCCTTTTTTGCCTCCCTTGTTGCCGGGGAAACTCTCTTCACGCCCCGCGGGACTTGCAGTTGGACCCGTCAGTCCCAACACCACGCTCGAATATGTGTGTAGGTCCATATGGCGGTCAGAAACCAGCCACTACTTTGAGCCACCAAGTGCGGTTTCCCGAGGCAACTGCCTTGCACGCTTGGATGTCCCTGCCATCTCGCGCTTCCGTCTGTGTGTGCTTGCAGGCGGATTCCCTGGACTTTTCCGCTGCAACTAAACTTGCCATTTCCCTGGCAATTTGGTCGGCTAGAGCATAGCTTTCTCGTTCGTCCCTCTCGCGCACATGCCGTCAGAACGGACATACGAAGCTGCAACAAGCTATGTTTGAGGTCCTTGCTGATGTTGTTGCGACTTGACGTAAAGTTGATTATCGCATTCAGCTGTTCGGCGACTACCTGCTCTGTATGAAGCGTGCCATGCTTCCTCTCCATGGCTCGCATGAGCCCCAGGTCCATCAACGGCCTCTCCCTGCTCTTGAGGCAGTCCAGCTTCCGTACGTATCGGATGCGCCGCCAGATCCTGCCTTCTTGCTTGCGTCAAATGGTTTGTCAAAGGAGATTTGTTGAGCAGTTTCTTCAAAAAACGACAGTAAAAAAATCTTTGTCGAAAATTTTTGCAGACTTGATGAAAAAAAAAAAAACAACTTTCGTACCAGCAAACTAAGGCAATAACAACACCGGCCTTTCCCGAATGCAGGTCTTGTAGGAAATGGATAGGAATATGTTGACGTGATTGTCGCTTTATTGGATGCCGAGAACACGTCTGCACTTCCACTAGAAATCACTGGGATGTTGGATGAAATTGTTGGGTTTGCAGCGAGATCCGCTTTGGTAAACGATGTGCTGAATTTAATTGACATCGGCAGCTAATAAGATACTTAACTATGTTCCCGGTTTGTTCACAGAGATGCACATTAAAGTTATTCAAATTTTGGCACCGATTTAAACCAACAGTAAGGATGCTGTTGGGGCCACTCACAAGTGTGAGTGGTTAATTTCAGCAAAATACAAGAGTATGTTAAAACATCGAGTTTGAGGACCGATTTACACTAACAGTGGGGATGTTGTTGGGTCCGCTCACAAGTTTGGGTGGTTAACAGAAAAAGAACTTATGATACACAGCAGTAAAACATATACACTACCTGAATCACCGTCCCTAAAACCTTGAAGCAGATAAAATGCAATTAATACTAAGATGCAGCTGTTTACCTACATGCAGCTCAATTTTTTTTTATATTTTTCTCTGTTCGGGACATAAACTACTGCGACCAGTATATCCCGTATCCTTTGTTTAGTGCATGTCGAGTTACTTCATCACTATTGAGAAATGATGAAGTATTCGGTGTTGTTACTGTTGTCTTTGTTTCTTTAGTTGAATCGAGTTTTAATGAAAGTTTCCGCTATTAAAACCTTTTGAGGAGTCAGAGCATTCTTCAAAGGCACGCCCTTTATCAGTTAAACCCGCTGCAAAGAAAACAAACAATGACTCCGATACTGATCATGAATCAAAACCCTAGTCATAACCAATTCAAACTATAGAATATCAATTAGAAAATGAGAATTCACTTCAATTCGGTGGTTCAAATCGAGTATTGTCACTTTTCACAAGATATAAAATGTAATAAGGACTAAGATATGTTCCTTTGACTACAAAAACAAATATGTTCCCTAGTTTGAATTAATTCAGACTTGAGTGCGGTGGTGGATCTGATACCCCGTAACGCACCACGAAAAGGTGATCTACCAGCGTTTTGGGGCTAATGAACTACCTCTTATTAATGTTTCCAGATAAAGGACTAGTAATGGATACAACAATCTACCGAGCCTCTGCCTTAAGGCTTTTATTAACGAAAGAGACTTTTTTCTGTTAAGCTGTTTAGCAGGACTAAATCCTGTTTTAAAATAAGTACGACTTAGTCGAAGACGACAAAAATATGCATAGAAATAGCTATCATAGTCCAAATTTTCAATTGTTTCTTAGCAGCACAACACGCTTTCAATTCAATGCTTAATTTCCAAAACTGCCTACTACACTTTATTTTAAAACCACGATCCATTACGAGCAATGAATTGTAATATACCTCAGCAAAACAACTTAGCCTTTTCCATCACCATACAGATTCCATCCAAAATCACAACCTTTTAGAAAATCATTAATTATCGATGTGATACCTGCCGAATCGGCATTTTTCCATTATTCACATCAAACCAATCAATGCCCGGAGCGATTATCTGCGCCGTAAAATGCGAGAATCACTTACTATTCTACTCGCGCTTCGACAATTAACCACTTTCCGTCTAAACTGTTCCGATCATCGGCGATCATCGACGCTGCGAATCAAAAGAAAACAGCCGAAACATGCAAACGGACCCGCGCGATGGTGGCGGCACCTATAACGTTTCAATTTCTTAATAACTCTCCGAACGGAGCCGCGCGAAAGCAATTATTCCACATTACATGATAATTGAATGATGATGTTGAATATCCGCAGCAGCTCAGCAGCGCCGCACAGTAGCCGCACTCTGCACACCTACCAAAACTGGCCCGATATGATGATCGCTCGCTCGCCGGGGCCTTTCTTTCACTTATCTCCTTTGTATCCCCCGGAGGAACGAGGGAGAGGGTGAGGAGGGGAAAAGGAACCGGTGAATGAGTAATGACTCCCAATGCGGTCATCAGAGAAGGAACGAACTCATATAGAATCGGAGACGAACGAGGTCCCAGCGAAGAATGATTCAGCTACTGTTCCAGAGGCGCCCCATGTTGGTTAAAAAGATTCATCTCGCCAGCCCTTGTCGTCTTTGTGAAGCGTTTTTGTTTTTCGTTTAAATTCATATTGAATGGTCTTTCAGTCATCATAATTATATCAGTAGCAACCTCTTCGGCTGGGAATTGTTGTACTCCAGACGGGGAAACGTTTCTACAAAGTTTGCGTGCACGGAGACGAATGCGGCTCTGTTTTCAACTGTTTCACGCGAATAATCTCAGACGGAAATTTCCCCCAGTGCCCAGCATGTCATGATTGATGGCCAATACCGCTGGAAAGCAACATCTTCCATACACCTTCAATTACCGAACAAAGTCGCTGCCGTATGGGAACTACATTTAATGAGATGAGCTGAGGCGCAACCTTTTCTCACTTCGGCCACCGCCGCACCGCTACACTAACCCATTGACATTGAATTTCATTCATTAGAAGAAAAAAAAACACCCCGGCCTGAACTGATTGTAGAATCACTACCGACCCGCAAATTCGTTAATGACACACTTATCAGATATGGCCACGGATTGCACTTACATATGGCACACACTATCTCGGACCTGCCTTGGGTAAAAGATCAGCCCCCGGGCGCTTGCTTTCGAAGTCTCCCACACCTATTCAATTCAAATTAATAGCTTGAAAAAGCGCGATATGCCTGCGCTTGCATTTCTCTGTACTGAACTGAACCGGTGGCGGCGGTTGAATTTCGTTACATGATCCGATCCGGCACATCGACCTTGCCCGCCGAGAGTAGCATTTTTCTATGCCAAGATTAGCGTGCGATTAGAACAGATGAACAGTTAAGCGTTTAGAGGTTGCTATCGGAAATTTCTATCTGGTGCCCATATATTAGGCTGGCCGCTCCGTTCTAGGAATAGCAACTATAGGCACATCCGATTCCGTTCACTGCGGGCCTGGTGCAGCTGGGCAGGAATGTTCCCTCGGAAGCGGTAGGAAAAACTTGGAAATGGCTGGAGAGGAGTGAAATAAAAATAGAGGCGATGTTGTCCGTTCGATCCGTGCGCAAAATTTGAATAAATTCATGGTGCACAGTCTTTACTGATCGTTTTGATCGACAATCGGTTGGATATATTTTCGGCTGTGCCAAATAATTATTACTAATAGTCGGTAGTTTTGGGTAATTTTGACACCGTAAGAAAGACACACATAAGGTTAAAAGTAGTGCTTTCTATGTTACAGAAATGTCATCATGCGTTGATAAACACACTTGTTTTTATTAGAACCAGTAGTATCAAATCATTATTTCACCCTAAAATTTACTCAACGTTTTTCAAACAAAACTATTTATTTTTGGGTTAAGGATTTGGGAAGAAGATTAATGGAAATTTTTAAATTTGCTGTCCCCTATGCTCAAACGATTCCATACCGCGTCCTCAACAGGCTCTTGTAATTGGAGCACAATTGATGAGAAATTGACACTAGCCTTTTCGTTAGTCATACTGATAAAATGATCTTAACACACTATCAAAATGTCATGTAAATTTCAATCCCTTGAGACCGACACCTGCAAACGTCCTTTAGGACACAAGAATAAGTTGAAAAAGATGAGAAAATAAATTCAATCAAACACATTTTCCGTCAAGTTGCGTATGTGTCAGTTTCAGGACACACAATTTTACTCGAAATCTTTATTTACGTTCCCCGACTTTTTACAAACATGAATCACGTCTTGTGTAAAGTTCATAATTTATTAGAGTGTAGGTTGTCTTAAAAAAAAATTAATCATCTACGAATATCTTATCGAAAGGCTTATTTAGCTTAGAAGTTAACCAAATTTTAATGTGTTTATTTGACAAAAGTGCATGCAACCTTAAACAAAAATAGTAAAAACCAAATATGCAACATCGATGAAATTCACCATCTCGCCATCAGATCTGTGCGCCACCGCGCTGCGCTGCCACCGCCGACGGTTTTATAGCGGCGCCGACGCCACTGTTTTCGACCGGCGCGCCGATGAAATTTTTTTCCGTGTATACATCCCCTCAGTTAAGGGTCACCCACAATTGATACGTTGCGGATGCGGTGACGTTAACTTGACAGAAAACCTATAGGAAAACTGTCAAATTCACGTAAACGCATCCGCAACGTATCAATTGTGGGCCAGCCATTATGTTCATTATCGTCCAAACACAATGATAACGGAAACGGATCGCAAAACGGCAATTGTGACAGTTGCTGCAAATGACTTCGATATGTCCAATTAGAATCGGCTTGGATCTAGCCTGTTTATTTAACGACAAGCTTTGCCATTTGCCGTTGCCGTTTCATTGTGTTTGGACCAATAGCCCTTAAGAAATCTACTACGGTCCAGATCACGAATATACGAGGAAACATGCTCCCAGCGCCTACAACATAGTTTGTATAATCAAGGCCCATTTATTTATGTTAATTAAAATTAGGATGGTCCCCATTTTCATGGAAATACAAAAACTAACTTTTTTATTTGCAGAAATAGACGTTTACACCTCTTAGCAAAGTTGTAGCGCAGAATATTTAATGGAATTTTTAAATATAAATTTTTTTGTAGCTTGAAATTGACCGATTCTAGAGCAATTTTCCTCATCAACTTAGGTGTATACGCATAAAAAGTGATTTTTTTGTCCTTACTTTTTTATTCCAATTTCCACCGTTAAGTAGTTTTGCAACGAGTTGTAGACCTTTTAAAGACGCGCACTTTGGTATACAAACTTTACCGCTAGCTTCAATCAATCAATAGTTATTGAAGTTTTTCAAAATAAAATATGCCCATTTAAAATGTTGATTTTCATGATTGCGGCAAACACAAAAAAAAATTCAAGCCATCATTTGAAAGAACAACTTATATTGAAAATATGTGAAAACTAGAGATATGTTGTGTTTGTATCCTGAGAAAATTACATTTAAATCTGGGATGGTTTAAGAAGATAAACTTCAATAACTATTGATTGGTTTAAGCTAGTGACAAAATAAATATATCAAAATACGCGCCTTTAAAAGTTCTACAACTCGTCTGAACAAAACTTAAGGATGAAAATTGAAATAAAAAAGTAAGGAAAGAAAAACTTTTTTTTTGGTACACCCTAAGCTGACGAGGGAAAAGTTGCTCTAAATCGGTCAATTTTCAATTGTCAATTTGAACTTCATTCTCAACATTTTCCCGGCGAATAGCGACGGGGCGGTGGTGATGGACGACGAGACCTGTCTCACCCTGGATGACAACGGCTGTCAGGGCACTTCGTATTTTACGTATTTTACGAAGAAAGTGAGCTCCGAGGTGAAGTTCATTTCACCAAGCTTCCTAAGAAGGTGCTGCTGTGGCTGACAATCAGCGAGAAGGAGATGTCAATGCCGCTCTTCTTTTGGTCCGGAATGGCCGTGAACGGGTAAATTTATAGTACGAAATGCCTGCCGAAAGTTGCGTCGTTCATCAACACATACCATAAGGGTAAAGACGCGGTATTCTGGCCGGATCTGTCGTCAGCCCACTACTCGAAGCGATTGTCGGCGAACCCAGCCAACGTCCCCAGCTGCGTCCCATCGAAAATTTCTGGGCCAACCTGAAGCGTAAAATCTACTCTAATTCCCTCATCAACTTAGGGTGTACCATAAAAAAAGTTTTTATGTCCTAACCTAAAGTACGCGTCTTTAGAAGTTCTACAACTCGTTGCAACACTACTTAACGGTGGGAATTGGAATAAAAAAGTAAGGACAAAAATATCATTTTTTTATGGTACACCCTAAGTTGATGAGGGAAAATTGCTCTAAATCGGCCAATTTTTAAGCTACAAAAAAAATTTAAATTTAAAAATGCAATGACATTTTCTGCGCTACAACTTTGCTAAAGGGTGTAAACGTCTATTTCTGCAAATAAAAAAGTTAATTTTTGAATTTCCGCGAAACTAACATCAAAATTTGGGCCTTAATTATACAAACTATGATGTAGAACATCACTTTGCTGTAAAGTTTCAAGTTTAGGCGCTGGGAGCATGTTTCCTCGTAAGTTCGTGATCTGGACCATAGTGCAATGCGATCAAACCAGCGATGTGTGGAAAAAATTGACTGCACTAAAATATGTCAAAAATGGTTTTATTCATCATCTGCTTCCTGACAGAGTGTTTAACAATGTATATCAAAACGAAGCAAAAGCCTGGTCTGAAGACTGGGATTGAGATATTGAGAACGCAATCGATTGGTCGTTGGCATTCAACAAGTAATTTTAATTTAAAATGAAATTGTTTATTTTTCCTTAAGGTCCAAACGTAATGTGGACGGAAACGGTAAGTTTGACAGTTGTCGCAAATGATAAAATGATTTGAACGAAATTTCTCAAACATACTCAATATAAGAGAATACGTATTTCGGCATAAATATATATTGTTTGGACTCAAGAATAACTTTTGAGAAGGGCTTCTGCCTTTTTGTTACAGCAGATTTAGGAAAACAGTAACTTGGAAATCATTCGTTTTAGAGAAAAATTGACTGAGAATAAATGAGGGGTAATCAAAATGTCTATGAAAAAATTATACACTGAAAAAAATTACATTTTAAAATCATTATTACAGCTGAGAATTCAAATTCCCAAAATACACTATTTTTAATCATTTTTAAATTTCGATGGTAGCATTTGGACATAAAAGCCATTGTTTAAGAGGTAAGGATAACGTGGCAATTTTTTTTTTTAAAGTTTTTCCGATAGCAATATTTGGAAGATTTTCGTAATTTATTTTCGATGTTGGAAGATTTTCATAAAATTCGTTTATGTTTATCAAAAGAACGTTTCTATGTCAAAATATGATTCTACATCAAATTTTTAATCGAAATGTGCATAATAATGATCTCCCTTAAGGTAACCGTTTTTGATATATTTTGAACTTAATTTCATGAGTGACTAAAAACTTAAGAAACATGCCTTTTCCATAAGTTATTCGAGATGGTCCATCACTAAAACTATGTTTGTTTCAACAAACATGGATATTCCAACATCGTTTTCTTTAACTTTCACGGGATAAGACTAGCAATGTACAAGTTATAGGAGATAACATCATCATTATTGTTATTAATTCCACGACGGTTTGGTCGATTTGATAAGTGAGCCCAGGCGCCGAATTTCGGATCTTAAAACGAACAACTTCTTGTACGAATGCTTGTGAGAAAAATTTGTTTGTTTCGAGAACCAAAATGCGGCCCAGCTTTTGGTAAACCTAAATAGTTGTTTGATGTGACTTTTAGCTATAAATATGTACACAATAATGTGAAATGAAATTTCCATACGAAACATATAACTGACCAGAAGTCTAGTATTTCTGAGGTATAGTGAAGTATACGTATTAAAATTGCTATCATATTTATCTACTGTGGATTAAAACCCACAGAATTACAAAATTTCTTATGAAATTGACGTGGAATCCACCAATAAAGTCAATAATGTTGAAGTAATCTCCTCTAACATTCAAACTTTTAGTTCAATGGTTTCAGAGTCAAAAAAGTTGTTGGAATATGCATATTAGTTGAAATTAACATAGTTTTGGTGATGGACCATCTCGAATCACTTATGAAAATGGAGCGTTTTTTAAGTTGTTAGCTACTCAGTAAATTAAATTCAGAATGTCTCGAAAACGGTTACTCTGAGGGAGATCATAATTATAGATATATCGATTATTAGTTTCGAGGTAACATCATGTTTTGCCATTGAAAAGTACTTTTGATAGGCATAAATTAATTTTATGAAAATCGTCCAAAATTTGCTATTAGGCCCAATTTTTAACAACTTTTTATCCACGTTGTTTTAACCTCTCAAATCCAAATTTTACCATCGAAATAAAAAAAAAATAGTTATATTGTATATTGGGAATTTGAATTTTATGTTGTAATTATGATTATTCATGCAAAAATATGATGTTTTTTCAGTGTATATTATTTTATTAACATTTTGATTCCCTACTTTTTCTTCTCAGACATGTTTTCTCTAAAACAAACTGAAAAAACTAAATTTTAATACATTGATTCAAACATTTCAAAACTCGGATGGGAAGATGAATTAGGGCATCATTGAAGTTGCAATTGGACAATGGAGTGGACAGAGAACCGCTTAACTGAGTTGCGTTTTTTGTTATTCATTTTATTGGATAATATTGTTGGAAGAAGTTTCTTTTCTTCCCACAGGTTTCACGTATTCTCTTTGGCCCTTCATACAGCAGTATGTTGAATTTAGAACGGTAACAAATCTTTCTGTTAAGTGGAACCGCATGCAGGGCAAGGCCAACGCTAGGATGGTGGTTTCCTACATACATACATACATTCATGCAATGGTATGATGAGTATAATCAGTGGTTTTTAAGCTTAATCAAGTCTAAAAACCCGCATTAATCCACCGATGGTGAGACTGAACCCTTCTTACATTTCACCAGAATTACAAACTCAAATGTGGGCAATATTGTACTGGATACGTATTTTCATCAGAAATTCCAAGAAGATTCAGAAATATTCAATATGCCATACATTCAGTTGATAAAATGAACTTTTTGTCAATCCTGAACGTATTGTTCAGGATTGAACAAAAATTAAAATATTTCCATTAATAGTCTTTAATGACCTGTGTATGTTAGTTATATAAAAGGGGAAATAACATAAGTATTAGAAATTTCATATAATCAGTCCATAGCATGAATTATTAGACAATCCTAAGCGTCAATTTTGATTATCGATATGGATTCAAGATTCTTAATAAGTACATGTTCGTTGAAAATAGTAAATGGAGACTTTGTGTAATTTTCGAATATACTCGTTGCAGTTGAAAACCAGCCACTCGAGCCAATCGATGCTGCTCTAATTCTATACAGTAGCATAGTGTGGCTAGTCCGCTGTATGTGCTATACAACGCTCCAGATGCGACACAATAGAATGCAAGCGGCATCGATTGGTGTGATTGGTCTTGTTCGGTTTTGCACTGCAACGAGTATATTGTCATCTCACAATTATGTGCTCTCAGGTATTGTTTTGGTCATATCTCCATGAAGAATTATCCAATCATAATGAAATTTTGACCAGTTATTTGGAGATATCATAGCTTTCATTTGGCACCAACAAAACTAAAATTGGTACACAAATAGCTCAGTATGTAATCGAAGACTAAACTATTTGATTACTATTATAATAGGCCTTCAAGTACTGTTTCGTTCATATCTTCGTAACGAAATGTCCGAATGAGAAAAAAATCAATAGCGTTCTATGGGAATGTTGTAGCTTCTATTAGCTGTCAACAGAACTAAAATCGATTCACAGATGGCTGAGAAACCGATGTGACATTATTTGTAACGCACACACACACATACACACACACATACACACACACACATACATACACACAGACATGTGCTCAGTTCGTCGAGCTGAGTCGAATGGTATATGACACTCGGCCCTGTGGGCCTCGGATAAAAAGTCGAGTTTTCAAGTTTTCATTTTTTTTCCTTCGCTATCTTCATATCATATCTCCCCATCTGAAATTTCACTTTCTTTATTCCTGTTTGTCTCATGTAATAATCTTTCTCTATTTGCTCTGTTCTTTTCAAGCATCTCAAAAAAAAATCATATTATGGAATTTTACTGCACTATAAGAATATATCCACGTTATTACTATTTTATATTTTCTTTTTTCATTTTAGCAAACTCAAAGGGATGATTCTTTTTACTAGCTAAAACATGTTCAAATAACTAATACACTACCCAAATTCTCCAGTTTATAGTACTTTCGTCTTACAGTTTCCAGGTTTTCGCTAAACATAACCTAAAACTTATTTTTCAAACTATTTTGTCTAAGCCCAAATTGTCCAAATAACGCATTCATATTATAAAATAATTACATCATTTTTTACAAACATGCAGGACGGAAGGACCAGAAATGAAGTAATTTATTCGAGTGATTGTGGAGAGTGTGACAGTGTCTCCCTCCATCAACTCTCCCATTCTTATTCATTGGCTCACTTGTTTTGCAAAATACCTAGATACTTGTGCTGCTCAAGAGCTTCCTCTTCCATCTCTGAAACGAAGAAAAAAAAAAGAAAAGGGTTTCGGCGATGCTCTTTTGCCGCAGTGACAATCTTCCGGCTATAAACCGTGTTCCAAAGCAATGGCACGGCGAAAAGGGGAGGCTCGAGCTAGCATTTCATAATAATTACTGTCACGGAGATAAGATAAGAATAATGGCTGAACAGAAGGGGTTTACACAAATAAAAAAAAGCAGTTCATTGAGATCACGCGAATCAGGTTTGCTGCTCGCTCAATGACCGCAGAAACACAGCTTGACTTATTTGTGGCGTGGCGTGTGATTCAAAGACCCCACTCATTGAAGGGTTGCACTTTTATTCCATCCCTGACTGGCTCTCTATGTATATAGCTACATCGGGGAGTAATGATCCACTTCCCTATTCAAGGGAGCCCGTAAGTGTGCTGCAATTAGCGAAATTAGCAAAAGTAAACAATCGTTGCGGTCTGGCATTTGTTTTGATTCGGGCGCAGTGTAAGGATGGCGGATTTGTTTCAGGTTATTAGATGGAGATGTTTTGTTTCCATGAACATCACTTTCTAAACAAAAAAAATGCAGGTATTCTAACACTCTTAAAACATCCGTCACGTGATTGGCAATGATTTGTGAGCTTAAGATTTTACTTGACAGGAACAATTGACAATCTTTTGTTCCGATTAAATACGACACCCTTTTGCGTCTGAATAATTACAAATTACAATGCAAAAAATCAATATCCTGTGAGATAAGATTGTTTTCACAATTCATGAAAAAGACTTGATATAAAAAGAACACGAAAAAAATAATTAATTGCTGAGCTTTCTTCTATGTTCTATGTAATCCAAGTACTCGATAAAAAAATAGATGATAAGATCTACGAGTAGCATCACTACTATTTGAGCAATTGGTACAGTATAAATTTATGGAGGTTCAAAGACCTAAGGTGAAAGTTATATTCAGATTAAAAGTGGTTTTCGGTTAAGAAATGCCTGGAATTAAGATCTTCAGGTCTACAAACGCACTAAGGAACGTTAATGCAAATCCAAAAAAAAATCTAACATATGATCTGAAAATACAGTTCCCATCATTCTTAGAGAATGCTTTAGTGAAGGAAATATATTGAGCTGCGGGGTGTTGAAATGTCGTCTTTTTATCATTTTACGCCTTTGGCCCTTCAAACTGCATGTGATGTGATAGCCAAGTAAGAGCAGCTGGTATTATGAGATCTTGAGGTTTTTGAACAAAAACATAAACAATACCTTTGATATCACGTCTCTCTTCTTTTTCTTACATTCAACTGCAGAATTCTTACCGCATGCTCTATTTATGCGGTATTAACAAATCTTCACTGTTGAAATACTTAACCAAACTGCAATATAATCTTTCATCTACCGGGTGTATAGGTGTGTTTTTTTTTCCAAAAACATCAAAGATCTAACCTGAAGTCAGTATTGAACTACATATATTTTATAGGGCATGTGTCCTTTGCCTAAGCCTAATATGAAGCAGTTCATTACCTTGTTAACTCCTTTTAACTCATAAAGTAATTGAGCTGTAAACAATATTCAACTTGTAAAACATGGCCCAAGCAACATACAAGTTGTATCATGGTTGAAAATACTTTTATATTATTAGATTTGGTTATAAAGATGCTTGCTCAACATAAAATCACGAAGATGTGTTACTCGGGTGGCTTTGATAAGCTGAATAAGAAGTTTGCTGTTCTGAACTACGAAAAGTTAAACAACTATGGATGTAATATGGGTTTTTAAGCGCCCTTTTGTCTATTCGTAGATGCTACTTCGTCTTATCATTTAGATCCATTCATGCTGAAGAATACATTAAGTCCTACGTAACACTGCGAGACTCTCTTCATCGACTTTCTTTTTGCGTTCCTATGCCTATGAAGGAACATGTTTAAGTATTTTCAGCACACAATACGGTAATAAAAAGTGTAGACAGGGATCCAATACGTCAAAAACATCAGCAAATAGTTTAATAGGCACACTATAAATGGAAGAGAAAGCCAACCAAGAGTATCTTTCAATGTTACATAGGACCTTATGCACTGTGCAGCTTGAATTGATTATAAAAATGTTGTATAGTTTATTTTTATAATTTATTTTGAGCTGTATTTGCTGTAGAAAAAAACATTGTTTCACAAGGAAATTAAAATCAAACTACTTTGAAACATCTGTATGATTTTCACATATGATCGATCAGCTATTTCAATTCAAAACATTAGAACTTTTATCTGAAAAGATAATACATTACTTCGATTCTGGCTTAGATAAGCCATTTGAAAATATTTTAACCACATAGCAATGCATTTTAGTTCAAACTTTTAGAAATTCACACATTTTAAAATGTTATTAATATATTTGGTTATATGTAGTTCGCAACACTTTAAGGAACGTGTCCTTATAATTGTGTCTACGTTTTTTTTATAAATCACGCCACCAAATCATTGCCTTGAAAAACCTCCACGCGCCAAATTTGTTTCCATTTGCTTGATTAGTTCTCGAGTTATGCAGAAATATGTGCTTCATTTGTATGGGAGTCTCCCTTATAGATTGGGAAGGGGTTTCAAACCATCATAAGAACCATCCCCGGTCCCAGGAACCGCTGCATACAAATTTTCACGCTGATCGGTTCAGCAGCTTCCGAGTCTATGAGGATCAGACAGACCGACAGACAGACAGAAATTCATTTTTAGATTTATACAGGGTGTCTTACAATAGGGGTCACTAAAACAAAATGGGATTGTAGCAAAACAAATCAACCAAATCAAAGCATTTATTTTTCATTTGAAAGATACAAACCATATTCGTTCAATTTGAATCTCTCGCTCTATTATATGAAAACTTTACGAAAACGCTTTGTAAATCCATCGCATGATTTCCTAAGGCACGCAGGAATTCGGTCCCAAATATCAACCAATTGTTTATGAATTGATCTTAAGCAAGCCCTAATGCCTATATGTTCACCCAAAATAAAAAAAGCAAGATTGTAATGCAATTTCGCATGATTTGGTTTCATTTCTCGAAATAGATCGCAACTTGGAGAAAAAATGCAACATTGGTCGTGGGCAAAAAAGCAACACATCAATTCGCCTTGAAACATTCAATGTGTGAGTGAGGTTGTGCAGTGTTTTAGTGTTGAGTATAAGATAGGAGTCCGGAAATTCAATGGCTCACAAAAAAAAAGCGAACACGATTCGCGTAATCGAGATTCAAACCGAGGCCGTCTGTGTCATGGCTCTAGTTTGTATCCATCCAGCCATTTTCACTAGATGAAAGTAATGGAACAGAAGCCCTACAGTTGCTTCGATTGTCGCGGCACTCGGCGATACTGCAATGAAGTAAATTTCTCTCACACACACTTGCATAGGTTCGTTTATTTCATAAAGAAGGGCAAACTCGAAGAGAGGGATGGCGGAGTGCGATGACGAGTGAAAATAAAAATAGAACACTTGACAGCGGAATTCCAACAGTGCACTATGGTCCAGATCACGAATTTACGAGGAAACATGCTCCCAGCGCCTAAACTTGAAACTTTACAGCAAAGTAATGTTCTACAACATGGTTTGTATTATCAAGGTCCGTTTTTGATGTTAATTAAAATTAGGGTGGTCCCCATTTTCACGGAAATACAAAAACTAACTTTTTTATTTGCAGAAATAGACGTTTACATCCTTTGGCAAAATTGTAGCGCAAAAGATTTTATGGAATTTTTATCAAGAAATTTTTTTTGTAGCTTAAAAATTGACCGATTTAGAGCAATTTTCTCTCATCAACTTAGGGTGTACCATAAAAAATTGATTTTTTTGCCCTTACTTTTTTATTTCAATTCTCACCGTTAAGTTGTATTCGAACGAGTTTTAGAACTTTTAAAGACGCGCACTTTTAGATACAAATTTTGCCGCTAGCTTCAACAAATCAATAGTTATTGAAGTTTTTCTTAAAAAAATACGCCCTTTTTAAATGTTGATTTTTATGATTGGGGCAAACACAAATATATTTAAAGACGTCATTTGAAAATACAATTTATATTGCTCAACATATGTGAAAACTAGAGATATGTTATTTCTGTATCTTGAGAAAATTACATTTGAATCTGGGATGGTTTTAGAAGAAAAACTTCAATAACTATTGATTGGTTAAAGCGGCAAATTTAATACATCAAAATGAGCGCCTTCAAAAGTTCTACAACTCTTCAGAACGACTTAGAGCAACTTTTCCCTCGTTAACTTAAGGTGTACCATAAAAAAAAGTTTATCTGTCCTAACTTTTTTATTTCAATTTTCATCGTCAAATTTTGTTCTAAAGAGTTGTAGAACTTTTAAAGGCGCGTATTTTGATGTATTAAATTTGCCGTTAGCTTTAACCAATCAATAGTTATTGAAGTTTTTCTTCTAAAACCATGCCAGATTCAAATGTAATGTTCTCAAGATACAGAGATAACATATCTCTAGTTTTCACATATGTTGAGCAATATAAATTGTATTTTCAAATGACGTCTTTAAATATTTTTGTGTTTGCCCCAATCATAAAAGTCAACATTTAAAAAGGGCGTATTTTTTTTAAGAAAAACTTCAATAACTATTGATTTATTGAAGCTAGCGGCAAAATTTGTATCTAAAAGTGCGCGTCTTTAAAAGTTCTAAAATTCGTTCGAATACAACTTAACGGTGAGAATTGAAATAAAAAAGTAAGGGCAAAAAAATCAATTTTTTATGGTACACCCTAAGTTGATGAGAGAAAATTGCTCTAAATCGGTCAATTTTGAGGCTACAAAAAAAAAAATTCTTGCTAAAAAATCCATGAAATTTTTTGCGCTACAACTTTGTTTAAGGATGTAAACGTCTATTTCTGCAAATAAAAAAAGTTAGTTTTTGTATTTCCGTGAAAATGGGGACCACCCTAATTTTAATTAACATAAAAAATGGGCCTTGATGATACAAACCATGTTGTACAACATTACTTTGCTGTAAAGTTTCAAGTTTAGGCGCTGGAAGCATGTTTCCTCGTAAATTCGTGATCTGGACCATAGTGCAGTGGTCACGAGCGTAACTCATTCCGTGGTATTGTCTTACCCATATTGAAAAGTTGTTGACTGTTGAACAAAGATCCAACGGTTGCTTCGACTGTCGAGGCACTAAGCACACAGCGATGAATTTGTTTCGAGGAATCTGTGTGCTGCCAACCGCTTGCACACACTTGCATGGCTTCGTTCATACCATAAAACGCTTTGTGGATCATGATGGGCAAAATTGTCTATTCTGAATCATGCGGATTTCTCAAGATATGGTATCAAAAACTGCAATTGCATTTTTTGCCACCTTTTCAACTTTTGGGTGTTGAAGCATACAACCCCAAACAAAGTAGTCAAGTGGGTTGAGCTCCCGTTAAGATGCAGGCCATTCTTTGTTTGTGATGAAATAGGAGAATTTTTTTCCCTGGCTTGCTTTTGAGGCTCCGTCAACCCGTGAACCCGTTGTTTCTTGTACGGCTTGGATTCTAGATAATGTCTGAGGAGCCTGTTCATTGAAGCAGAGGACATTTGAAATTGGTTGCCCAATTTACGGCCACATACGGCTGGATTTCGTCTTATTCGCTCTTTCACACATTTGATATTTTTCTTCGTTCTGGAAGTTCGTCTGGCATCACCTTTGTGTGAATCTGGACATTTCCAGTTTCCTTGAACCGTTTAAAGGTTCGAAAAACAAAATGTTTACTCACTCCGAACTTTTGTCACTTTTTTTTCAAATTTTTGGTCAATCAAAATTGGAAAACTGATCCCTATCATTTCCGTAGGAATGATGAAATTTTGAAATGTTCTTTCCGCTATGTTAAAACAATTTCAAATCGTGTTCTGAACAACATCTTGAAATTTGAGCACATTTGATTAGAAACTAACACTAAAAAGAATTTCTATAATGAAATTGCGAAAACTATGGAGAAAGCAAACCTTTCGTTCAATAGTTATTCTTATAAAAAAAAAAAATCTCAACTACAGTTTTGCCAATCATTGGTTTTCAGAAAAAACGTCCAGTAAGAATGTTCTTAATCAGTTTATAAGAGATTGATAATCTTTTGACATGATGCTCAGTCCCACACTGTACAATGTGACATAGTAGCCATGATTTGTTCACCGAAAAAATAATGAATTTTGACAGGTGTGTACAATTTTCTCTCGTTTGATTCCAAGCGGAATGAGGCATAAAAACGATATTATTTGAAATCTTTAGTACAATTCACAAACGTTCCATATTAATGATCAATATCAGATGTTTCAGGAATGATATTGATCCTCTTATGGATCATTTGCAATCTGTTTATGGGTAATCGGTAAAATTTTATTGATCATACCCCAGATATCCCAAGTAACACTTTTAGTTTTATTTCAGCCGTATAGCACTCCTCCTGGCTTTGTTGATGAAACTACATATATTCAAAACTGTTTTGTCCACCAACACCTCCTCTACGCATCTTTTAAGCCGAAATGTGTACAAAGTGGCCTACTATAAAGACGGTTGTGAAAACGAATTATTTAAACCTGTATAAGACCATAAAGATTTCGAAAATGTTCTAGTGAAAGATGCTCTGACCACTTGAGATCGTTCATAAAACCTATTGGCTGCCATGAAAACCAGCATACGGTTAAAATGCCACTGCTCTTAAACTTCGCTGTGATATCGTGGTTGTTTTTTTGTTCTTCTTTGTTTGATTCTCTGCTCTTCTGATTAATTTAACAGTAAATAATATCTACGAAAAAAGCCCTAGTGTTGCGGGAAATTTTTTTGATAGCAAAATATCTAAAACAAATTGAATTTTTATATGGCGCATTATGCTTCAAATCATATGCACACTTAATTTTATGGTGCGTTTGTATTTAATTAATGCGCCTCGGAAATTTTGTGAGTTTACAGCAACATAAATAAAATTGAAACAAATATATTCGATAAATTAATCATGAAATTTCTGAAAATTTATGGAATTCAATCAAGTTATATTAAAGAATGCCGAAAATGGTCTCCGATTTACAGTTCATTTGAATTACATATAATATTTGGTCTATATATTTTTCTAAGTTTCAACGATTTCTTATACTTCAATATGGCGTTTGAAAGAAATCACAGTTTTTACAAAAAGCCTATTTATCTACGAAATGGCTACTTAAGAACTATTTGGTCATGTGGTGACTTTGTTCAATGCCAATGCCAAGAGGCAAAATGGTTTCAAAATGTTTTTTCAACTAATCATAATATGGTAATATGAATGAGTCCTAAAAATGCATTTCAAAACAGCAGTTTACGAGTATATAAAGTCAACATAACACCTTTGATAGGATTAAAAGGGAAGTTTAGAAGACCAGGTTCCAAGATCATTGTAAAGAAGCTATGTAGGTTCTCATAAACCAGACTTAAATATAAAACTTATTGACACCTCTTGGTACCATAATAAAATCAAATTGATTTCCAGTGGCGTTCATAAAACTTTAATAAAACTTAATAAATGTGGATGGTTTTGGCAATATTAAATGGGATATAACGGTACATTTTTGACACTTTTTTACTTTAATTTATGTAAAGTATTGATCACGTTGCTGTTTTTTACGGATCATTTTTATTTTTTATAGATTTTCATCAGAGGCTTTTATGCGCCATAAATACGTTTTTTATGGAAGGAATTGTATTTATAATGGATCAATTCTCAAGTTTCAAGGTGCAAACTAAGGCCTGCCAAAGCAAACCGTATCACTGATACGAAGTGCAAAAATGATTCATTTTTCTTGTGTAGCTTGCATAGCTGTTGCATTTTGCGACTGTTGCGACTTTTATGCACACATAATCACCCAAACAAGTTACTGAAATCGGCGTGTAGTGAATGTTCCGCTCAATTGGCTTAAAAATTTTGAAAATCGATCGTGAAATAACTAAATTATGCACGTTCGAAATCTAAACAAATTTTGTGATGCTCCAACTTTTTACACTCGCAACATATGTTCCCGAGTAACAAAAACACAGAGGTTGTCCTACTACAACATAACTCCGTAAAAAAGTTCAACAATATTTTTTTTATTGAACTATATTCCGATTGTTCATTCTCACACCGATGGCAGACACCGACACCGACATCCAGTTCGATCCTGTTGCTTCCATCGGACCCGCGGGGGGTTCGTCGCTTGTTGATTCCTTCATTACCCTCGATCGCAGTTCGTCATCGCCGAATTCGCTTTCATTTGAACGGACGGTAATTGGATCACGCTCCTCGCCGTGGACTGAATGCTTGCCGGATTCACGCGTCATCAAGGGTGAAGGTCATGCGTTTTCGATCTTCGTCTTTCCGTTTATTCCATTTGTGCGTTAAACAGCTGGTTCCTTTCCTGGCTTTCGATGCGTTTCGGGGATCAAATATAAGAAGGAAAATATAAACACATAGCTCGACGATCGATCAACAGCTGGTTGAAAGGTCAAATTTGGAGATTGTTGACGTATCCTGTCGTTGACCTGGTTGTGCCGTTGATCTGTTTTGGTCAAAGACCACGTGTCATTTTAGTGATGATCTATTTCAATCAATCGGGTTATTGAGCAAATGAGATTGATGGAAATATTGTTCGTGCCAACTACACAACTACACTAAAATTACAAAAGTATGAATTCCCACAATTTTTTATAATTTTCTCACTTTTGGTAGACTAACTAATTCTTCAAAATTTGAACGTTCTGTAGACTCAATTCACAATGACCAATAGAACAGAGTTTGTTGGCATCAATTTTACAAAAGTGATTTGCATCCATGGTTTAGCAAGAAAAGCAATTGATTCAATAACAGTTTTTTTCAAAAGAGCAGGATCATACCACAACACAGCTAGTATAAAAAAAGTTGGAAGAACTGTCGAATAACAAAAACATGTTATTAATATAAGTGTATAATACCTTATTTCATACTTAAATATGACGTAAAAAGCGCAAAAAGTTAAGCCCTATCAAACATTAAAAGGAAAAAAAATATCCTCATGCAAAGATAAACCATTGCCAAGCGTGGAATTTGAACACTAGTCCTTGGCGTGTTATGTTTGTAGCTTCTATGCTCAGCCAACTCCGATGGTTTAAAAGTCGACTCCGAGTATTTATGACTTGCTTCCCGTTGACAGCGAAACCAGAAGCTTGTATGACAAATTCATTGTTATGAGAAAAAAAAACACGTTTTGCAAAACATGGTTGGTGGAATGTAATATCAACAGTATATAGAACTGCTCATAAAATTTTGTCCTGTTCATGTTTTATAAATGTATGGATCCATGTTTTTAAGAACAATAGTAAAGTGAATCCTAGAAGGTTTGAGCTGTTTAGTGGAATACCTGTTACTAGAAATGGGATGAAAAATTAGTAATTTCCATTTAATTCCAACTACCTTTGCTTATCTTGACAGATACGCGTATTTCGTTTACAATGTGAAGACCTCTTCAGTGTCTCGTACTAATAACTCGATTGTGAACTCGACTCGTACTAATAACTCAACCGTCGAGTTATTTACACTGAAGAAGTCTGCACATTGTAGACGAAATACGCGTATCTGTCAAGATAAGCTAAGGTAGTTGTAATTAAATGGAAAATACTAATTTTTCTTCCCATTTCTAGTTAAAAGTAAAGTATAAATTACTTGCAGGAGGGCAAAAAGTATGTTTAGCTCGATCGTTAGTCAGAGTGATATAAAGAATACGAAAGAGCCAAACCGCAACGAACTTGACATGTTTTGCAAAACGTTCATAATACATTTACAATACAAACGAATATATATCATTCAAAAAGATGTTTTGTGTGTTTCTTGGGCTAAAACATTAAAAACTATATGCAACTTTTCTTGGTTGCACTTTTTTTCGAAATGAATTTCGAAATGAGTAGATATATCAATCATTCATGCAACCACCAGAAAGACCTTTTTTTTCTCGACAACTAATCAAAACAACGTGTTTGATTTTGAAAACAAAGAGGAGAAAAATTTAAAATTTGTCAATCAATTTGCCAAAAAGGATATCATGGACTTGAATTTTATTTTAATAAATGCAATATAATTGTCTAAAAGTTCGCCATACATTGCGAATTTGGAACTTTTATGGAAAAAAAGTTTTTCTAACATAAAATTTTGCATATTTTATTTTTCCCGCATATCGCGCTAACTCGTCTTATAATGTGGTCTTTTAACCTCACAGAAGCCAACTAAATTGGCTTAGTTCCTGAATAGGACTGCAGCGACCGACAATTTGGTAGATGTCGCAACCATGAGCAGCAACTGATACCTGAAATAAGCTACCTACCTAGCTCCTTCCAAACAATAATGTGACCCATTAACCTCGAGCAAGCCACGAGTAATTGGCGCCCCACTTTAAATAAAATCGAAAAAATAAAACAATGTTTATTACAATATTGAACATCGGCTCCGCAAAGTGTTATTCACACCTGAGCCTAACAAATAAATGAACTGATTAAAAAAAAGCCAACTAAATTAAATTATAATGACAATTTAAATTTTTAAAGGGTCATGCATGCAAATCAAGGATATATTTTTTTTTAACTTTAATGATACACAGTTAAATCATGTGGTTGATCCTGTTTATTACCAAAACTTTGGAAAACACAACAAAAAGGATGGTGAACAATAGCTTTATCATAATATCTGAAGTATTGACCCATGACTCAATAGCAATTCAATTGTTTATATCAAAATTCCTAGATTTCATTAAACAAAATTCAATATATTGCTCGAAAATAATTTTCATGTCAGATTGAGCAGCGGTCCATTATAAGAACAAAAAAAACTTTGCCAGCTTGTGCAATTTAAAGTCCAAGTATGGATTGGAAGCAGCATGACACTTATTTGCAAAAACAAAAATTCCCTCAAAGTGGCCATCTCGTGGTATAAAGTGAAATTTTGGACAATTATATTGCCTTTATTAAAAAAAAGTCCTAGTCTAACAATTTTTGCAAATGACTCTAAATTTTAAAATATTTTTTAGCGTGTAAGAATCGATTTAACAATTTAAAAAAAACATAAAAGTAAAAACAATTTTTTAGAAGTAACGCATACATCACTTTTTGTAAGTCTTTTTCTTTTTAAGTTATGTTGGTTTAAAAAAAAATCTATCAAAATACTTAAGCCCTTTTCAAATAGCAGTCTAGATTTTTTTTCAAAAAAACAAAGTATGCAAAGATACTTAAAAAGGCATAGTCAAAATATCCACAAAGTTGAAATAACCCAACCACATTTTTGAGTGGCTCCAACAGCATTGTAAATGTATTATGTATTATCCTTACTGTTGGTTTAAATTGGTGCCAAAATTTGAATAATTTCAATGTGCATGTCTGTGCAGAGAACAAATCGGGAACATAGTTCAATATCTTATTCGCTGCCAACGACAGTTGTATTTAGCACACCGTTTACCAAAACGGATCCCGCTGCAAACCTAACCATTTTATTCAACAACCCAGTGACTTCCCGTGGAGGTGTAGAGGTGTTCTCGGCTTCTCATAAACCGATTATCACGTCAACATATTCCCTACTTGACCTGCATTCCTGCTAGTTCGGCGCCGGTATTGCCTTGATTTGGGATCACCAGCTGTTACACATTGAGGATGTATGTTGGTCCTAAGCATCATCTGTTGGTTATCTGTGTAATAACAACATAACGGAGTAGCAACTTCGGATGGTCAATTATGCTCATGCTCTCATGCTAGAGGAAGGCAAAGTCGGTCAAAGCATCAGTTAAGAGCTGCTATCTATCACTAAAATAATTTCGCATTGTCCCCTTCGCTATTCAGTGCGTTGCAATCGTTTAACCAACAAATCAAATATTTTAAGCATGTAGTAGTGAGGTCCATTGCCTTTCTAACACACACTAATAACAGCTTTCTAGCGTTGTTTACTTGTTGTAGAAGACTTATCGCCTTATTTCCTGCTTCCGTTGCGTTGCAAACGTTTAGACGCAGTCACCTTTATTGCGATTTTCTTTGAAAGCTCTTAAGTATGCTCAATAGTTTCTGCTGTTTCTGCACCTCAGTAAGTATTTTCGTTGTGTACTGTGTAGTATTTCGCATAAAAGTTAATTTTTCTATGTATGGGAAAGGCAATACGCTTTAACGAGGTGCACAAAGGCCAAATCTGAGTTCTGGCGGATACCGGTCTCAGTAATCGTGAGATTGACCGGAATATCAATAGATCCGAATAGGTTGTTTGGAATTATCGAAAAATCCGCAGAAGTATGGGATTAAGAAGCGAACAAAGGGGAATTCGAAACTAACAGCTCGGCAAAAGGGACAAATCCGAGAGGAAGCTACCAAAAACCACTTAGAGTGGTCGCCAGATTATTGCCAAACTCGATCTTCCAGTGCACACAAGTACAGTTTGCCGCGTTCTTGATGTGTGTCCGAACATCGAATGGCCAAAACCAAAGCCTAAACCCAGACTTACGCCAAAGCTCAAAGCAAACCGACTACAATTCGCACAGAATCATATGTCTTGGACTGAACTCTTGAAAGAAGTGTTGGTGTCCCCAAGTAGCACACTACGATCATAATTAGTTGTAGTGACTTGATTATGACTTACCTAGTCATATTTATGTTATCTTTACTGAATTGCAACAAGTGTGCTACTAGGGTCGTTTTTGGAAGATCATTTGGACGAAGAGGTTTTTTTTCAGCAAGATAATGCTTCAATCCATGTGACGCAACAGACCCAGGCATGGTTTGATTCGAAAGAAATCACCGTTCTTGAATGGCTAGCATGTAGTCCAGATTGCAACCCTATCGAGAACTTTTGGAGCATACTGGTATCGAAGGTTTACGCAAATGGACGCCAATTCAACACCGTGAATGAGTTGAAGGCATGCATAAAGAAGTGCTGGGAACAAATCGACCAAGAAACTATTAAGAAGCTGGTTTCTTCGATGCCCAAGAGACTCTTTGAAGTCATCAAGAACAAAGGAGGAGCTACCAAGTACTGAATCAACAATAATTTGCAAACGCTTGGATTTTACTGAAGAGGACTTGAAGTGCAGCTAAACGAATGCAACCCTTTGTTATTATATATTTTTTATAACTACAAAAGAGGAACTATTTTTGAAGAAATCATGTTACTTTTTATAGCTCGGAGAGATAAATAAAATGATTGAAAAATGAAACGATTTAACATTCATTTTTTCGTCAACAGTCACTCGTCAGCTGGCAGTACAAATGGAGTGAAGGAGATGTGGGGCGATGGCAACATTCTATCATCCCAAAGGTGTCGATGAAATCTTGGTTTAGGGGGATGGATGTGGGTCGAGACTTCATTCGTGTCATGTCTGACCTCATGTCCAATCATTATTCTTTGAACGCTCATTTATACCGGGTTGGGCTGAGTGACAGCAATCTCTGTGAGTGTGGACAAGGCTATCAGGACGCGGATCACGTTATTTGGTCTTGTGCTGAACATCGTGGAGTCAGATCGAGGCTTTATGATTCCCTTCGGGCTCGAGGTAGACAACCCAATGTGCCAATTCGAGATATTTTGGCTGTACGTGATTTGGAGTACATGAAACTCATTTATGTGTTTTTGACTAACATTAGTCTTAGATTGTAGTTAGTTTAACCTGTATGTTTAGTTTATTTTTTTTTTTATTTGTGTATGTGTGTGTGTTTTTTTTCTTTTTCAAAAAATGTTCAAGTCAAAATAAAACTATAAATTGTATAGTTATAAGTGTTTCAATAATTTAGAATTTAAATTTAATGTGTTATGTAAACCATACTTTGAATTCCCACCCTCTTTCCCATCCGCAATTTGTACATCCTATTAACCTCGAGACGGCCGCGTGTAATCGGTTTTATCCCCCTAACTTTAGTTTTAAGACAAATGATGTATAAAAACATGAAAATTTGGCTCTGTAAAGTTGATTCGATTGAGCCTGTACAAATAAATGATTAATTAAAAAAAAAAACATTCATTTGATTTCAAAACCAAGAAAACCTTGGTGCGGATAAACGAATGCATCGCACTGTATACTAGCGTTGAGTATGGTACGGAAATGAGACGATCGGGCGAATGTTAAATGTTGCATGCAGCTTAATGAAAAGAAAAGAAGCAGACAAATTTAAACTGTTCCACTTGTTCATATTTTCATTCTCACGGGAGCAAAAGTAGGTCATTTTTAACCAGATAATTGAAGTTTTTCATTCTTAAACCATAATAATGCAAATGTCAATAGAAACAATTTGTAAAATTTTCCAATCGAATGGAGTACGAATGAAATAATTGTGTTCAATCAAACGAGAGAGAGTTATAAGCATTTTAAAACCTTGCACTCTAGCGCAATCCTCCCATTTTTCATGCACCTAAAATTTCGTTAACCATGATAACGCTCCGAGGGACATTCGCTCTCCCAATATCGTGCTCCACAGCGCGCATTTCATCGCACTAACTGTGCTTCAATTTCAATTTATTTCACATCAAATTGTCCTTAATCAAAAGTGAACCACTAGCTGACTGCTGCCGCCGTTGCTGCACGAAATTTCGTGATCAGCCGTTTCTTCCCTTCGAAGCGCGGCTCCGGACGACAGTCAGTAGTGGGGCAGCAGCCCGGCAACACGTATTCTCCCACGAGCGACATTCTGCATTCTAGGTGGTGGTGGTGGCGTCAGATCGTAATTGCTTCTTCCTTCGACCAGCCAGCCGGTCAGAGCCAGCGCACTGGAACGCGTGCTTCCGAAGAGGCCGCTTATCTGACTGACCAACGACACGACCGATAATTAATTCCAGACCACTTCGGCGGCGGTGGAGGGTGTGGGATGACTCAAACTTAGATTGGTGCACCGAAAGGATTGTTTTGATGTGAAGGAAATTAATTTTCTATAAAATGTTGAGCGTTTTTCTGTGGAAGGGGGGTGCTGGGATACCAGTATTGTTGGTTCACATGGGAATCAGAAAATTGCCTAGTTGAAAGGAGAAATGAGGTGCGCTCTCGCTTCTGCCGGTCGTGTGTTATTATGTTATAACTTTTATATGAATTATATGGCTCATGCACGGACCAAACATGATGATGATGCGCTCACGGTTGGGAAGTGATGAGGATGAGCCTTGAATCCGGGAGAAAATCCGAATCAATTATCAGGAATCACGATTCACATGAGATTGTTTTGATAGAGCATGAAGGGGCTATTTCCACGGGAGTAATATCGGTCTCGGGGATGTTATTTGCAAAGTGATACCATTTCAGTATATCATCTTCGACCACAAGGTAGCTATTCGAGAGTTAAGCGTTCGCATTTCGTAAGTTGGTTGTGTAAGGAGCGATTTCAGGCCTTCAAGTTGGATTGCCCTGGTAGCTGGTAACTTCCAGAGACATTCGCGCTCATGATCAAGACAATCGGAATTTAGTTGTACCCACCTAATGAGGTCAATACATCTTCTATGCTCTGTGCTTCAATTTCCCAAGCAAGTGAAGGGGGAAAATGCACTCCGAAGGCACACCACTCTTATCACACTGCAAGTTGTTACAACAGCCATAATTGACCATTCGGAGGGGCTGTTTCACATTTAGCCATTATTCGTCCAAACACGCCACCGACGACCATCGGACGAGACCTGATCGACATGGCCTGCCATGCGGCAGCTAGCTGAGGCGACCATCGCCATGTGCATCCTCCCCACTCCCCACTCCCCCCCCTGCCGAAGGCAAACGAAGCTCGCCCTAAACGAAAATGCAATTTTCAATTTACCTTCTTTATGTTTCACAATCAATTTTCGTTTTGTTCACGTATATCGATTCACACCCCTCCTCGTTTCCACCTTTCGCTCACCTGACATACCGAATAGAGTAATACACACCGACAACAGACAACGAGCTCAGCCCGAACGCCCCCAACCTGAGACCCTGGCAAATGTGTAACAGAAGACCCCGGCCTGAATGCATACATAAAACTCACACAGCAAACTGCACAATAGTGCGGTGCAACACGTCGCGTCTTCGTCTTCATCGTCGGCGTCGTGTTCCACCTCAAGTCAGAGCAAGACGAGTTGAATACATTTAACCTCTGACATTTTGATTTGCGCGCACTCCGCACTCTCTGCCACACGTCGTCTCGCTAGAAGACCCACTGCATCTCGGGATCGGCGACGACGACGACGAGAACGTTCGTGTAATTTTGTGTAATCGCAAACATTAGCGCCTTTGTTCGTAATGGGTGGAATAAATGTAATAATAACGAAATTAAATGCGCGCCGCAAACGCGATGGCCGCACCACGGATGCACTTTGTTGTGCTCTGCATGGGGATGGATGGGCGGAAGGGAAAGAGCAGCGATGGCTGATGGAAAGTAATAGGATTGATCTGATGTGTAATGGTTTTGGATATCTGGTTGTATCGTACCGGGATTCGGGACACTATAAAGGTGGATTTTCTTATATCAAGAGTTTATCTGAAGTTACTCTACAAGAATTTATAGATTTACAAGCACACTGCTTGCAGAAATGTGCGTTTTGATGGAAGTATTTTCATTTCTATTATGACTTAAACTTATGTCATAATTGTCGCTCGTATTTGTCATTCTTGTACGATGACAATCGTCATTCTTTGATATGTGACGTTTGTGACAACTTCAATGCGACAGTCATCACGTTTGGGTGGCCAATCCTCATTTGACAATAGATAAGACCTCACACTTTGTTCGAATTCATTATCGTGGGATTGCAAATGGATTGTGATTCGAGATCATCCTGCCTCCAGAGAAGCTGTCCATAAAAAAAATCGGTTGTTACGGGTTCAATCCATCGGAGTCCATCAAAAATCTTACTGTTTACATCAATTGGACAAAATTTAGGACAGCAATAGATGAAGCCGTAACGACGGGTAGGAGTGGCTTTCGCCGCTGGATGAATATAACGTCCTTTCCAATATGATCTTGGTAAGCACGCTTCAACCTAAAACTCGACCAGTTACAGGGTCGTCATTTCTGCCAGAAATCTGCTTCTTTATGGTGAGATCAGCAATGAGGTTTGTTTATTTATTTATTCGGTCACCCTAAGTAGACACCTACAGCCTAAGTAACATTCTAAAAACTATCCTTGGTTTTGCAATTCAATTCAAAAATATTATAACACCGGGAAGAAGTGCCAAGAGATTTCATATTTTAGTCCGGTTTATGAGAATCTACACAGCCTGTTAACAACGATCTTAAAACCTTGTTTTATCAACTTCCTTTACTCCTATCAAAGGTTGTATTTCGACTTTATTAACCCGTAAAATGCTGTTTTGCAATGCCGGTTTAGGGCTCATTTTTTATCTTATTATGGTCAGTTGAAAACCCGTTTTGCAACATGCAAAAATGCATTAAATGTATTAAATGACAAATTGATTTTATAACAGTCATTGTGTAGATAAATTGGATTTTTTATGAAACTGTTATTTTTGTAACAATCGCCATATTAAAATATAAGAAATAATTTTAAGATGGAAAAATTAATGCATCAGATTTTAAAGGTTATGCAAATGAACTGTTGATCGGAGGCAATTTCGGCATTTTTTTTAAATTCATCAGTTTTCAGAAAATTTATGATAAATTTATCGAATATATTTTTTAAATTTTGTTTTGGTTGTTGTAAGCTCGCATTATTTCCGAGGCGCATTAATTTTCGTCTCTTATCATGCCAATACATACCATAACATTAAATGCGATCCATGATTTGAAGCACGATAAACTTTGAAAAAAAACTCAATTTGTTTTCGATATATTGCTATCAAAACAAAATTTTCCACAAGACTAGAACTTTTTTTTAGATATTATTTACTGCCAAATTAATCAGAAGAGCAGGAAATCGAACAAAGCAGAGCAACAAAGACCAACTACGATATCACAGTGGCCATTTGGCCGTATGCTGGTTTTCATGGCAGCCAATAGGTTTTATGAAGGTTCTAAAGTGATCATAGCACCTTTCACTAGAACATTTTCAAAATTTTTATCTACTTATAAAGCCACTTTTTGATTTTTATTTTTGTATTCTCCCAGCGCGGAAGTAACGATCTTTGATGAAGTTTTTTTCAGAAGCAGATAATTTATCCATCTCCATGCAAAGCGCTCAAGAGCGGACAGTAATTTTATTGCTAGAACAAATAGACATGAAGAGAAAGCGTATTGATAGATCCGTAAGAGAACGGCAGGCTTTGAAATTGAATAGATGTAAGTTTGAAAACGAGCGGAGGGCATTTGAACGGCAGTATACGATCAGGCACATAACATTGCATTGTTCTAGCAATAAAATTACTGTCCGCTCTTGGCGCTTTGCATGGAGATGATAAATTATCTGCTCTGAAAAAAATTCATCAAAGATCGTTACTTCCGCGCTGGGGAGAATACAAAAATAACAATCAAAAAGTGTAGAAAGCCCATAATGGGGGAATCCATTAATTCATACTGGTGGGGATCAGTATTTGCACCACTCACCGTCGTTCTCTCCGAGATCTATAAGTTATAGATGACGAGAAGAGCAAATGTGTGAAATAGGCGGTGCATGCTAAAAATAAACCCAACAGCGGGAGATAATTTCTCACCCGTGCTAGGCAGTATTAGGAGACGGACAAATCGCTAGAACTAGAAACAAGCAATAGGTAGTATAAGAGCACGATCGGTTGCATAACCTTTGTCAGTCAAGGGATTTCCTCTGCCTTATCCTGCATAGGGTAGTATGACAAAGGGTTATGTGCCTGATCGTATACTACCGTTCAAATGCCCTCCGCTCGTTTTCAAACTTACATCTATTCAATTTCAAAAGCCTGCCGTTCTCTTACGGATCTATCAATACGCTTTCTCTTCATGTCTATTTGTTCTAGCAATAACATTACTGTCCTAGCGCTTTGCATGGAGATGATAAATTATCTGCTTCTGAAAAAAACTTCATACTTATAAAGGTTTTATTAATTTGTTTTCACAGCCGTCTATAGACGGTTGTGAAAACAAATTAATAAAGCCTTTATGCCACTTTGTACACATTTCGTCTATAGAGGAGGCCATAGAGGATAGAGAAGGTGTTGGTAGACCATACAGTTTTGAATACGGCTGAAATAAAACTGAATTTGATACTTGGGAATGGTTTCAATGGTTGTGAATTACTTGAAATGGTTGCATTATTTCTATTATGTTGATGATTTTTTTCGAAACACGGCGACAACAGCAAGTATGTATTTCCTCTTTGAAATAACAGATGGCAGCGGTCCGAAGAGGTCAATGCGAATGGTGAAACCGTATAACATTACTTCAGATTGCTTAAGGGACGTCGAGCAAGAGCTTGTCATCATTGTCATGGTTCTGTGTTAATTGTAGCTGAAATGTCATATCATCCCGAGCAATGACAGCCACAACCTGCCCATGTTCTTCGGTTGATTGAATAGAAACCGAAGAAAGCCGGCCTAAAGCCACTTTGACTCATCAGTTCATCGCTTCTGTGCTGAATGGTGTTATGGTGATTTTCGAGCTTCATTACCCACTAACTATATTGCGATTCATGTTTGCTTGATTCAAAATCATTGTAACGGAATTACAGTCTATAACAATTCGAAACTGAATGCATTCAAAATAAATCCCGAATTTACGAAGAGAGTAGATGATGGCCAACGTTTATATTTAAAAACTGTAGTAACGAGTTTCAGTTGGACTGCTTAGCTGCAAAAATATATGCTACAGGATGGTATTTTCTAGCATGCTGCATCTGTAACAGTAATCCTCCGAAACCATCGCACTAGCATCGCAGTGCAACTCCGTTTCTCTACTATGGCTGTACAAAATTAAGAGAGGAGCGGCTACCAGTTCGTTCCGGAGTGTATTGAAAGATTGCACACATCCTTCGTCGAATTCAAACCACACCCTTAGACCTTTGCCCTTATTGCCTCCAAAATTCAATCCGTTTGGACAAATACTCCTACTACTAGTGAATTACAACAAATCATACTTTTAGTAACAAGCATTTTTCAAACTTCAATCCCAATCTAAACTCAGCAAACCTTCTCGTAACACGCTGCAACAACTCAATATGTTCTTCAATAGTATGAGTGGCCACTGTAACACCGTCCAACAACCCTCTTTGATAAACGGTCCCATTACCTTATTGGAGCAATCCGTAGGTCGAAGGGCATCTTGATTGTAGACGGCAGATGGAAGGCAGTAGGGAACGCTTCGCTGCCTCATCTCTACAAACTCGTTGGCCTTGCAAAGGAGACATTTGTGGGATCAATGAGTGTCCGAAGCGTGATCACCAATTGCTGCATTTCGAGCCAAGCCACCAGAGCATTAGTCACTGTGCACCGTCTGTTTTCATACGCTTTTCCGCATCCTTCCGGCAGGGATGCCACATGCATAGATTTTTTTTAGATTGGTACTGATTTGGGTTCTTTGGACGTAGGACTACGTCTTTCATTTCTATACTGGGGCGCCGTTCTAAAATTTCTGAAATCGACCGCGTTACGGGTCGTTTTGGATATTTTGAGCGATAATAACTAAGTCGTTGCATAAACGATTTTCATATCGTTTACACCAATCGATTGGAAATAATTCTACGTATCAGTTTTAGTAATCAAGTGTATTGATTTTTAACATTAACTTATTAAAAATAACGTAAATGTAAGGTGATTTGTCTTATAATTTCGATTCGCAGAGTAAATTAACCAAATTTCCTAGCACAGTTTTCAAATCTAAGCAAGAGACGTCTCCCATCGTCTTCTTCTTCTTATTCTTTGTTCTCGAGAGGTAGATTCTGTTTCACGCTAGTGTTTGGCGAAACATCTGATTCCCCTCCCTTTTAATGAATTTGATTCACATTGCTTTAGTTGATACTCCCTTTTGTTCATGCAATGGTACCCGATGCCATGATAAACGCACATTCGAACAAATGCTCATTCGTTCGGCAGCATTGGGGCTGCGCGGATCTCCCGGTGGGAGGAAACGCAGTCGGCGACAGCAAGCACATTGGAGGGTGTACTGACGAGCAGTGCTCGAGAAGCGTTGGTGCCGATGCTCCCGTCAAACTCATTGCTGAAGCCTACGAGATGGCGCCAAAAAGTCACTGGTGACAAAGAGACAAAGATTGTCCCACGTCACTTTCAGATGGTCACCAGCAACGACGAGGATCTGAACCAAGAAGACCAACCAAGTTCAATCAGGAATCATGTTTCTCCCCCGTCAAGTACATCCGTCCTTTTCAGGACGACCAAATCAGTTTGCCAATTAAAGAGTTTGGTTTAATTTTTCTATTGTGCTGATTGAAATTTTTATTACTACGCCCCGGCTGAACATAGCATTCATTAAACGCCGCATAATGGAGTAAATGTCAAGCACGTTGAAAAACCAATAAAGGAAATTCTAGAACAGATTATTCGAGCCGAACTGCAATATACGTCCCACCGACCATTTAATAGAGTTCATTTGTGTTCCTAGTTATGCAAAGCGGATTAGTTGCAGGCGGTGGACAGCAAATTAGGCATATTTCTGTTGAGAAAATCACCCGCTAGCGTACGGTAAATCAAACTAATTATTGTGGCACAATGACAAAAGTTCGTCCCATTTGATGCAATTTGTATCACACTGCCTTCGTTGGTACCGCCTTCTTTTGTGCAAAAGCATCCGACGCCATAACATACCAGCTCTTAGCAGACATTTTGACTCAGTCTTACAACAGTCGTGGAGTTGCGCAGTGGCTGTTCGCACGGAGTTAGCGGCAGCAAGCACCTTGGATGGTGCACTGGCGAGCAGTCTTTGCCCACACTCCCGCTTCTTTCTACTCAATTTTTGAGTACAATTGTATGCTATCTCTTTTTCCCTCACGGATATGACACTCAATTTTCGTTAAACAGTGGATCAACTCAATTTTTGATTAGATCCACTTCTTACAAACATTTAGTAATATTTCCGTGAGAGAAAAAGAGATAGCATACAATTGTACTCAGAAATTGAGTGAAAACGGAGTGCATAGAGGCGTTGGTACAGTTGGCTGTTGGTGCCGATGCTCTGTCAACCTCGCTGAGAGAGAGCATGGCTGCTGAAGCCTACGAGTTGGCGGGAAAAAGCCGCTCATGACGAGACAAACAACCCTAGGGGAATCGCAAACTATTTCTCCCTCATCAATTAAATCCGTCCTTTTCAGGACGACCAAATCAGTTTATTAACTAAAAAGTTTGTTTAGTAGAATTTTTCTTTTGTCGACTTGTAGTTCAATTACGCCGCGTCCCGGAGTATATCACAAAGACCGTTGAACAACTATCGAACGAAATTTTAGAAGGGATAATTCGAGCCGAATTGCGACACGTCAGAGACCGACTAGACTATGTGGTTGAGTTCGTTTTAGTTCCTAGTTGTGCATACCGGATTAGTTGCTGGCAGTGGCTAGCAAATTAGGAACATTTCTGTTAAGAAAATCATCCGTCTAGCGTGCACTAATTAAAACTAATTATTGTGGCCTAATAACTGAAGTTCGTCCCCTTTGATGCACTTAGTATCACATTGACTTCGTTGAATGAAAATTTGATTCAGTCTTACGGTAGTCGTAGTTCTGTGCAGAGCAAAATGTGCTGTAGCAACGCAGTAGGCGTGCGACAACACTGGAGGATGCACTGGTGAGCATTCGTTATCCAGAGAAGTTGGTGCAGTTGGCTGATTGGGCCGATGCTCCCGTCAACATCGCTGCGAGAAAGAAGGCTGCTGAAGCCTACGAGTTGATGGAAAAAGCCGCCCGTGACAACAACGGGACAAGAATCATCACACGTCACCTCGAATGGTCATCCGCACCGACGAGGAGCTGAACCAAGAATACCAAGAAGAAACCCCAAGTTCAACCCTGAACAATGTTTCTCCCCGTCAACTATATCCGTCTTTTTTCAGTACGACCAAATCAGTTTGCTTATGAAAGAGTTTGTTCGGTTGAATATATCTCTTGTGCTGTTTGAAATCTCATTCATTCGATAGGAATCATATATTTTGAGAATGTCCAACTAAAATGTTGCAGCATAAATATGGCTGCAAGGTATGTGGTTCAACCATCGTAGAAAATAAAACTAGGGCCGTATCATTATTAAAACCAAACGGTCATTTTTAGGGCCACCAAATGCTATCTAAACAGTTACAAAAGAATATTCTTACATATTTACTTCCCAATGCTGGTCTATCGTTCAATTAGCACTATTTCGACCTAGACGTCTATCGGCAATAATAGACTTTGAATCCCCAAACAGACCACAACCATCTTTAGCAAGGTTTGGAAGAAGAAAACGTATAGCACTTCATCTACCAGGTGCTGAAGTATTTTAACCCGATACTGTCGTTTCCTCCAAAGCAATAAGCATTATAAACAGCTTCGTAAATGACATTTCCGAGCGGATTGAAAGCGTAGCTGCCCGACTAACTTAAATCAATTGGCGGATGGCCCTGACGTCTCTGGAAATTCAAACTGCCTTTCGATCATGTTGCCGAGAGAGCTAGCCAAACACGAGGTTTCAGAGCGAACCGAAGCCATGATCAAGTAAACCAGCTTCATGACGAAATGAGGTGGTGGTAGTAGCTGCTGCCTCGAACCCAAAATGGCCCTTTTCAGGGCCAACAAAACAACTGGAAAAGAAAGTTGACATGTGTTTGGGAATGTTGAAAGCTGGGTTTCGGGGTGGTCGATTGTGAAAAACATCTTTCGTGTGCCGAAGCCGTAATGTTTTTGACATTTGCACTTTTAGCAGTGTTGTACACACATAGGCCTAGTAGAAACCGTATGCAATTGGAGGTGAATGAAACCAACATCTTGAGTAAAAGTTTCCCAAATGAACAAAACTCATTCGCACTGCAAGGTATATTACTTGATATAGAGTATCTTGATATCATATGTCATATATATTTCCATTCATTCGTCTCACATACTAATTTTTACATTTTAAGTGCTTTAGCCCATTGGGCTCTTCAGCTTTGTTTAATTTTATGTGTTTGGTGTGTTTAAAGTGTTTATGTTTTACATGAAATTTTCAGTTCAGCCCTTGGGGCATTGTTTGTTAAAATTTGATAACCTATGTATGAATTTAGATACCAAGACAGGCGATATCAAATAACTAAGGTTGTAGTGCGAAATGTTTAGTGTATGGGAATTCGATTTGGAACGAAACCAATTTCAGCCACTCTTTAAACAATCAAGCGATCTAGATTGCACATTCCTTCGTAGTCCTACGTCAACTTTTCGTACAACCCCATTGGGCTGTCCCTTCTAGTTTTTTTTTTAATTTTTGTGTTAAACCAAGATTTTTAAGATTTTAGGCAAATCCACTCAAAAGACACAATTTACATTTTTAGGGTCCAACTTTATACCAGTTCTTCTTCCAGTATGCTGTTTTAGGCCCATGAAGCAAAAGAAGAAAAATGACACTGACACTAAGTGACAGCTGACAGTCCAAACATCAGTTTGTGTGAGTGCCCTCAAATGATGCCTCCATAATATTTTTGAGATAATTATTTAAGAATATTTTATAGAATTTCCCAAAGATACCATTAAAAGCTCTCAGACATTCATTGAGGTACTCTTTCTGGCGTTACTTCATGTATTCTTCAGGTGTTTGTAGACATTCCTCCAGGGATTCTTGAATGTGTTTTTTGTGTGTGATGAGCTTTTGGAGGAATACCTGAACTTGTGAAGTTTTGTGATTTTACAGGAATCCCAGGAGGACTCCTAAACAAAACCACACAGAAACTATAAGGTTATCACCTAACTAGTTTTTGGAAATTATCCTGTTATGTTGGACAAATCTAAGAAGAATTTTTGGCACAAATTCCATTATTTTGTATGTTTAATTCTTCACTAACAAAACGCGACGCGAGACAAGACACATCCGTATACATCGGACAAACCCGTCGCAAAGTAAAAGTTCACATGGAAGAACACAAAAACGCTGTTGATAAACGAAAACTCAATGAATCAGCAACAGCGGTACATGCGACAGGTTTTGACCATCAAATTGACTGGAAAATGCAAAACTGATAAAAACAGTAAGGAAACCGTCTCACCTAGACGCATGGGAATCGATGTTTATCGCCAAATCATCCGAACCGCTCATGAATGAAGACGATCCTCCCATCACATCATGCCTGTTTAACTTGACAAAACTGAGAATTCAGTAACTGTCTCTTCTCTTCTGACAACTACGTAACAGCGTACGAAGATTTGTGTAATCAGTCGGACATAGTCCCGTATATGGGCAGCATCGTGCCCGAAACCGGTCGACCAAAAGGTAATTTTTTTTAAATTGTAAGAACGATAAGTGTTGTGTCTTGTCGCGTTTTGTTAGTGTCGTGTAGTTCTTACGTCAGCATAAAAATCATAACAATAAGTTTAATTCTTCACTTTGAAAATTTTGTAAAGGGTTTTTGTAGCGTTATTTTTTTGAATTTTGTCTGAGGTCTGCAATGATTCTTACATATAATTCTCCAGAAAATATTTCTTTAATGTCTGCGGGTATTCCGCTGTAAATGTGTTTGTTTTAAAGCTACTCAAGGGAAGGCTTCACAGATTTCGTCAAAATGTCCTTCAGGGGTTACTACAAAAATACTATTCTTCCATGTTATTAGTATTTTCATAGATTCACGCAACGGAATTTTAGGAATGTAGTATAATGTTCTCGATAGTTATTTTCGGTATTCGAAGCATAATTATTTCGAACGTGTTTGTTTGTTATCTTTAACACGATCTTGCAGTGAAAAATCTTGTTGAACAGTTTTAGATCGATGGCAATATACGGGATCCTTGTGCAAGCCACGCATGCAAAAAGTTGCCAATGTACATGGGACAGTCGATCCAATCCGATACAACCCAAAGAATTCCAGATGATGCAAAGTATCCGCCACCAGATGGCTATCATTGTAGTCAGTTGTCAATAGGAATTTGAAACTTTTTTCGGAGCCTATGTTGTTTTTCTCGTCTCAACCCAACTGCGACAACAATCAAACCGCACAGTGTATTTTCTGTCATCTTAATGACCCGACGACACAGCCACTGGTCCAATTTTTTAGCTATGTATTGCTTATCAACAAAGCGAACCGTATCTTTCATTTAGAAGCTCCAACCAGATTTCGGAGTTCCTGATTTCGAGAAACATCTTCGTAAGAAGTTGGAAATATTTATCGTTTTAAGCAAGTGAAATGCTAAGCATCGGAACTTTCGATGATACCAGAAGAGCGGCTTTCTTTTCGTTGCATTACTTTACCATTGTGTACAATCTGCAAATGGATACCGCCACGAAAAATTAAAACACTGGACGCCAAAAAATCAACTAGAAATGAAGAAGTCTGCTCATTGTAAGCGAAATACGAGTATCTGTCAAGATAGGCAATAAAAGTAGTAGGAATTAAATGAACAAAAAATTCTTCTCGTTTCTAGTTACAGGTATTCCACTAAACAGCTCACACTTTCTAGGATTCGCTAATAACTTAATAATTTCTTGATTGTTTTATTTTTGTGATTTTTTCTCTTATCAACTAGAGGTTTTTATGACTGCCTAAGAGATGAATATGTGCTCATCAATCGGCATTGGAAAATTTTAAAGAATGTTGTGTTCAGGCAATTATCAAAAAATTTCTATCACATTTCCTATCTAATAGAACTTCACTCTATTCGATAGATTTAATATTAAATGCAGGCCTCGTTTGTTTTTTATTTGTCTGATTTTCTGATTTAAGGCTTTGCCAACTGTATTCACTATTGTAACCTTCCTAACACGGTGTTCTCAACAGAACCTTCCACCCATTAGTCACAAAGTAAAGGTAGAAGCAGCTATGAATCCCAAATGAATTAAAAACATGAAGATGCAGCAAATTCAACTCTTAAACTTTAGAGTGCTATTCATTTTAAATAAAATAGATAAATGGTTACTCACTGAATTCAAAAACATGCCAAAACAATTTCGAAGTCGATCTATTAAAAACTCACAACATTTCGCAGAATTTGTTCATGACATAGATGTGAAAGAAGATGAAATTTTAGTTCTGTTTGACGTAAAATCTTTATATCCTAGTATTTCAGTAAAAAATACCTAACATTTATTAAACAATTGGTTACTTACTCAAAATGACGACATGACATGGAAGAAAAATGTACGTTCATATCGATCCCCACCGTTTATGGTTTTTACATACTCTAATTGTTATGTTTTGTATTCTCCGGGCGTGAAGTAACGATTATTAAGTAAAAATCATAAATGGTGGTAAACATTCATCATACTGGTGGGGATCAGTATCGCACACTTCACGGTGTTTCTTTCCGAAGTCTCTACGTTAGATATGACGAGAAAACCTTGAGTGATCTCAGACGTTGCAAATCAAAACAAACCCAAAAAGAGAAGAGAGTTCCTCTACCATGTGCGCATCAAAACAGAGTGTACACAATATATCGCTAGAATAACTATAACCAAGCCATCAGTGGTATATGAGCGCTTTCCAAACGTCATCTTTTGCCTGTTGAGGTGGCGGATTTGTCCGTGCCTTCGACCTACCCCAGGCAGCAGGGATGTTAGGGCAAAGCGGTGACGGCCTTGGCTCGAGTACCACTGTCACCCTTGCCCTTCGCTCAATCTTCAAAACACCTGTTCTATTTCCGACCTCACCGTACACTGACGGAACTTTCAACACTTTCTTCATATCTTTCACTCTTGCAAAAACATTACTGTCCACTCGTGGTGCCTCATCATGATGAGCGAATATCTCCTTCTACATCATAATCGTTTCTCCTCACACGGAGAATGCAAAACATAACAATTAGACAATCTAAACTCTCATTTGAAATTTACAGAAAACCGACTAATACGCAACGCACAATACCAAACACGTCCAATCACTCAAACCAACATGAATCAGCATCATTTAATTAAATGATACACATAATACCGACATTACCGTCATAAGTCCAACTTGGCATTACTAAAGAACTTGCATACATTTTGGAAAACAGCACTTCGTACCAGTTACTCACAACAAGCAATACAAAAAATCAATAAAAAACAACAACAAAATCAATCACTCACCCCCATTACTATGCTAACCCCAAACTTTAAAGAATAGCAATGAAATATAACACCGACACTTAACAATTACGACCCAACCCTTCGAAATCCTTGGTTTTGAAATAGTTTTTACTACACGCAGAGAACGAATTTTTATTTTCAACAATTTTCTGTATTGAAACCACTTGTTTCGGCTAACAATAATTTTGTTGATACCGAAAAAATATTTTTGATTTTAAATGAAATATTCTTTTTGTTTTTAAATAAAGAATATCCCTTGAATCAACAAAAAAATTCGTTGAATCAGCGAAAATATCTTTCAGAGAACAATTTTAATTTGTTAAGTCGAAGACTGTTGTCGTTCAATCAATAATATTTTCTTTTTGGCTCTATAAAACATCTTTGAAGCTTTAATTTTTATTTTTAAAACCAACAAACAAAAATAGTTGGATCAACGATTTTAATTCATCGAGTCAATAATGTATCCAGTTGACTTCAAAATAGTCCATGTTAATAATTTTTTTTTTAATAATGGCAGTTTTTGTGGTTTATTTTAGGTATTGATTATATTTACGTAATTACAAATTCTAAAATAATGATTGTCGTCTACCTTATTTAAATTAATAGTGACTGTTAGTAGCTCTTTAATATCAAACACTACCCTAGGTTCGTTTATTTTGATAACTTCAAAAGATTGTAAGTGATCAACATGTTCACGTGAATAAATGCTATAGCATACCAAAAATAAGTTTCAATCGTCGTCTGTCAGGATGGTTTGTAGCTCGTATATGCTATTTAAATCCTTTTCTTTGATATAAAAAACAGTACCCTTGGTGAAAAATTAACCTTGCTTTCAAAATTTGTCTACATGTTAGGCTGAATGTGCGGGATAGCTTTGTTATCGGATCTTGATAGGAAATGTTCGGCTTGATACTGACGATTGCCTGTCCCTTCGGCGTTGCTCCAAGTAAATAAGAAGCCACGCAGTCTTGTCGAGCTACTCTATTTTATCTCTCAACTACTGTTGCGGACAGTCCAAATCCGTTTAAAATTTCCTCGGTCTCGAAGGTTTCAGCAGACACCTCTTCTACTAGAACCTGTTCAAATAAAGCTTCTGGACCACTCATTTTCACCAACGTTCTCGTCAGAGCTTAAAAATATCATATTCAATTCTCAAATTGCACCCTGACTGAGTCAAAATATTAGTCATCACGCACTGTTCCTAGCGAACATGAAGTAAACACAAATTTGCCTTCATGAATCTCTTGTGCAAGATGAGTCAACTTGTTTTGTGTTGCTTTACTTTGATCATTCATTCGTTCCAGAAAGCAGTGAATGTACGTAAGTGCAAACAACTCATTCAATTTCAACGTTCTACCGTGAAGACGAAAGAACAGTCATTCATTTGGAGAATCAATGAAGTGGAAAAAACCAAAACTTCTCGAATCGATCCTGCAAATGCCTTTTCTCGAACAAATGCCCCACAAACTCTGTAGCGATTTCGGCCATTTGGCCTTTGGCTTCCTTTGCTCTTCAGCCATGTTCGGGAATACTTGAAATCCTGTGGCAAAAGAATCACTCACGAACGCGAAAATGAATGACTGGTTACAAGAACATTCAGTCAAGCAACCAAAATCTCTTGAGGCTTGAATAGCCGTGTGCTTTGCTGTGGTGTGAATGAGTTGTGTGGAACACGAGGACAACGGAATGACTGAGCATAGCAAAATAGTAAACACGAATATATTGCGTGACTGATAGAACGAAATGAAGAGAGCGAAAATTGTACACACTGAATATTTTTTTTACTCATCGTTCACGACGGGTGTCAATTTTTTCGAGCTCTGGTTGTATCCCATGATTCTGATAATATGGAAAGTTTAAATCTACGGTTAAGTTATTCAAAACATCTAATCCAACATTTAGCTTTATATTCAAATCATAAATATAAAAGGTATCAATTTACACCTGATATAAAATTAAAAAACATTAGATATACTTTTCGTTTCAATGTGGATGCATGTTGAGGTTACTACTAGCAAGGTATGATGAACTGCTCCTACATAAAAACAAACGTGTGAAATGAAAGAATCAAAGGAGAAGCCACAGAATCAGCAGATACAGTTGCAGCTATTAAATAACCATCAAACCTGATTAAAATGATTAAGGATGATGCAAAAAGCTATGTCCATTTAGATCCGGAACAATAAAATCATCTGTATCTCGGTAACGGATTGACATACAAATAAGTTTAATACAAGGATTATTCACTGTACTTTACGGGGAAAATATCAATTATTTTCTCTTCGTTACTAATGAAAATTCGCACTTTCTTCTCTATTCCTCCCATCAAACGCTGCACACCCTCCGGAGTCAACTTTGGAATATTTCTTCCAAATTTCCGTCATCTGAGTCGCGTTCCAAACCGTTTTTCCACTTTTCTTAAGCTTCCGCTTCATTATTGCCCAAAATCGCTCGATTGTGCAGGAGCTGCGGGCAGTAGAGGTGGGCGAGCTGCGGCGCATCGATGAAATTCGCTGCGATTATCGCGGTACTCACTGGATGACTTCCCGGCTGTAGTGGCAGCTCGCCAAATCTGGCCAAAACTTCATGCCGGATCTTTATGGGCCGTGAATGAAAGGCAGTACGCGGTTTTTGCGGCATTCTTCCTTGTACAGCTACGGGTCCAATGCCGCCCTATTCGTCACAAAACGCTTTGGTCTTTGGTCCGCAGCCGCATATCCCCTTGCCGAACCGTCAGTTTTTTGTGGCAAGTTTGTCCACAACAGCAAACTTAAACTTCGCAGGAACATCTCCTCGTGCCGTCGCCATGTAGAATTTTTTGCCAGGAAGCTGTCCGAAATCCGTTTTGACGCAGGTTTCATCGTCCGATGAGCGGCATCCTTGGTACTTCGTCAGAACCCGCTGGTTATTACAGTTTCCTAGCTCGGGTTTTTGGTGACGAAACTATTGCTCAAACGTTCAGTCTGATTGCTTGCTGGCTCGACAAGAACGATATCCGGCTCGCTCATCGAATCCTTCGAACGGTACTGTGTTAGCAGCAGCGTATTTTTGTGCGAATTCATTATCTGGTAGTCCAGGGTTTGCTTCTGACGGTTCTCAACACCTTCTTGGTTTTAGCTTGCGGTAGTCATGTTCCAGTACGGACGCTTGCCTTGAGGCGCTCGATCCACGGCTCTTCGCTCCCGAAACGTTTGAGCACATCATACACGGTTAATTTGGCGATTTTTCAGCGTTTTTATTGCGATTTTTTATTGCGGACCACGTTGATCATCAACGTGGGTGAGCAGAATTTTTTCTCTAACTTTGACTCACTGCACGAAAAACTGAAATTTATACCACAAAAAGTGGGCGCCTAAATTAATAAAACGCTGTAAAAGAACCCTTGCAGCGGACACTTTCCAGACCCGCTGCTACACAATATTCCGATTTTATGGACAGAACTTTACCATGCAGATCAAGTGTTCAACGCCAATGAAAACAGGTCTATTTTAGAAAAGACGCCTTGTAAAAGCTGCTCTAAAAAACGTGCAAAGCGATGTAAAAACCTTGGTGCACTTCCATGTGTGTGTTGTGTGAACATAATTTTTTTCATATATTATTACCACATGAAATTTTGATCACATTTTGGTCGATATATTGATTATATTGTTTGCAAAATTTTAAGCAAAACATATTGAAAATTCATGTAAGCTTAAATAAGGTTGAAAATGACTTTTTTGGAGGGAAAATTTAGTACGGCTTGTTTTTCGGCTTGTGCTGTGATTAGATTAGATTAGAGAATTGAAGCTTAAGGCATGGACCGAAATGAATTGGATTTATTAACTTATTCATTTATTTATTGGTACAATTCCAACTGTTTTATTGGAATGTAATGGGAAAAAGCCATTGGAGTATCTCGATCTCTAAATCGCAACAACTACATAAATCAACATGAATAGAAGGAATACAAAGCAAGCAAAGCCAAAGTCAGTTTCTAATACACACAATAAACTTGTCAGTAATACTTAAATAATCTGTCGTGATGGAATCAGTCGTCTAGTATCTTCGCCATTAGTGCCAGCACGCAGGAAATGCCACCGTTTCTCAACTTTCGTGGCTCCATCCATTCAATTACGTCATTGAATCCAGTGACGGAAGGTCTCAGCAGAACAGTTGAAATCGCATTGTGTCGCGTGGCCGTAGTTTGCAGAACAATTTCAGAGCTCCAGAGAACTTTCGGAGTCGCAGAACTTGTTCAGGAGCGTAGATGAAGAGTTCGGCCAGAATTTCTGGAGAGTCGGTTTCACCTAGCGCGCACTTTTTGCTGCGAAAACTGCTTGCATGACTGTACGCCTATGCTCCAATTTTGCACCTCCCAGAGTAAAGAACAACGATCCTGGAACGCTTCAAGGTTGACAGGATCATTCCACGGCAGATGATGGAGAGCATAACGAACAGATTCTTTGCAGACCGCTTTAATCCTCGCCGTCCAAATTCTTTGATACGGGCACCACCCAAGGCTCCTGAAATCCAGAACGCAATCAGAGTGAG
>JASCZW010002069.1:0-110189 GCA_034211315.2 Aedes japonicus | reverse complement strand
TTTGTTCTTGACAGAAAATATCGTTTAACGTTTAGGTCATGGTTCATCTATCGAGATAGGTAGGCCCGACCGAGGGGTGACGGTTCACACTCAGAAAATTTTACAGTATTCGGTAACTTTTTACCGAACTTTCAACAGCTGAACAGTTCGGTAATCCGATTTAACGGACTTCGGTAAAATTTGACAAGTTCCGGTAATTTTTGTAACCGAAATCCGGTAAATCGGATTACCGAACGTTCAGCTGTTGAAAGTTCGGTAAAAAATTACCGAATACTGTCAAATCTTCTAAGTGTGTTGGGTACAGTAAATACTCGATATAGATGAGGATTGTGCTTCGGCGAGAGGAGTTTGCGAGGAAGTCTTGGTAATGTCCAAGAACGTTGGTCTAGCGATTTGAGATTAAGATTGATTGATGGTGGTTTGGCTTGGATGCTGTTTTGTAGCTTGGGGTTGGATTGGGTTCCGATTTGAAGTTTGTTGGTGGAGCATCGTATGATGCTTTTGGTTACAGACACGGCAGGCACCAGAAGGGCAATTTCTAACCTGATGATCCGCGGCTAGGCAGTTTATGCAGCGTGCCTTTCTCTTCACTAAGTCATACCTTTCAGAAACTGGTTGCTCGCGGAAGACATCACATTTGAATGGCGAATGGACAGACTGGTTGCAAAAGACGCATGGCTTCGAAGATGTGCGATGGGGAGTTCCGTGACACGTGGTTTGACAGGTGCGAGCGATTGAAGAACGATGCAATGAGAACGTAAAAAGGCCATGAGCTGCTCGTACTTGAGTACGTCTGTTGAACTATGATGATTTTCCCATTGTCTCAGTGTGGACATAACCAGGCGAGAGCATATAATGTGTGCCAATAAGACACTCCATCCCTTTGTATCGATGTTTATTATCTGCAGGATACGTTAAAAATTATCAATGAGTCGAAAGAGGGACCAACAATCAATATGCAACTAGAGATTTGAAATTGGTTCACTGTTGTAGAACTCCTTGGTCCGAAATACACCTTAGTTAGCATATGGAGGGACTTACAACTTTCCCGTTTCAAGGGGCCACGGAAAGAAGTGTGTCCAAGTAGGTTTTCACCACTAACTTTTTATTTTAGAATCGCCTTGTCAGTGATTGCCACGCTATTGTATAGTTGGCCTCGGTAATGTTAATACACTCAAGTTTTGCTTCCTTTGTTAGTGATGCGAGAACTTGCCCACACCGGGATGTTCCGGTGAAGGAAACTTCCGCACCGATGGTGCTCCTGACCACCGGCGTGGTTATCGCAGGGGACGCTAACGCGCGCCGCGCCGACTTCGTGCCTCAGGTTGCAGAGGTGGTCCGACAGTTCCAGGTGGTAGATGACGTCCACGACCGGCGGTGCCCTGGCGCATACCCGGAAGCTCTTTCTTCTTCTTTCTTCTTCTTCAGCAGGCTGGCTGTTCGAGTGCCGAGGTCGGCCCGACGATTTCGGTTGGCAGAAGACTTCCTGGTTCACCGGCGCCAACAGACGACCCGGAAGCCGAACACTGCCTCACCGCGGCCGGATACTCCCCAGAACCCGCGCTTCGTTTGCCGGTCCCACCTCCATTTACGCTGTAGCTCCGACAGTATTTGCGTCACAACCCCGCTTACCGCGTCTGGCTCACGCCTTCCTCGTTGCACAATATCTGCTCTGCGTTATATCATCCGGCCTTGGGGCAGGCATTCCCTTCGCACCTGGCAACCTCGGACAGTCGGAACACCACGTGCTCTGGAGTCTCCTCCACGCCGGGCGACACCGCCGGCAGAAAGGTGACGACGCATGACCGCTGACCGGTGCAGGTATTGGCGAAAACATCCGCCCGGACTAGGAACCGCGTGCAGGTAAAAGTTCACCTCTCCATGCGTTCCCTGTTCACCCACGTCGACACATTGGGGATGAGCCGGCGGGTCCACTCCGTTCTCCGCGCCGTCCACACTCCTTGCTTCGCCATTTGGACTGCATGGAGTCTCAGCCTCGCCGTCTTCCTCACATTACTGGTCCCTCTCCGTTGATAGCATTCGATATCCTCTGCTAGGGTTACGCAGATTGGAATCATCCCGGCGATAACGCAAACCGCCTCCGGACGAGACGGTTCTGTACGCACTCAGGCGACCTAATTGCCATCAGACGAAACACGCCGTTCAACTTCCTGCGGTTACGTTTCGTTTCGAGCGCGGCTCCCACGCTGGAAACCGCCAAACCGCAGCATCGAGGATGATACGGCAGCCAGAAGTCGCCTACCGCCGCCTTCGACCACCGATGTTCCGGCATGATCCTTGCAAGCGCACCGACCATTTCGTGCCGCTTTTTTCGCAGGAACAGTCTCACATGGGTGTTGAAATTCCAACCGGTCGTCGATCGTCACTCCTAGATGTCTTAAAGCCCGCACGGACGGTATGACGTGCCCCTCCTACGGCAATCTGCGTCCACCGGATCTTTCGGCAGTTGCTAACCAGCATCACCTGCCGTTTGGTGGTGAGCGAGCTGCAACCTGACTGCATTCATCCAGTTTTCAACTGCATGTCGGTCGACTTCCGCCACCAGCATTTCTCACTTCTTCCAGCGACTCTGCTGGTTACCGTGAGGACGACATCATCCGCGAACCCGAAGATCTTTACGCCCTTGGGCAGCCTCGGCCTTAGGCACCCGCTGTACATTATGTTCCACAACGTCGGGCCGGAGTACGGAGCCTCGCGGAACGCCTGCCGTAACCCCAATCGACTTCTGCCCCGAGTTCGTTTCGTTGCGGACCAGAATCCGGCTTTGAAGCGACTCTCAGGCGATTTTACACAAGCGGTGGGGGACCTGGCATACCATGCAGCGCTCAGTGGCGATGGCCTCCCAGCTGGCACTGTTAAAAGCGTTTTTGACGTCGATCGTTACTACCGCGCAGAACCGATTGCCGCACCTTCTTCTTCTTGGACGCTCTCTCACAACTTCAATGACCGTCCTGATTGCATCCACCGTTGATCTCCCTTTTCGGAATCCAAAACCGTCTCTTCAGATAAGCCGGTCTCTGCCCTCCGTGAACTGCGTCAGTCAGGATCAAGTGCGATCCTTTCCAGAAGCTTCCCAGTGTATCCAACAGGCACATGGGCCTAGCACGATGCTGGATTCCCTCGGTGGTTTCCCGGTTCTCCGCTGCTGGCACCTAATTTCCGGACTCTCCACTCTATCCGGCATCCATCTGGCCAGGCATTTCTGGCAGCACCAATCCTGGAACAACCGGAAACGCCAGGCACGCAGTTTTCAGTTTGCCACGTTTGGAATGCCATCCGGACCTGAGCTCAGCTTCACAGACCTTCGCCACTTCAATGACAGCTCGTCGTTGGTGACTTGCAAAACCGGCAAATGGTTACTCGGTCTTCATCTTCATACGGTGTAGGCGGCCACGCCGTCGAATCACGCTGCGGGAGAAAGACCTCTCCACGATGATCTTTCAGCTCATCCGGGCACATTGCCCGCTGGCGCCACTGACCCCCGGATCTTCGCCGGTTACGACCTGATAAGCGGTGCGCCCAAGGGTCGTCGTCAAGGCTTCCCGGCACAACTCCTTGAAGCAGTTGGGATTGGCTGATTTTAATCTCCCGTCTGCGCAGGCCGCTGCCTAGCTTCACGGAAGATTATCTTACGCTCCTCCTCTGACCGTTTCCAGACCTTGTTCTTCTGAAAGCGCCTTCGAAGCTCTTGAGACAAGCTAGCACGAAGGCTAGGCAAGAGTTTCGTTCCACCAGTAATTTAACCGCCGGTTGTTTTTTGCTCCAGTCTCCTTGGCATCGTCGCATCGCAAGCCCTCTGCCGGGAGTTTCCGTCAAATCATCTGCATCAAGATTTGCAGCGCCGCCACCGTTCGCAAGCGAAGTGCTTCAATCAAAAAGATCCCTTGTCGAAGTCCTTCGTCTTCCATCTCCGCCCGCTTTGTCCTTATCTCTTCTTACAAACCGTCTGCATTCGTAGTTCCAACACGATACCGGATCGACTGGTGATCACCAGAGCGTATAGTCCTCACAAACTCTCCAGGTTCATGCTCCTCACCAGCGACGGACTGCAGAACGTGACGTCGACGATAGACTCCCTGCCATTTCTGCGAAATGTACTAACGGTACCCTTTGTCGCACAGCTTCGATGTCCAGCTTCGCCAACGCTTCGGCAAACCGTATCCTTCTGGGGCCAAGTCTGCTTCCCCACTCCACTGCCCAAGCATTGAAGTCGCCTCCAATGATCACTGTATCGGTCGGATCAGGGGCTCTGTCAGAGAGCGTCCAGCATTCGGTTGACATTGCTCCAGAGTCCACCGTGGGGGTGCGCAACAGCTGGCACACAAAGATCCCACTAACTTTGACGATTACGAAACCTTCATTGCTTGAACTGTCTCACCACCTCTTGATAGGGAATCTGCTCATCACTTGATAGCCGTAATCCCCGATGAGTCCCCCACCCAGTTGCCGCTGGCCGAGGGGATCCGATACGGTTCAGCAACAACAGCGACGTCGCACATTGATTCTGTTGTCGACCGCCACAACAGCCGCTGTGCGGTGTCGCAATGATTGAGATCTAACTGGGTGATCTCCATCGATCCTGGCTCCGCCATCGCCTTCTTGTCTGCAGGGTATCGCAGCCACACCGTCGCGTGGTCGTTTCCTGTCCTCCGGCTTCACAGAGCAAGCCATCCGGTTCTTACGCGCAGTCCCTTAGCAACGTGTCCTTCTTCACCACATTTCCTGGCATAGACCGGATCTGTCCGGACCTTTTTGGCAGTCTCGCGCTTGGCGGCCAAACGCCATGCATTTAAAGCATCTCTCCATCCGTTTTTTTATTCGAGGGGTGAGTCTCACCCGGACTGCACACTGACCATCCGACTTTCACCTTGCCCACTTCCACCATTTTGTTGGCAGCTCTCTACCGGGTAGTCTTACTGCATGCTATTTGTGTACCACCGTACGCTCTCCTCAACCGAATGGTCATCCGAACTTCACTCAGCGCGCACTGTGGAGGCCAGTGCATCCCCAGTCTGTTCACCGGTGATCTCAGTCCAGGTCTCTGCACTCGACCACCGCCTCCCGCGTTAAAGCCCTTGGCATTTCCCTTCCACTACCTAAGGAGTTGGCACTAAGTTCCCATGGAAGGGGCTTGCATCCTGATCACGTGGATCCTTCTTCAGTCGCTGAAACAGCAACTCCCCTTCTGGGTGCGTCTCCAGTCCTCACCACTTTTTCACCCACAAGTCCCTAGAGCCCGGTCCTCCTCACTCTCTCTTAAGATCGTGCAGGCACAACGTCTCATCACCACTTCGACGATCAAAGCATCCCCTTGAGGCTCTCTTCCGAGGAGACCGACGTTTTTCTTTTCTTCTTCTGCTCCTTTTTCTTCTCCACGTGTCTCTCCCTGCTTTTCCCTTCTCCCGCTGGCTTCCCACGGTTTGCCAATCACCGTTCTTGACGCCTTCCTCCAGTGACGGCCAGCACAGTCCTAGGTAACGTTGCGCTGCTTCTTCGGGGCTTCAGTAGCTCTCCTGGCGTGAGTCCCTGACTCGCTTCTCCGTGCGAGTATTCCGGGGGCTCGGTACCGCGCCGTGCTGCGCCGCCGCCAGGCGCCGCTGCGTGCCCCACTGCCTCTTTCAGCGTTTTTTTCAGCCGATTCTGCCTCACTTTCGAGCGTGTCATGCCTGCGCGTCCGGCTGCTTTAACGGCGGATTTGATGCTCGTCACCAGTAGCTTGATCTTCGTGTGGACATTGTGCTTGTCTTTCACTGAAGTCATAAAGCTCGTTGACTCGCTTCCGTACCTCCATCAGGCTGCGACCTCCCGGGGTTGCTCCTCCTGACCAGCACCATATTTTCCGATCCTGCGTGTGACACCCCATTCCTCGGCCTCCGTAGCTCCTTCATGGCCTGCCTGGATCTCCACCAGTCTTCGCCAAACCGCTGAGTACTCGCTACTGCTGGCCTGCAGGCAATCACCGGAGATCAGCGGCAATCTCTTCCACTTTTGGCGAAAACATCTCGCCCCGCCTGCGCCTCCTTCTTTAGTTTCTTCTTTCTGTTTTTGTTTTTGTTCTTGTTTCTGCTTCTGTTGTCTCCACGTTAAAAGGGTCCTGGTCCGGGCCGTTATCTCTACCCGTTGCATGATAGTCAGCCTCTTGGGATCCCTACGGGCAGCCTTGGTAAACAGCGAGGTCCATGCAGAAGTTGACCCGGCGCCTTATAGCACCGTGGGTTCAGAGCCGGATCGGCGTAACTCAGGAATGGTGCATCTGAACCTACCACCCATCGACATAGATGCCAGGTTTTGAGCGTTGGCACGGAGGCCTGCCAGGTTGTTTACACGGGGACGGAGGCAGTCGAACCATTAGCCTGCTTGCCATTTCAAGAAGATGTCACTTTTTTACTCAGGAAACAGAATAGCTCGACCGTCAGCCCATAGACTTGCCTAATCCTATCCATAAAACCGAGACTCTGTCCGACGTCGTTTGCCGTGACCAGCATACCACAATCAGGATCTCACTGGTAGTTAACTCCTGACGTGCCGGTTGGCACCTTTTGCCAATGCCCATCGTCGTTTTCCGATCCACATTCCGATCTAGTCCGTTGTCGCAAGCCTTGAAGCTAGTGCGCCATAATCAGGATGTTACTGGCGTGGATCCTGATGTAGCCCGGTGGCACTCGGCAGATTTTTAGTCCGCCTCGGGTATTTTATTTCCCGGTACCTCTTCAACTTATCATTGACGAGCGTGCCCCTATCCGCCACCCGGGGAGGCGCCTGCTGGGAGACATCAGAACTCCCGCGTGCCCGTCTGTCTGCCCGTCTGTCTGTCTGTCTGTCTGTCTGTCTGTCTGTCTGTCTGTCTGTCTGTCTGTCTGTCCGGTCTGTCTGTCTGTCTGTCTGTCTGTCTGTCTGTCTGTCTGTCTGTCTGTCTGTCTGTCTGTCTGTCTGTCTGTCTGTCTGTCTGTCTGTCTGCCCGTCTCGTCTGTCTGTCTGTCTGTCTGTCTGTCCGTCTGTCCGTTCGTCTGTCTGTCTGTCTGTCTGTCTGCCCGTCTGCCTGTCTGCTCTGTCTGCCTGTCTGTCTGTCTGTTCTGTCTGTCTGTCTGTCTGTCTGCTCCGTCTGTCTGTCTGTCTGTCTGTCTGTCTGCCCGTCTGTCTGTTCTGTCTGTTCTGTCTGTCTGTCTGTCTGTCTGTCTGTCTGTCTGTCTGTCTGCCTGTCTGTCTGTCTGTTCGCCTGTCTGTCTGTCTGTCTGTCTGTTTGCCTGTTTTTTTTTTTTTTTTTTATAATAAGGTTGAAAAAAGCTTCAAAAGCCTGGCCTGTAGTGTATTTGGCACCGTGTGGGACCCACTCAAGCGGTAATGGACTCGCTTCCAGGCCTAACCACTAAAAGACATTCCTTATATCTCTTTGCCGTCTCCCCGGGACCACGACAGGGACGATATCAGGGGCGCTGTGCTCATGCACCTCTCTGTTGTCTTGGCTCTTGCGACTCTCGCCGTTATTTTGTGCTGTTTTATGCACCCATCGAGACGTGTACCGATATGGAGTAGCCGGCCGTCATAACGTGCCCTCCTTCACAGTCACCCTCGACACCGACGCTGTTGACCGCTGATGTTCCTCCATTCGCGCTGCAGCTACCAGTCATAATTGCGTCACTACACTATTAACGGTATTCCAGGTGCCTCCTCTTCGACACATTTCTTGATGATGTTCTCTTATTACGACTGGCATCTCCTTCGAACTTCCTCAAAACCTTGGGCAATCGAAGATCACGTGCTCCGGTGTTTCTTCTACGTGTCTACACGCTGGACAGACGGTGACGTTGCGTGTCCAAACCGATGCAGATACTTTCGAAACATCCACGACCAGACAGGAACTGTGTCAAGTGAAAGTTAATTTCGCCATGTTTCCTGTTTGTCCAAGACGACAGAACCGGCATGCGCTGGTGGTCCACCCACCATTTCTCGCCGTGTTCCACTCCTGCCGCCATTTCGCCATCGATGCCGCTCGCATGATCTTCCGGAACACCATTGGTTTCCTTCCTCGTGTAGCACTCACTGTCCTCGACCAGGATAATGTCGATAGGAATCATTCCGGCGATAACACATACCGCTTCCAAAGAGATGGTCCCATAGCTCGCAACTGCACGGCTACGAGACGATGCGTTCTGTTTAGTTTAGCACGATTTTCTTCTTGCTTTCCAACGCCGAGATCCAGGCTGGCCCACCGTACCTCAGTATTGAAGAGGAAACGCTAGCCAGTAGACGCCGCTTACTACTGGTAGGTCCGTAGTTATTCGGCATAATTCTGGCTATTGCGTTAATAGCCTTTGCCGCTTTTTTCGCAGGCATAATCGACGTGGCTGCTGAAGTTCAGCCGGTCGTCGATCATCACTCCCAAGTACTTCAGTGCTCGCTCGAGGCCATGACATGCCCTCCAACGACGATTTCCGCCTCGTTTCACCGCTTTGCAATGCTGACCACTCAGCAGCTCCGTTTTGCGGTGTGCTATCTCGCAATTTAGCTGCGCGCATCCAGTTCTCAACCATGCCAATCGGCTTCGGTCGCCAACATCTCCACTTTCCAGCGTCTCGCCTGAAACTGTCAGGACAATATCGTCTGGCAAAACCAACGATCTTGACTCCCGTTGGCAACTTCAATGTTAACACAATCATTGTACATTGCGTTCTACAAAGCGTCGGTCCAAGCGATGGAACCTCGTGGCACTCCCGCCGTGATCCTTGTCGACTTCTCGCCCATTTGCGTATCGTACAGCAAAACCCGGTTCTGGAAGTAGCTACTCAAAATCTTGCACAGATAGTCAGGCACCTTGATTCCGTGCAGCGCTTCGGCGATGGGCTTCCAGCCAGCGCTATTAAAGGCATTCTGACGTCCATCGTTATCACCGCACAATATCGATTACCTCTCCTCTGCTGCTTGCGTGCCTTATACGCACTGTCGATGACAATCCGAATTGCATCCACCGTTGACTTTCCTTTCCGGAACCCGAACCGGTTTGTTGACAAGCCATGCTCGTTCTCCGTGCACTTCATCAACCTGTTTAGGATGATCTTTCCAACAGCTTGCCATACATCCAACAAGCATATGGGTCGATACGTGATGCTGGTTCCTCTGGCGTCTTTCCTGGCTTTGTAGCAGCACCAGCTTCTGAATCTTCCACCTGTCTGAAATCTCCCCTTCAGACAGTTCTAGCAACACACTCCTAAAAATGTCGGGATACCTCTGCAGTGCCGCTCAATGCCACGTTGGGAATTCCATCCGGACCCGGAGCGTTTGCCCACCTTCAGCCCTTTGCCACTGACAAGAGCTCATCGTTGAAGACTCGTGTACCACCAGTTGCTCCTGCCACTTCATTGCCGTACGGTGTTGGTGGCCATGCCGTAGGGTCGTGCTGCGGGAAGAGACCATCCACGATCGTCTTCAGCTTGTCCGTGCATCCTTCAACCGGTGTCGCTTGACCCTTAAACTTTGCCATAACTACTCGGTAAGCGTTGCCCCAGGGGTTTGCATCGACATCTTGGCACAGTTCCTGAAACAGCTGGACTTTGCTTCTCCGTACTTCTCGTTTTAATGCGGTTCTGGCCGCCCGGAATGCCACCCTACGCACTTCTCTATCCGCTTCCGTTTTTGCTCGCTGAACTCGCCTTCTGGCTTTGGAGACAACCAGCACGAAGGTTACTGATTGCCTCGTTCCACCAGTATACTGGGCGCCGTTTGTTTTTTGGCTTCGTCTTCCTCGGCATGGTGGTGCTCACATGCCGCAGTCAGCCATGCTGTCAGCTCTTCCGCGTCCGAGGGGTGCTTTCTACACGCAGTGCTCTGCAAAAAGGTCGCTATCGAACTCCTTTGTCCTCCAGTTTCGTTCGTTCGTATTCATCCGTCGTACTGAAACTGAGTTCCCTTTGCCGATTGTGTACCTGATCGCCTGATGATCGCTATTTGTGTACTCCTCGCTCACTCTCCAATACATGTTTCTCATCAGCGACGGACTGCAAAAAGTAACGTCGATAATGGACTCACGACCATCTCTGCGAAAGGTGCTAACGGTGCCTTCATTGACCAGCTGAACCTCCAACTTTACTAGCGCTTCCAGAAGGCTGAACCCACGGGCGTTGGTACATCTGCTACCCCACTCTTCTGCCCAAGCATTAAAGTCTCCTGCGATGATGACAGGTCTCCGCCCGATCAAATGTACGGTGAGTTCATCCAGCATCTGGTGGTATTGTTCCGCCGTCCATCGAGGTGGTGCGTAGCAACTGCATACAAAGACTCCGTTGATTTTGGCAATCACGAAGCCTTCATGCGTGCTCGAAACCACTTCTTGGATAGGATATCTACCCATAACATGTATGGCAGCCATTCCTGCTCTATCTACCACCCACCTGCCGTTATCCGAGGGTACTCGATACGGTTCTGCAATGATTGCAACGTCGCACATGGTTTCCGTTGTTGACTGCTGCAACAGTTGCTGCGCGATGTCGCAATGGTTCAGATTTATCTGGATTATCTCGATCATTGTTGGCTCGCCCGCACTTTTTGATACACCGGGCATTTGTAGCTTCCCGTGATGTGATCGTTGTCATCCTCGTTTGTACAGAGCATGCACCTAGGTCGCTTCTTGCAGTCAATAGCGATATGACCCTTCTCTCCGCACCTCCGGCACCGATCCGATCTATCAGGACCCTCGCAGTTTCTCGACAGGTGGCCAAATCCCATGCACTTATAGCATCGTTCCATCTCTTTTGTGACTCGAGGGGTGACTTTTAGCGGACATACTGACCAACCAACTTTTACTTTACCTACCGCCAACAGTTTGTTGGCAGAGGCTGTAGCCAGACGGATCGCCGCCGTCTGCATGCCCCCGTATTTTTTTCTCAACCGGATTGTCATCGGCTCATCTCCTAGTTCACCTTGCACCTGCAGCGCACTTCTTACTTCGTCTACTGTTGTTACCTCATCTAGATCCCGGCACTCAACCACCGTCTCCTGTGATAAGGCCCTAACGTTTGCGCCGTCACCAAGAGACTTCTCGACGAGTGACTTGAACGTTGCGCTTTTGACCGAAGGATCTTTCTTTAATTCGAATAGCATGTCCCCCTTCTGGGTGCGTCTGGTTTTTATCACGTTTGCTCCTAGCTCCCTTTAGTTCCGGATCGTCTTTAACTCTTCTGAGGATTTCAGCATGTGTTGTTGCCCCCTTCACTTCTACAACTAAGGCATCTCCTTTCCATTTCTGCCGGTCCACTTTTTCTTCTCTCCCTTCTTCCTAGCCTCTTCCATCTCCTGCTCTTTCTTTTTTCTTCTCTTCCTTTTTCTTTTCCTCCTTTTTCTTCTTTTCTTCCTTCGTTTCGTTTTTCCGTGGCACGATTTGCCATTTACTACCCTTGCCTTCCATTATCACCACTTCACCGATGTCTTTTTGTTTCTTGGACGCTTCTTCCTCACCTGGTGTTTCGCGATCTCTTTTACCACCCGCACGATGGTTTACTGACATTTCCTTCACTTCTTTTTCGGCCTTTTCCGCCCTATTTCTCCAATCTTGCTGCTCACGTTCGACCGCTAACATTGTGGATTTAATGCCCGTCACTAGCGCCCGGATCTTGTGATGGACGTTATTTTTCCCTTTGATGAACTCATAGAGCTCATCAACCTTCTTTTAACTTCCATCACCATGGTTCTGCCAAGCTGAAGGCCCTGCTGCTCTGGCTGAGTTTTGCCACTACTGGCTTTCGGCGTAAACAGCAGGCTCAGCCCAGGCCCGCCCGACTCTTCTTGAATTTCTTGCGCCCCTCCTATCTTGCTTCCACTAGCTACGGCCACTTTATTCGCCACTGGTGACCTTGGCAACATTCCACTTTTTGCAAACGGATTTGCTTTAACATGCGCGGTCTCTACATCACCACCTTCATCGCACGTATTTGAGGGTGGAGGATCATCCTCCTCCATCATTTTGCAAGACTACCGAAATCTTCACGGCCTGAACTCGAAGAAACGATCACCTGCGACGGAACGCCACACAATCGCTGCCCTGATTTCCGCTGACGTGCGAACACGAATTCAAAGCGCGATCGAAGCACCAAATATATGTTCGAAACTTTTGAATATTTATTTTTTCCTTACGCCGCGAATTGAAAAAATAAATAAAAATGCACCAGCCTAGTTTTGGACCAGCTTATTTCTTCTACACACTAGACCACGTCAAAGGATACTATCTCGGCAGATTTGTTTTCACTTTTTTCGCACTCGTTTTTCGTTGCTCCCGTATGGGGAACGCATTGACACGAGCCCCGCAAGCCCTCCACCCGCTGGAAGGCAATCTTCTACCCATCCACTGCTATGGGTTGATTTGGCTAGGTGGGACACGAGCAAATGAAATTTACACTTGTTGCCTGCTCCGTACACAACAAAGCGCTACTCATGCACGGCACGGTCTAAACAATACGACGCCAGCCGGTATTACTGCCACGGCCCGTTGTAAAGACGCTTTTTTTGCACTGTTTTGGAGCAAGATCAATTAAATGAAAATTTTGCACTGAATTTTTGCGGCTTCCGTTAGGAGAGATTTAAAAACTCAAGCACTAGTCGACTCCTTGATATGTGGGTAACACTTTCTACAGCACTTCGCTAATTAATTAGCCTGATTACACACGCGACGATGAAATAAACTTCGACCCGGAAATGAAACCGAATTTGACATATGGTGGTTTTTGAAGATGAGAAATCTTTCTATGGTGATTTGAGACTCTTCCGCCTTCTGAAGGATAGGGGGGAGGGGCTTTCAAACAAATGAAACCAAATTTATTGCATAACTCGAGAACTAATAAAGCAAATGGAATCAAATTTGGCATGTGGATTTGTTTAGGGAGAAACATATTTCTATGCTGGTTTGAGACCCCACTGCCCTCTGAAAGGGGAGCGGGGCTCCCATACAAATGAAACGCAAATTTCTGCATGAATCGAGAACGATTCAAGTAAATGAAACCACATTTGGCATGTGTGGGTTATTAGACGCAGAATTTTTATGTATATTAAAATGAATTTCTGGCTGACTGTCTGACCGATCGGAGTGAAAATATGTATGCAGGGATTTTTGGGGCTGGGGAAGGTTCTTATGACTGTTTGAGACCACTTCCCCCTTCTGAAAGGGGGAAGGGCTCCCATACAAATGAAACACAAATTTCTGCATAACTTGAGAACTAATCAAGCAAATGGAACCTAAATTGATTTTTTTGAATGCAAAGGGATTTTTGAATGCAAGAAATGTTTCTATGTAGTTCTCTACAGTTCTATGTAATGTTCATTCATTGAGTTGCAGGCGTAGCAACGGTCGCACCGGGATCAGCTGGTTTCATATAAAACAAAACAACAATTGTACGATTCACAAAATTAACAATAAGCATTTCAGGTTGGGCACATAGCTTCGCGTTTCACAAATAACTTTCTTATGTTTGATTCTGTTGGCTGTATGCCCACCTTTTTCCGCCATCAGATGATGATGATTAGCGGTGATGAGCGCTCAGGGACAGCTCTTTCTTGTTAAGAACTTCCTGCGTACTTTCACCCGGTTAAATTTCCATTAACGGACGTCGTTTGGGAATGTTCCGAAATGTTGATTCGCCATATCGTGGCTACTTCGTCATCGTCACAAAGTTGTTCGGACCATGAGCATTACGGGTTGGATTACGGGTTTTCTTCAGAACTATCATGTCCAGTGCTTGGAATCCCGATCACATATTTTGAGCGCTGATGCTCTCGATGTCATCCATGGCAGCCTTCATCAAACCAGGAAATCGTTGCATCGCGATGTTTGGGCGACTGCGCTTTTTTCCAATCTTCCAGGATTTCTTTAATGGCCTGAACCAGTGCCTTAAATTTTCATAAAATATCAATGAGAAGTGAAATGATTTTATCCCAGTGTAATGATGATGTTTACTTTCCCGGTTTTCATGGTTACTGCTGTCACTTCTATGCCAACTGAATTTTGTTTGCTGCAATGAATGAAGTCGGCTCTATGTGCGGGTCAAAAATCTGCTGTCACCGTTGTTTTGATTATCAATCGGTAAGCATGAATTTCATTTGATGAAATCTGAATATCATCTCTTGTGATGATTTTTCATTACTAAGTGATTTTGAATCCTAATCCAAACATGGAACAACCAGGGCCGTCATCATCGTCCTAGAGGAATAGATGCTAGCAATGTTGTGCAAGAATACCCTGGACTGGGCTGCCCTTGCATTTTTCCGATCCCGACGGGTAATTGATATTCATTGTGGTTGATTGAATTTCATTTCTGACATTTCGAAATTCGTTTTGAAAATGAACTTGTTTACACAAATGAATATCAAAGCATTTTGAAAATTGAACGTTCATTCTTCTGGTTACGTTTGTTGTCATGAGTTATCATTTGATTTTCGCTTGGAACTTATAGGTAGTCAATGTTATGGTGCCTGGAAATCTACGCTTTTGAATCTAATGAGCATGACTTTTACCAAGACTGGCCTGAACAACGCCACATCTAGTGGTTGGCAAATATTAGTTGCGTTTGGCGGCCGGAACGTAAATCGGATATTTTTATCGAGGCAACTTCGAGTTTTCAAGTTCGATAAGTGCGACGCAGCGTTATCTCCAATTATTATTTTTGGATCGTTATATTTCAAGCTTTTGAAGAATGGCAAAGCTATTGTGCGGAACCAATCCTCAAAAACCATAGAATCAACCCCGAGCATCTACTTGTACATCTACTGTGCATAAGCAAAAGGGCCATTCATTCTCGATACTACCAAGAGTTAGTCTATGATACTACCGCTTTTTAGCTCTGCTTTGGATTGAATGTTTTCGTTTCCTTACACCCAAAAAATAATTCACATAATCAGTGGAAAATATTCACTAGAAATTCACTTAACTTTCATGTAATTGAGGAAGTGGAAAATGCTTTGCGAAATCAAGTGAAGCTTATGTGTCCAGTGAAATGTAAGTGATTCGTCAAGTAGAATTTCTTTTTCTATGTGATATTCATGTAAAAGTCACTAATTCTAGGATTTGTTTTCAATAGGGCGAATCTAACAATGAGAGATTCTCTCCGGCCTCGCTCTCTTTCATTTATTATAGCGCCATTATAAAACTTCTGAGGGATTCTTTAGTACTGATTGAAACACATCATTGCTGGCTAGCATACTCTACAAATAGTAAAATAAAAAACGTAAAGCTGAATGGAATATGAATGAAAGAGAACGTTATCAAAGAGAGTCTCTCAATTTCAGATTAGCCCTAATATATAAAAACCCTAGAATTTTAATATTGGAAAATATCTGCATGTGTTTCTAGTAGTAGCTAAGTGAAATATGTTTTCAGTGTATGTGTTGATGTTAAAACAGTACACAGGAAAAAATCTTGTAGTAAAAACTACCATTTCACCCGACTATGCTTATCTTTAAAACTACCATGAAATTTCAGTCAAATTTACTACGTTTATAGTAAAACCTTCAACGTTTGTGATATATTTGACAGACCTCATAGTGATATTAACCGCACCATGGTTGATCTAATCGCAGGCATGGTAAAATCAACCGCATTTATAGTCAGCTGAAAATTGTTGGTGATTGCGCTTAATTTAACCCTCGAAATGGTAGTTTCTACTGCGACTTTTTTTTGCGTGTACAAGAACATTTTTTTTTATTGATGCGTATTGTTGATGTAGCTTTCTTCCCATTCATTTGATTTCATTTGTATCGAATATAAATTATTAATACATGAAGTTGGGAAGGAGGAGACTGAAACAGATAGAGAAAGAGAGAAACAGGAGATAAAGAATGCTGAAGAGGAGATTATTTTTAATTTAATGTATGACCTTTTCTTTTATTTAATGAATACGTTACACTCCTCTTAGCATCAAGCATAAAACTTGGGAGACTTTATCAAAAAGAGCATGCTTTAATGCTACCATTGCTCAACAAACTTATTTGTTGACATCCTTAAAAATTAAACTTAAAAATTATTTTAACCAACGGTTTTGGTTCGAAATAAACAGACAGGTTGGTTGTTTCTACCCGTAGATATCACCACAATACTACACAAATCATGGTTGTTCAAAACTAATGGGTCTTATAACTAGTGTCACTTCATGGTTGAAAACGATTATCGGTGAAAAAACTCACGAGTAAATCAAATGGGAGTCACTTATTACGGGTGTCACGGGGGAAAATGAGACCCGTAATATGCCTCAATATTTTTGTTGTTTCCACCTTGACAGGGATTTATTATTACCAAAACACAGGTCCCTTGGGCGCACGGGAACATATTAAAATTTTAAATTGATTTTACCAAAGGTGGTTGAATCAAACTTATATTTGAGAAAAAATAAAATAAATAAAAAATTTACGTCATCCAGTCCCGTTGCATGGTTAGACGCTGCCACTCACCAATAGGTGAAAATTTAATATTTTACCTAAAAAGAACCTGAAAATAGTAGAAGGCTCACAGTAACATTTGTTGATTCCTCGTAGACTGAAAGAAGTCTATAAATGTAAATGTTTGATAGCCTTTTATTCAAATAATTGAAATTAAAGAAGATATGTAAGGTGATCGTAGGAAATTTTTGTTGTTTGAACCGTTTTTGTTTGTTTGTTTCATACAGCATTTAAGTTTAAATCATACTAAATATGTTTTAAAACCCCATAAGCGTTGGTAGAATCAACCAACAAATCTGTTTGTTTTCGTAGCTGTCATAATGAAACAACCAACATAATGGTATGTTCAAACGGATGTCGTAACTGCTCAATTCCCAAATCAACTATTCAAATCTTCAGTTTCAACGGTGGTTGGTAGTCAAATCAAACTAATATGATGTTTGTGCCGGGGAAGTCTTGTTAAATTGAACTAGAATATGTTTGTGTTTACCAATTTTTTTCCCAGTGTTCCCTTAGCAAAGCGATTTTTTTTGAAGGATATAAAATCAGCAGAATTGAAGAGCATTTATCAATTTTAAAATTAAATTAATAAATATCCAATGATCTTTAAGACTTTAAAACACTTTAAGATACAATGCAATAAAATATCTATACTATCTAGAATAAGCTGTCTCGTAACCGTTAAGCAGATAAAATGTCATTATTGTTATATATTTTTGCAATAATAATTTGAATAGGATGTAGAAGGAGATGTTCGCTCCTCACCATGAGGCACCAAGAGTGAACATTAATGTTTTTGGCTAGAATGAAAGATGTGAAGAGAAAGTGTTGAAAGTTCCGTCAGAGTGCGGCAGGTAGGAAATCTAACAGATGTTTGAAAATTGAGCAAAAGGGAATGTATCCAATGGTACTTGAACCATGGACGTCAATCTTTGCCTAACATCCCACTGCGGGGTAAGTTGTAGCGACGGAACAAGTCCGCCACTTCAACAGGCAAAAATTGACGCATGGAAAGACGCTCATGTACCACTGTGGCTTGTATAGTTATTCTAGCGATCTATTTTGTGCACTCTGTTTATTGATGCGCACATGGGAGAGGAACTCTCTTTTTTTGGGTTTGTTTTGATTCGCAACGACTGACGATCACTAAAGTTTTTCTCCCAAAAAAAGAGAGAGTTCCTCTCCCATGTGCACATCAATGTGCACATCAATAAAAAAAAAAGGAATTCAACCGTATCTTACCGTGTACTTGTCGATCATCTTACCGAGAGCTCCTATCGTTTCAATGTCCAAGTGATTGGTCGGGTGATCCAACACGAGAAATTTCGGTCGACCCATGCACATTTTGGCCAGCGCCACGTGGGACCTTCGGAAAGAGAGGCCATCACCTACGTGGCAAGATTACCGGATATGCCGAAGCTGCCCAAAATTCTGCGGTATTCTTCGATTGGTTTCCGGGGTAGGCATTCCGATGCAGTCCCACGCAGTTGACCTTCATGTCCAACTAGTCGACGTGATGCTTGCAGAAGTAATGCGGATAGACGAGACCTGCCGTAGGTTGCAGTGAGTCCATGACCATCTTCAACAGTATGATCCTACCGGCACCGTTCTCGCTAACCTAAAAACAAAACGAATATTAAGCTAAGTTGAGGAATCAGTATTCCTGCTGCAAGGAAATATCTTACTATACACATCCTGGAGTCGAGATTCACGCTCAGATTGACCATCTTGACAATAAACTTGTCATCCGAGTACTTGACCTAGACCTTGTTCAGCTACAGCACCGGTGAATTCCGTGGTTCTATCTTGAAAATTTGATCATCACTTCGATTTTTGTCTAAAAGCAAACGGAAACGATGAATTTTACTCTTACCTCAAGGGACTTAAAACTTACAGCTTCTCAAACTTCTTGATCTCAGACTGCGCGCTGGCCGATGAGAAATTCGTGTACGTAATAGCGGTGAACTAGCTGAGCTTCGTACTCTTTCTTCTGAGCTTTGTTTTTTTTTCGTCCGTGTCTTGTGTTCGTAGTTGTAGTTATCGATCCGTTGCGAATGCAAGTAAAGAATGTCCGTAGGAACCGTATCACGGAAGCTCCGTTCGTGGGTTACGATCAGCAACGTTGCATGCAAACATCCGACAGTTGGAAACAAAGCTCGACTTGGCGTTTCGTACACTCGGCGTACAAAGTTCCACAGTGTTGCCAAAAAAAATTAGTTTCGTGGTGAAAATATTTTCACAACTTTACAGGGCTGCCAAAACGCCTCATATTTGTTCCACATGGCTATATACACCATAAAATGTAGAACAAATTGAAGCATTCAAAAAATAGTAACAAAATGAGGAGTTCATAGAAAAAAAGTTATTAGGAAAGGTCCATTAATTACGTCACGTGGTAGGAGGGGAGGGGGAGTTTGGGAAAACGTGACGATCCATACAAAAAAATTTGAAGGTCCATACAAAAAACGTGACAAGGGGGGGGGGGGTTTAAAAAAGTCACTTTTTGCGTGACGTAATTAATGGTAACTAACGTTACAATAGGTTCGTTGGCTTTAAAGGAAAAATATAAAAAATGGGGGTAAGGTCTGACGAGAAAGGTCTATTCCTTTGTTCATATTAGACAACTTTGAGAAAGCGGTTAATACTATAACAAAATTAGACTATAACGGTTAGACTATAACAAAATTGACTTCGATGCTCTTTGGGATTTTCTTTCTGTCATTGACTGGGATGCTCTTTTTGTTGGACTAAATGCTGATGAAATGGCTGAAATGCTGTGCGCTGTACTAAATGATTGGATAGACACGAATGTTCCTTATCGTCGTCCCGCTGTTTCTCCTCCATGGAGCTCTGCTTTGCTACGAAAACTAAAACGAACACGAAATGCTTCACAACGTAAACTCCGGCGATACCGTTCCCTGGCAAATAAGCGTAGTTTTCACTTGGCATGTAATGAGTACCGTAAACTTAACTCGTCACTCTACAAATCTTACGTTTTACGGGTACAAACTCACTTAAGGCGAAACCCCAAGAGTTTTTGGAGTTATGTTAATTCAAAGAGGAAAAATACTACTATGCCAGCTGGCGTGTTTTTGAATGATGTTGAAACGTCTATAAGTAAGGAAAAATGTGAAATTTTTGCTACTCATTTTTCGTCAGTGTTTGCTGCGGAAAGTATTAACCCGAGTGAACTTAACTCCGCTGTTTTGGACGTTCCATTGAACCTTGTAGACGTGGATATTTTTGAGATAACGCCCTTGATGGTAAATAATGCCATCAAGAAAATAAAATGTACATTCTCGCCTGGACCAGATGGTATTCCGTCTTCAGTGTATTGTCGCACTAATGGAGCTCTTGTCGAGCCGCTCTGCAGGATCTTCAACAAATCTTTTGCCGAATCGAAATTTCCCGCAGTCTGGAAGGAGTCTTTGATGGTTCCGGTACACAAGAAAGGAGACAAACGTGACGTCAAAAACTACCGGGGAATCACTAATCTGTCAGCTGCCTCTAAATTGTTTGAGATTATAGTGAGTGGTTTCATTCTCGAGCGCACCAAATGCTACATCTCTGGCGATCAACATGGTTTCATGCCTGGACGTTCGGTTACCACCAATCTCTTAGATTTTACCACGACCTGTTTTGATCAATTGGAGAAAAGGGGCACAAGTAGACGTCGTCTATACTGATCTAAAAGCAGCGTTTGATACAATCAACCATGAAATTCTGCTGGCGAAGCTTTCAAAACTCGGCCATCGGAAAGATTGACATCATGGCTGTGCTCGTATTTAACAGACAGGGCTCTGCGAGTAAAACTTGATACAAGCACTTCCTGTTTCTTTACGAACTCGTCAGGTGTTCCACAGGGTAGCAACCTTGGACCGCTGCTGTTCGTTTTATACTTCAACGACGCATTGCTTCTTACTCAGGAGATGGCTGCAGACTTACGTATGGCTGATGATCTAAAGCTGTTTTTGTAGTACGGACTGCCGAGGATTGTACTCGTCTTCAATCATTATTGGATCGATTCACTGATTGGTGCCGTCGGAATAAACTTATGATCAGCATTCCAAAGTGTATGGTAATGTCGTATTACCGCATCAAGCAGCCGATTGTTTTCGACTATACCATCAATGGCGTCGTTCTACATAGAACCGACCAGTTCAGCGATTTAGGTGTTCTACTGGATCATAAATTATCGTTTAACCTCCACCGCTCTGCTGTGATTTCTAAGGCTAATCGCCAGCTAGGGTTTGTGTCAAAAATCTCAAGAGACTTCACTGACCCGTACTGCCTGAAAGCTCTCTATTGTTCACTGGTACGACCGATCCTAGAAAATGCCGCCTTGGTCTGGCTTCCTTATCAATTGACTTGGAGCTTGAGGATAGAAACAATACAGCGCAGGTTTATCCGGATGGCATTGCGTAATCTACCATGGCGTGATCCGCAAAATCTCCCGCCGTATTCAGATCGCTGCAATCTGCTGCAATTGCATACTTTGGAACGTCGACGGAAAAATCAACAAGCGGTTTTGTTGCTAAACTTTTGAATGGAGAGGTCGACTGCTCGAGGCTTCTCTCTCAACTGAACATCGAAGTTCCTCCGAGAGCATTACGGAGTGGTACTCTTCTCCAACCCCGATTCCATCGAACAGCGTTTGGAAACAACGAACCTCTAACAGCTATGATGCGAGCGTTTACGACTTTCGAAGAATTGTTTGAATTTGGCGAATCTTCAGCTCACTTTTTGGCTCGTGTTTGTAATGCCCGTTTTATTTAGTTTTAAGTTTGTGTCATGTAGACAATAAGTCCGATGAACTAAATTGATTAAATAAATAAATAAATAAATGATACATGCATCAATAGTACGTTCACACTACGTTCTATATTACGTAATATAGACTATCTTGATATCAGCGTCCATACATCTAGTTTTCACTGGAAATAATATTCATGGCATTTGATATCAATATACACTATATCACGTAATATAGGTTGTAGTGCGAACGGGGTGTGTTCGCAATAGCGAAAGTCCCTAGTTCCCAGAGAAGAAAATGTATTACAAATGCAACCTTTTTGTCTTTGCCAAGCATATAAAAATAGCCGTAAGCAACAGTTTTAGTTCATAAGTTTTTTGTACTTCAACGAATAAAGAAGTGAAACAGCAAAGAAATCAGCCTAAGTTCTTCTTCTGCTCCAGCGTCGTACCGAAGTGCCTTGGTGTCGAATTTACTAGAAAAAAACCAGTGCATTGCCTCGCCACCGTTTCCAAAAGAGTTGAAGAATTTGGTGGACGAGGCCTTTCACTGGATGGCGAGAAATAGACAGTAACCTGTCGGCACCAAGCACCCCCAGCATCATCGGTGTTGGCATTAATGCAACGCTTCAGCGACGTCATTGAGAGTGTGTGACACACTAGTGTGTGTGTGTGTTTTTTTTTTTTTTTTTATTTATAATAAGGTTGAAAAAAGCTTCAAAAGCCTGGCCTGTAGTGTATTTGGCACTGTGTGGACTCACTCAAGCGGTAATGGGACTCGCTTCCGTGCCTAACCACTAAAAACATTCCTTATATCTCTTTGCCGCCTCCCCCGGGACCACGATGAAGCGACTACTTCAGGGGGCGGCTGTGCTCATGCACCTCTCTATTGTCTTGGCTCTTGCGATTCTCGCCGTTATTTTGTGCTGCTTTATGCACCCATCGAGACGTGTACCGATATGGAGTAGCCAGCCGTCATAACGTGCCCTCCTTCACAGTCACCCTCGTGGGACACCGACGCTGCTTGACCGCTGATGTTTCCTCCATTCGCGCTGCAGCTCAGTCATAATTTGCGTCACTACACTATTAACGGCATTCCAGGTGCTCTCCTCTCGACACATTTCCTTGATGATGTTCTCCGTATTAAGTACTGGCATCTCCCTCCGAACTTCCTCAAACCTTGGGCAATCGAAGATCACGTGCTCCGGTGTTTCTTCTACGTGTCTACACGCTGGACAGACGGGTGACGTTGCGTGTCCAAACCGATGCAGATACTTTCTGAAACATCCATGACCAGACAGGAACTGTGTCAAGTGAAAGTTAATTTCGCCATGTTTCCTGTTTGTCCAAGACGACAGAACCGGTATAAGCCGGTGTGTCCACCTACCATTTCTCGCCGTGTTCCACTCCTGCTGCCATTTCGCCATCGATGCCGCTCGCATGATCTTCCGAACACCATTGGTTTCCTTCCTCGTGTAGCACTCACTGTCCTCGACCAGGATAATGTCGATAGGAATCATTCCGGCGATAACACATACTGCTTCCAAAGAGATGGTCCTATAAGCGCTCGCAACCTCGCATGGCCATGAGACGATGCGTTCTGTTTAGTTTAGCACGATTTTTCTTGCTTTCCAACGCCGAGATCCAGGCTGGCCCACCGTACCTCAGTATTGAAGAGGAAACGCTAGCTAGTAGACGCCGCTTACTACTGGTAGGTCCGTAGCTATTCGGCATAATTCTGGCTATTGCGTTAATAGCCTTTGCCGCTTTTTCGCAGGCATAATCGACGTGGCTGTTGAAGTTCAGCCGGTCGTCGATCATCACTCCCAAGTACTTCAGTGCTCGCTTCGAGGCTATGACATGCCCTCCAACGACGATTTCCGCCCGTTTCACCGCTTTGCAATTGCTGACCACTAGCAGCTCCGTTTTGTGGTGTGCTATCTGCAATTTAGCTTCGCGCATCCAGTTCTCAACCATGCCAATCGCTTCGGTCGCCAACATCTCCACTTCCTCTAGCGTCTCGCCTGAAACTGTCAGGACAATATCGTCTGCAAAACCAACGATCTTGACTCCCGTTGGCAACTGCAATGTTAACACACCATTGTACATTGCGTTCCAAAGCGTCGGTCCAAGGATGGAACCTTGTGGCACTCCCGCCGTGATCCTTGTCGACTTCTGGCCCATTTGTGTATCGTACAGCAAAACCCGGTTCTGGAAGTAGCTACTCAAAATCTTGCACAGATAGTCAGGCACCTTGATTCTGTGTAGCGCTTCGGCGATGGCTTCCAGCTAGCGCTATTAAAGGCATTCTTGACGTCTATCGTTATCACCGCACAATATCGATTACCTCTCCTCTGCTGCTTGTGTGCCTTATACGCACTGTCGATGACAATCCGAATTGCATCCACCGTTGACTTTCCTTTCCGGAACCCGAATTGGTTTGTTGACAAGCCATGCTCGTTCTCCGTGCACTTCGTCAACCTGTTTAGGATGATCTTTTCCAACAGCTTGCCAAGTACATCCAACAAGCATATGGGTCGATACGATGCTGGTTCCCCTGGCGTCTTTCCTGGCTTTGGTAGTAGCACCAGCTTCTGAATCTTCCACCTGTCTGGAAATCTCCCCTCTTCTAGACAGTTCTGCAACACACTCCTAAAAATGTCGGGATACCTCTGCAGTGCCGCTCTCAATGCCACGTTGGGAATTCCATCCGGACCCGGAGCTTTGTTCACCTTCAGCCCTTTTGCCACTGACAAGAGCTCATCGTTGAGAACTCGTGTACCACCAGTTGCTCTTGCCACTTCATTGCCGTACGGTGTTGGTGGCCATGCCGTAGGGTCGTGCTGCGGGAAGAGACCATCCACGATCGTCTTCAGCTTGTCCGGGCATCCTTCAACCGGTGTCGCTTGACCCTTAAACTTTGCCATAACTACTCGGTAAGCGTTGCCCCAGGGGTTTGCATCGACATCTTGGCACAGTTCCTGGAAACAGCTGGACTTGCTTCTCCGTACTTCTCGTTTTAATGCGGTTCTGGCCGCCCGGAATGCCACCCTACGCACTTCTCTATCCGCTTCCGTTTTTGCTCGCTGAACTCGCCTTCTGGCTTTGAGACAACTAGCACGAAGGTTACTGATTGCCTCGTTCCACCAGTATACTGGGCGCCGTTTGTTTTTTGGCTTCGTCTTCCTCGGCATGGTGGTGTCACATGCCGCAGTCAGCCATGCTGTCAGCTCTTCCGCGTCCGAGGGGTGCTTTCCACACGCAGTGCTTCTGTAAAAGGTCGCTATCGAACTCCTTTGTCCTCCAGTTTCGTTCGTTCGTATTCATCCGTCGTACTGAAACTGAGTTCCCTTTGCCGATTGTGTACCTGATCGCCTGATGATCGCTATTTGTGTACTCCTCGCTCACTCTCCAATACATGTTTCTCATCAGCGACGGACTGCAAAAAGTAACGTCGATAATGGACTCACGACCATCTCTGCGAAAAGTGCTAACGGTGCCTTCATTGACCAGCTGAACCTCCAACTTTACTAGCGCTTCCAGAAGGCTGAACCCACGGGCGTTGGTACATCTGCTACCCCACTCTTCTGCCCAAGCATTAAAGTCTCCTGCGATGATGACAGGTCTCCGCCCGATCAAATGTACGGTGAGTTCATCCAACATCTGGTGGTATTGTTCCGCCGTCCATCGAGGTGGTGCGTAGCAACTGCATACAAAGACTCCGTTGATTTTGGCAATCACGAAGCCTTCATGCGTGCTCGAAACCACTTCTTGGATAGGATATCTACCCATAACATGTATGGCAGCCATTCCTGCTCTATCTACCACCCACCTGCCGTTTTCCGAGGGTACTCGATACGGTTCTGCAATGATTGCAACGTCGCACATGGTTTCCGTTGTTGACTGCTGCAACAGTTGCTGCGCGATGTCGCAATGGTTCAGATTTATCTGGATTATCTCGATCATTGTTGGCTCGCCCGCACTTTTTGATACACCGGGCATTTGTAGCTTCCCGTGATGTGGTCGTTGTCATCCTCGTTTGTACAGAGCATGCACCTAGGTCGCTTCTTGCAGTCACTAGCGATATGACCCTTCTCTCCGCACCTTCGGCACCGATCCGATCTGTCAGGACCCTCGCAGTTTCTCGACAGGTGGCCGAATCCCATGCACTTATAGCATCGTTCCATCTCTTTTGTGACTCGAGGGTGACTTTTAGCGGACATACTGACCACCCAACTTTTACTTTACCTACCGCCAACAGTTTGTTGGCAGAGGCTGTAGCCAGACGGATCGCCGCCGTCTGCATGCCCCCGTATTTTTTTCTCAACCGGATTGTCATCGGCTCATCTCCTAGTTCACCCTGCACCTGCAGCGCACTTCTTACTTCGTCTACTGTTGTTACCTCATCTAGATCCCGGCACTCAACCACCGTCTCCTGTGATAAGGCCCTAACGTTTGCGCCGTCACCAAGAGACTTCTCGACGAGTGACTTGAACGTTGCGCTTTTGACCGAAGGATCTTTCTTTAATTCGAATAGCATGTCCCCCTTCTGGGTGCGCCTGGTTTTTATCACGTTTGCTCCTAGCTCCTTAGTTCCGGATCGTCTTTAACTCTTCTGAGGATTTCAGCATGTGTTGTTGCCCCCTTCACTTCTACAACTAAGGCATCTCCTTTCCATTTCTGCCGGTCCACTTTTTTCTTCTCTCCCTTCTTCCTAGCCTCTTCCATCTCCTGCTCTTCTTTTTTCTTCTCTTCCTTTTTCTTTTCCTCCTTTTTCTTCTTTTCTTCCTTCGTTTCGTTTTTCCGTGGCACGATTTGCCATTTACTACCCTTGCCTTCCATTGTCCCCACTTCACCGATGTCTTCTTTTTGTTTCTTGGACACTTCTTCCTCACCTGGTGTTTCGCGATCTCTTTTACCACCCGCACGATGGTTTACTGACATTTCCTTCACTTCTTTTTCGGCCTTTTCCGCCCTATTTCTCCAATCTTGCTGCTCACGTTCGACCGCTAACATTGTGGATTTAATGCCCGTCACTAGCGCCCGGATCTTGTGATGGACGTTATTTTCCCTTTGATGAACTCATAGAGCTCATCAACCTTCTTTAACTTCCATCACCATGGTTCTGCCAAGCTGAAGGCCCTGCTGCTCTGGCTGAGTTTTGCCACTACTGGCTTTCGGCGTAAACAGCAGGCTCAGCCCAGGCCCGCCCGACTCTTCTTGAATTTCTTGCGCCCCTCCTATCTTGCTTCCACTAGCTACGGCCACTTTATTCGCCACTGGTGACCTTGGCAACATTCCACTTTATGCAAACGGATTTGCTTTAACATGCGCGGTCTCTACATCACCACCTTCATCGCACGTATTTGAGGGTGGAGGATCATCCTCCTCCATCATTTTGCAAGACTACCGAAATCTTCACGGCCTGAACCTCGAAGAAACGATCACCTGCGACGGAACGCCACACAATCGCTGCCCTGATTTCCGCTGACGTGCGAACACGAATTCAAAGCGCGATCGAAGCACCAAATATATGTTCGAAACTTTTGAATATTTATTTTTTCTAGTCGACTCCTTGATATGTGGGTAACACTTTCTACAGCACTTCGCTAATTAATTAGCCTGATTACACACGCGACGATGAAATAAACTTCGACCGAGTATAATCGCTACTATCTGTAACAGAGGCGCTCTCTGTCTCCTGTGTGTGTGTGTGTGTGTGTGTGTGTGTGTGTGTGTGTGTGTGTGTGTGTGTGTGTGTGTGTGTGTGTGTGTGTGTGTGTGTGTGTGTGTGTGTGTGTGTGTGTGTGTGTGTGTGTGTGAGAGAGGTAACTGTGCAGTCGACCACTCGGCGTCGAAAGCAGGCTGCAAGCCTAATCCACTTCGTGTGTGCGTGTGGTGGTACTCTTGCGGTACCGGCCGTCATCGCATCTTTCTCATCGACCATCCAGCGTCTTCAATGTGTGTGCGTTCGTTGGCAGTGGGCCAATACATGCGGAGCGTCGTTAATTGCGTATTTGGTAAGTAATCCGAAAGCCTTGTGCTTGTAGTAGCCCAGCACAATCGCAGCGTTGTCGTCGGCAGTGAGTCGCTGGCGTAATTGTGTGCACGTGTGTGTGGTGGCAGTGAGCCATCATAGCGTTAGTGTCATCGTCATCGTAGTCGGTATTGGGCTGACTGAATCTCAGTCTTTGTGTGCGTGGGCAAGCGGTGATTCGCAGTGAGCTGAATTACTGCAAGTTAAAATTCGTCGTCATCCATGTTGGCAGTGTGCCAACAGGGTGTAAGTCCCTGAATCAAAAACTGCTAAAATATTCCAAATCGGTTGGATTTCCAAATGGTCATTTTAGTTTGGTGTGTAAAAATCTACCCCTCGACCTTTTAAAGGTGTTTTTTTTGGGAAATACAACGGCTAAGTGACTAAAGGGCGATACGGTCAAAATTTGGTCAATATCAACTTGACGTATTTCTTTCAATTTTGCATTTAAAAAACCTGAACACCCCTCATTTTGAAGGTGTGTGTGTGTAGAATGTTGCTCCTATTTTGATTTTGGAATTCACTCTTCAGTTGTCAAAATGCCGTCCAAGCAAGAAGAGCAGCGTATCAAAATTTTGCTCGCGCATCGCGAAAATCCGAGCTACTCGCACGCAAAGTTGGCAAAATCGCTAAAAGTTGCCAAATCAACCGTTACAAATGTAATTAAAGTGTTTTGGGGAACGTTTGTCGACAGCCAGGAAGTCTGGATCGAGGGAAATCGAAAACCGGAAGCCGCTGAGACGACAAAGAGAGTTGCCGGTAGTTTCAAGCGAAACCCTAACCTATCTCTCCGAGATGCCGCAAATAAGCTGGGTGTATCGTCTACAACCGTGCATCGAGCCAAAAACGAGCCGGACTATCGACTTACAAGAAGGTAGTGACTCCAAATCGCGATGATAAACAAAATACGACGGCCAAGCGCGATCCCGGAGGCTGTACACGACGATGCTGACGGAAGTTTGACTGCGTGGTAATGGAAGACGCAAACCTACGTCAAAGCCGACTACAAGCAGCTTCCGGGACAGGAGTTTTATACGGCAAAAGGAAGGGGAAAGGTAGCAGATATTTTCAAGCAAACGAAACTGTCAAAGTTCGCAAAGAAATATCTAGTTTGGCAAGCCATCTGTACCTGTGGCTTGAAAAGCAGCAGGCTTGAAAAGCAGCATTGTTTGAATAAACGTCTGCTGCCTTTCCTGAAGAAACACGGTTGTTCCGTACTGTTTTGGCCGGATTTGGCATCTTGCCATTACGGTTAAAAGGCCATGGAGTGGTACGCCGCCAACAACGTGCAGGTGGTTCCCAAGGACAAAGAACCCTCCCAACACGCCAGAGCTCCGCCCAATTGAGAAATACTGGGCTATTGTCAAGCGGAACCTAAAGAAGACCAAAAAAACTGCTAAGGACGAGCAGCAGTTCAAGGCAAACTGGCTTTCTACGGCGAAGAAGGTGGACAAGGTGGCTGTACAAAATCTGATGGCAGAGGTCAAGCGTAAGGCCCGGCAATTCAGATTTGGAAAAGCGGAAGCCTAACTGAATATTTTTCCTGAATTTTATACTAATTGAACTTGAAAAAGAAATTTAATTTGATTTTTTAAATAAACGATTTCACCGATTTACACGCGTTTTCCCTTGGCCAAATTTTGACCGTATCACCCTTTATGATGGAAGATGAACCACCCGAGGCTGTAAATCTCGATAATAAATAAACAATACAAAAAAATATATATATATATATATATATATATATATATATATATATATATATATATATATATATATATATATATATATATATATATATATATATATATATATATATATATATATATATATATATATATATATAATGATTTTCATACTGATCTTCAAAATGATCATCACGGGCCTGGTGGTTCAGGCAATCACTTTCGGAAACTTTACGTTTTATTCTGGTAGGGCCAGGACAATTGAGGAAAATATTTGAACCTCACTTTTTAGTATCGGCAGTTCAAAATTCGAGGTTTTGCATAAGGATATAATAAAACATTTTAAGAAGATAAAAAGAAACATTGAATTTTCTGAGTTATCTAATGCACATAAAGGGAATGCTAGATTTGGCAGAAATAATATTTTATGTAAATTTAAGCCAGATAACGCCTGAATCAAGCCTGTTGTATGAAAGATTGAAAACATTGTTGTATGGCGCATCAAAGACTAAAACCAATTGCGTTGTTTACGCCTCCTTTAGCTTGGAATTAAACGAAGGGAAATTTTACGCGCATGTTAAAATTAATTATTTTTTTCTGTAAAGGTAAGCAATCAAATGACCACTAGTATCCACGACCTAATATATAACGGGGAAAGGGACCATCAGGGCACCCAAGTGAAACGATTTGGATAGGGAGCATGGGACTACCTCCTCCCTATTGTTAACATTTCACGGAACAAGGGCGGGCTTGTCGACCCCATCTATTGGGTTTATTCCGTCAATCGAGGGCTCAATTCTAATACTGTTGGTGTGAACTTGCTTTTGGAAGGAGATTCTTTTCCCTATATTCGCGGGTTTCACGTAAGTGTATCTGCTTACGGGCCCACCCAAACGTTTTTGGCCCTTCATACAGGAGCTTGATGATCACAAACTACAATAGAATCCTGATCAAATCGTTTTTCAGATTATTCCAATGCTATGGAAAGTTACCTTGCTACGATAGATGGTAGTATCTCATTATCATCATCAACGACAGTTTCATGAAGACAAACTGATCCGATACATATAACGAAAACGGAATACAGAAGAACACAAATGATCATTGGCGTAACTACTGGGGGTGCCTAGGGGGCCAGGCCCCCTCCAGAATTCCGTAGGCCCCCTCCAGGATTTTTCCCTAATCTATTTCTAATTTTAAATGAAATACTATTCATTACCCTACGGAATTGTAGGGTTTTTTCCCAGTGTAGGTTGTTTTTGTTCTTTGCTCCCTTTAGAAATAGATTTCTGAACGAGCAAAGTGCACCTACCGTCTTCCTCACAATTTTCACTTACCACACTGTACCTTATACGATGAAAAGTTGGTACATTTATCAAGATAAACATAGTTAACCACAATTAGATCCTTGAAAATTCCAATATATCAATATTGTTTTGAAATTGGAAATATCTTCCCAACATCATGAACAGTAATTTTTGCTAGAACCAAAGATGTGAAGAGAAAGTATCGATAGGTCCGATAGAGCTTGGCAGGTTATGAAATTGAATAGAATAGGGCTATCGTTAAGCAGTATTTCGAAGCAAACGCACACGCTTTTGCCACACATCCTCCCCATGCGGGGTAGGTCACGGATCCGCCACCTTGACTGGCAAAAATTTATGAGCTTGATCGTGCTCAAAGACCGCCAAAGGCACAGAATGGTTCTAGCGATGTGAAATTCCCTAAAGATCACATGTGATGGAAATTCATTTCCAATTATAAAACCTCTAATTGGAAATGAATTTCCACAACTTCTCATTTTTACCAGTAGTGTTTTTTCTCGTCGTTGTTTATTTAACAAACTCCGAGAGAAACCCGGTAAGGTGTGTAACAGCATGTTTTGACGATCCATCATTGAATAAATACACTACTAACTATGTTTTTTTTTAAAATGTTGCGTTTGCTTCGAAATACTGCTTAACAAAAGCGCCTTAGTTCTAAATAATTCTGAATTCTAATAATTCAATTCTATTATTATTAAAACCTCTAGACTAATATCTAAAATAAAAGTTACAGTAAAATGTGAAGCTTGTTAAGTTGAAACATAAGATTTTAAACACTTTCATTTGTACGTATTTCAATTCAACTATTCAAGAAGGTATTACAATAATGAGTTTTTTTTTTAAAGGCGCATTTAAGAATTCACGATATCATTTTATCTTGTACGAACAATTTAGTAGAATACAAATTCCCAAATTGAGTAAAAGGTTCGAAGCTAACGAATGTTCATAAGCAAAATATGGAGATAGAAGTTTATTCATTAACGATAATATTTTCAAAAATACAGTTTAAGAAGAAAGGTACACATATAATCAGGTAAATTCCTGAAACCATAACATTTGTTGGGGATGAATTCAGTACCACTAGTTGTCGATATAGACTACATAATGGGCCTGTATGTATAATTTTATCAAAATTCACTTCGTTTCGTTATTATAACAGTTGTCTTACGTTTATTATTAAGGTTTCTTTAAAGGATAGGATTTTCAATCAAAAAGTTCTATTTTTTGATAAAATAGTTCCTAGTATACAGTGGTAGCGAACATATTAAATACATCTACAGTTTTTCATACAAAATTGTCATATTTGACATTCTCCCATAGGATAGATTGAGCAGAAATTTTGACTAAAGCTAGACAATAGAAGTAACATGAATTTCAAACTGTGTTGAATTTATAAACTGTGCTTCAAAGCCTTCAAAATAACATCCGATCCAGCATCTTGGAAAATTCAAAAAACATTTATTTTCTGTTACAAAATAGTTTATTATATAAGAATGAACTATTTTGCCGGAGAGTTTATTCTTGTAGATCTTTTCAATTTTAAATAATTTAAAAACTAAATTTTTGACAAACTTAACAAGGCGAATCTGAGGCCATTTTGAAGACTGTGCATGAAAATTTATAAGCTCAAAACGGTGCATTTGTTATTTTTGCCTATACTGTAGTTATTCACATTCTTTTGCCACACCTTCAAAAACTTTCGAAAAATTTCCATGGAATTCCGATACTCTGGAATACCATCAATGTCAATCAAAATCTAAGGTTTAACTTCAAATTACCCAGGGATGTTTCTTTCGAACTGCCGTGAAGTTCTCAGTAGGTTTTTGATGAAATAATCATCAAAATTCTCCTTCAAATTTTTTGAACTCTCTTCAGAAATTTTGCTCGATATAAATTTTCATTGTGTTTTTCATAGAACTCTACTCTTAAACAACCTTGGTTGATGATTTGCGCACAGAACATTCAAGAAGTTATTTAATAAAAAACTTAAATCGAATTCCACTGAATGGTTGAAAAATGTCCACATTGTGGAAACTGAAAAATAACTCTGAATTTTGAAATTACTGTTTTATTTTATTCAGTAATAGCGTTAGTTTGATTAGAGAAGAAAAATTGCTAAGTTAAAAAATGGTTGCATTTTCATTGTATGTAACAATTGATTTACAGAATTCCGTACAATCTGGACAAATGAACAAAGGTAAATTCTTCAGATATTTGAATTTTTTCAAGTAAACATAGTTGTGGAACAGGTTGCAGGTTTTGTCATTTTTTCTTAAGTTCATTTTGATTGTTATTTTAAAAAAATATTGAAACTCCTGAACCACGGCTTATTAGGGACACCATGCCCCAGATATTTTCAGACTTTTCTGAAAGGAGCAGCTTTAAGGTTATAGCTGCATATCAAATCTCTCAATTTTTCCCCTTAACTTTTCGTCATGAGACGCATAAAAACATGACTGAGAAGTTCCATGACGCAGAACCGATTTTCAAATCTGGCTAATTTAAGTATTGGGAACGGAGTTGTGGAAGAATCAGTATCAACCGATACAATTTTGAATATTTAAAACGCATTATAAAACGGATCTAAATTTTGATATTATTTTCAAAGGTTTATTGACTCAATGTTGTTCTTTAAAGTTTTCAGATATTTAGTTCAAACTTGACTCTATATAGATTTAGGACTATTCTCCGCCTCGGATGAGTTGAGACGCCTCAAGAGAATCGACTAAGGTGACTACAGTAACCTCGTGTGAGTCCATTGTCCATTTGATCCACACGGAATAATACGAGGTATGTGTTCTAATTATTCGATTAAACCTGTTTTGATTTATCAATTGAAATAAACTGTCCCCAAAAATTACGCTACATACGTCACTCTTTTCAATTTTATTATCAACGAAAAAATTAAATCCTTCGCTCAGGTCCCCTCCAGGCCCCCTCCAGACTAATTGTCCAGCTCCGCCAATGCAAATGATCCTTATCGAGAACGTTCAGCAGCAGAATTTACCATTCGGAGCAGTGAACCATTCGGTGACATACGAAATGGGCAAACACTGAGTGCGCACACTTTCCCCGTGGTACCCGTAATAAGGACAGTGCCTCCCATTTGATTTACACGTTTGTTCACCCTGACTCGTTTCCACTCGTGAAGTGAAACTCGTAATAAGGCCCTTAACTGTATATAAATCTCAATCTTGGAAGAATATATTTGCGCAGTTATTTTGGAACGCAGGTATAAACGCAAAATTCATGTTTGAAACTAAATCAGCAATTAAGAAGTGTACCAGCAAGCACTGATCCACTCTTCCATATTCCTTAGCTTTTTCCTAGATTCGTAGATCGGTGCGCATCCAACATGCAACATCCCCCTAATTTTTTTTTCCTAAATGATATAAAATAATTTGTTGGCGATTTTTGCTTATATAATCGTATTTATTGATAACAATTCCAGAGAACTCCCACGGCCAAAATTTCAGCCTCGAATCTTTATTACTCTCGATCATCATCTCTCAAAGGTGCCCACATTTCAAGTTCGCTTTGATCTGTTCGGGTAAATTTCGTTTAGTTTTTCCGCAACTCTGCTCTAGCTCAACCAAACGGTTGGATAACATTACACTCAAAGTAGGCAACCGTTAACCGATGAGCAAAATCTTCTTCGAACCCTCGCTGAAGCTACTTGTATCCAACAAGTTGTATCCAAATCGACTTGTATGCTTTTTCGCGATAAAACGAATCAGAGCTTTCTATCGTTCGATATAAACGAGCTTTTCCATGCTTTGGCACCCCTGAGTCTTGCACACAATGGTAACATTGCCTATCAAACTTTTCTCTGTGTAGGATAGGAATACCACGCCACATATATTAGTTGCAAATCAGTAGCCCACGATTGCAAACATGATGCATCAATTCAATATATTGCAACATATTTACACAGAGCGCGCACCACGTGTATCTGGCATTCGAGTAAGTGACTCATGTATCACGCTCCCCAGAGTAATCATCTCGAAATGTAATCTATGTACATTCAACAAACTTCCTAAATGATGGAAACTGAGATCAATTCCATTCCGCAAAGAAGAAAGTCTTTCTTCATTTCCTGCGCAATGTCCATGTGAAAGTCATTTCCAATCACGACCAATGCCAAGGTTAGATAATACCCCACTATCTCCACTGGTATTGCGCTATTCATATGCAATTAATCATTCTATCAGCTGCTCTACAACGGTGAGCTGTGCACTCGAGTAGCATTTCCAGCGGGAGAATATTTTCTGAGAGAAAACGCCCAGTTGTTGTTTGAATTTTTGCAAAGTTTTAATAACTTTGCGAGAGGAAAATCACGACAGCTCCGGAGGAACTACAGTTAGATTTCAAGGTGGCGTGATGTTGCGCGGCGTTTTGGCATGGCACTTCACACACTCGAGCACGTGGGGGAATATTGTTCCTCTCTATGTTTAGAGAAGTAGTCGGAGAGCGAGATTTAGCACTGATGCCTCTGGGTTGTTCATAAAAATCGTGAGAGTTCAGAATGTGGAGTGATACCTTTCCATCGTTCATATATTTTTTAATCAAATACAATAATTGCAACGCGACGGAGGGAGATTCTCCAAAGCTATAACGTAGTTTGAGGATGGACCCTAGGCGTTGGCTGATCGTTATAAACAGCAAACAGCCGATCGGATGGATACCGCTGGTTGTCCTGCTCCCGCTTTCGGTGGTGAAGAACCGGCTTTTTGAGTTGTTCCTGCTCACACCGGTGGTTCTCATGCGTAAAAGTGGCGCGTTTGTGAGCAACAACAACAACAACATTTTTGCATGGTTTGTTTGGATTGTTTGGATGCCTAATATATTTTTGTAGATTGCCGGTTGATTGGAGATTGTGCGTGACTTTTTCGATATGAAACTTGCAGTTCCCAAGATATACATAATACAAGTGTCTGAAGAGAACGATTGATGGGATATTATAATAAATGCTTTTTTAAGGGTCTTTTATTTAATTTATCAATCTAATCAGCTTTACGGAGCCAATATACATCAACTATAGTTCAGAAGGGAAGAAGAGATTACTCGCTGTTGTCTCGATTAGTGGGAATTACAATTTTACAGATGGGAAGTGGGAGTTTTGCAAATAATTGTATGATCGAATTTGAACTATAGTACTGGCAAAAATAAAATAATAACCACTTCCAGTCGAGCTCTCTTCGTGGTTTTGCTTGTGACGCTGGTCGATAGATTCCCGGGATGCTTGAAGCGATTCGAAGAGTAGCATCTTGTCCGTGATCTTGTGAGTTTCTAATAGTTTGATGCGAGATCCACGGAAATAATGTTTGGGTTTTGCGTACCATATGCTCCGGTGTCTTGTTGGAACAGGGAGTCGTGTTTCAGCCCAACCTTATTCTTATCCGCTGATTGGTCTAAGTATCTCGAATATGCCTTCATCAGGCCAAAAAACAATGGGTTTGTCTGCATGTTTTTTCGCGATGTGATGCTGTTTGAATCTGTTCCGCTTACATATATATATGGACGTCGCCCAGCAAATCTGTTCTTCAGACCTTTTTTCGTAGTAAAATAATTCTTGCTGATACGTTTAGAGACAAGTTTTCTTTAATAACGCGGATTGTTATTTTTGATTTCTTCCGAACTTCTCTTACTTAATGAGAGTTTCCTGCCTGCAGAAAAGCTTACGTTGAACACTTCCGCAACTTGCCTGAACGAAAGTAATTTTCACAGTCTCTCACAATGAGATTTTACCTTTCGAAGGTGATGGAAAAAAAATTGGAAATCTAAATGGACTACAAGAAGAGAACAGCGAAGAAAATGCCGTTGGTGATGCAGCAAATGACAGAGATCTGCCACCCACGAGGATGGGTGACGGTAAGAATAGCATTGAGCAGCTGAAAAGTAACAAATTGGTTAAAAGGGATGGTTTCGGAGCAGAACTTTCAAAGATATGCCCGATTTGTTTGCATCGCCATATAGCCAGGATGTGGGATTTCGAACAGCTGCCGGAGGAGTGGAAAATGAGGTTATCTTCCTCATCACCGTCTTAAATGCCGCATATAAAGTCCCAAATCATCTTCCAGCGACTACCACCACTACACAAAAACAAAAGCGTTTCCAAAAATGAAAACGAACCATGAAACGAAAAATGAAAACCGTGTTCAGGATTTTTGCCTAAAATCGAATGCATCTCCTTTGAAGATTACTGGTGAACTAAAAGAAACAAGTATTGTTTCTAACAACACTCAAATGAAATCGGTTCTGGAAGGTTTGGTTTCCAATTTATAGAAAATTCTGAAGCACCATCCTGGATTGGAATTGCCAAATAGCACGCGTAGTCTTCTTAAATCTCATATAAAGTCAAGCCTTTGGGAAATATACAAAGGAGAATACATTCACATTTATTTAGCGGAGTTTTTGAATTAGTTTAATTTGATTGATTAAATCGAAAAAGGGCATCAAGTTGTACTATCATTTTCAGTACGCCTGTTTTCTTAAGGAACGTCTGTTTAAGTACGCCATGTATACATAGTTGGAATTTTCAATGGACCATCGAAGCCCACAACTTTTAACACATTTCTCAATGATTTTGTCAATGAAATACAAGGATGACTTATGCCAGGTTTCCACAAAGACGGCAAGGTGTATACCGTGGAAATGAAATGTATGGTCGCAGATACAACGGTAGTTGGTTATATCAAGGGCATGAAATTTTACGGAGGATATTCAGCATTTTCAGAATGCTAATCCCGAGGGACGAATATTCTCGGTTCAAGAAAAATAGTATATCCCGAACTTGATGCACATCTCCGTACTGATGCGTAATTCAGAGAAAGAATGTCGAATGACGATATGGATGAGAGTACACTGTTCTGGATAAAAATATCAAGACATGATAGAAGACTTCGTTATCGACTAAATGCACGCTGTTGATGAAGGAGTCAGTAAAAAAATACTTATCGGGTTTTTTTATTAGGGTGAATCTAACATTGAGAGATTCTCTCCCGTCTCGCACGCTTTATTTTATTACAGTGCCATTATAAAATTTTCGACTCCTCTTTCGACTTTCGACAGTTTTTTTTATTTGTTTATTTCTTTATTAGAGTGGTTTTCAGCCACCTGGGCTGGTTCGCCACTTTCGACAACTCTTTCTGTACTCCTTTAGTACAGATCGAAACACAACAATGCTGGCTTGCATACACTACAAATAGTAGAATGAAACACGTAAAGGTGATGGGAATATGAATGAAAGAGAAAGTATTCAAAGAGAGCCTCTCAATGTTAGATTCGCCCTAATGAAGAAAAAACCCTAGACTTGTTGCATTCTCAGCAAAAGCTGATCCACACAAATTTACAAAGAAAAAAATGAATTAAATTTAAAATGGAATCAACAAATGCACAGAATATGTGCCAATAGAATTACAAAGAACGTTGAGAACCTTTAATAACGTTCGAAAATGAAAACAACAGAATATCAAAATTTAGTCCTACGCAGGTCCAGTCGTAGTCCATCATATAATTCCGGCAAACACGTTTTGTCATTTTTTTTTTAATATTCTGCAGCCATTCAAATGCTTGTTCAAAATAGTCGCGAAAAAGAGTTAAGTGTTAAGAGTTAACCTCAGCTATATGGAAAAGATGCACTCTCGTTCAATATACCTCTTATACATGTAGCAGATGATGCCAACAAACATAGTCGTTTGGATTCGTACAGCTGATACCCAATTGAAGCCTGTATTAAAAATTTAAAGCGATATTTACATGCTCAAAGAAAACCTTTACAACAAATATTCAAAAGACTTCAGGAGAACCTCAACTCTATCCCTCAAGTGAAACCTAACGATAATTCACTCAAATTGAGTCATTTCGAATATAGTCTAAAAAAAAAGCAAAAGCAAAATAGCCTTAATGAAGCATTATCATAGCATTGCAGTAAAGCAGCCGTATATTGTGCCAAAAGTGGCATTTATGTTGCATTTAAGGTGACTTAAATGCTTGATAGGCTGCCGTAAAGACGCTTTGGCACTGCTTATTGGTTACCTGGGTAGTTCATTTGAGACTGCTTCCTCCAGCACCTCCTAGATTATTTCAGGATTCAAAATTGAATCCATCGCCGAGTTTTCAACTGATGTATCGCACTCTTTTTACCCAGCAGTAAAAATTGATAACGGGAGGATTATAAATGTCCATCGACGTTCACATTTATTTTTCTTTCTTCGAAATTCAAAGCTACTGTGTTATCAAAATTTTAATATTTTTATATGAATATTTATAAAGAAAACTAAAGTTCTAGTGGTATATCGAAACACACTGAAATATAGATTGAATGAGAACCTCCCATCGTAAACATCGCTAAAATCGGTCGACTACGATGGGCTGGGCATGTGGTAAGAATGTCTGACGACAGCCCTGTTAAAATGGTTCTTGAAAACGAACCGAGGTGACGGGTACAAGAAGACGAGGAGCGTAGCGAGCAAGGTGGATCGGTAAAGGAGAAGGCGACCTGCGGACTTTCCGCAGTCAACAAGGCTGGCGAGGTGCACCCATGGACCGACTACAAAGGAGACTAATTTTTCTATAAATCTATCGAAAAAAAATAGAAGTAAAGTTTTACCGACATCAAGAAGTGTATCGAATAGTTGGTCAAGTAGTAGCAAATTTCATGAAAGAAGGAAAGAAAAGGTACACTGATAAAAAGAAAAAAAGCCCTAATTTTCATGATTTAAAAAAAAATTATGACGACGGAGATCTGCGTAAGACTTTAATATAAAAAAAAGAAGTTAACTTCAACCACAGAAAGACGTTTAAGCAAGAACCAAATTAATGGATAACTTTGTGTAAATATTCAAATCGCTAGCGTTAGCAATTGCTTGTTCACTAACGTCACGTAGTTCACTTAGTTGTGGCACTTGCTAGCATGTAAAATTATCACGCCAACGTTGGCCCAGGGCCACTCGATATTGGCACGATGTTTTGACGTGCAATGAGATATCACATAGTGGTTACAAAACTGACAGATTTGCTAGTTGCTAAATGCTTATTGTCATTTGGCGAATCTTTCTAAATTGACGGTACATAATTTTACACAAGCTGAGATTCAAGCTTGAATGGCTGTGTTTCAACTCTTGTGAATATTTTATTTCCCCAATGTTAAAGGATATGTCAATAATAGGCTTAGGTTAGCAATGCTATTTTATTCCTGATATTCAATAGAATCGGCTCTTAAAGTTCAAGTTTCGATTAAAATATGACATTTATTTCAACATAATTCTAAAACAGGCTTTGAGCACCCGCATAGTCATTCCGTAACGGTTTCCCTTATTGTTGATGACCATTTCCGTTATTGTTACGACATTTGCGCTTACAGTTGATAACTATAAACTAACAATCTCCTATATAGTTTAAATAATATGTCAGATGGTAAAAAGCCAAATAACAATATACTTAATAGGCGGTTAAGTTAGGTTACCATAAAAAAATGGCATTTTTCAGGAACAAATTGTTTGCTGTACTCTATGCCAAAAGGTTGGTATATAATCCCGACCAAGTGCTGACAATAATAAACCTTTCAATGAAAATATGCCAAGCATTAACATTATGTGTTAATGTAGAGGTTATACGGTGAAAACGAGATTAAACTTTTCGATAACAATAACATATAATGTGATAATATACCTTACATTCGAAATATAGTTTTGACTATATAGCAAATTGTTTTCCGTTATGCGGGCAGTAAATGCATGAATGACATACTTCTATTGTTACGCTAAATATAATATAAGGCCCTGTTTTATATATAGCTTTATAGTGCTTTAAATATGCCAAATTAGTGGTCCTTCCAAATAATCCGCCTTGTGGCCTAGGAGCAAAATTTTTGGCTAAATGTTTTAATTTAGTCTTATAACACATAAACGAGTATTGCATGAACATGAGCATAATTGACCACCCCATGTTGCTACTCCGCTATTAAGAAATTTAGATTTAGCAATATTGACGGTTGGTGGTATATTGCACTCGGTAGTTAATAATAACAAAGTTGTAGTCAATTTCAATCTAAGCAACTATGATGTTATTCCTAAATTTAGCTTCACTTGGATTCCTCAATTGCAAAATCAGCTGTAATAATACAGAGAATAAACAGATGATGCTTCGGAATAACCTACATCCTATATGTGTAGAAACTGGTGATTTCAAACTAAGACCAAATAGGCCACAGTCCCGTCCGAATGCAGTTCAAATAAGCAATGTATTGACGTGATTCTTGATTTTAACCGATGTTTACTAGTAGTTAGGATGCTGTTGGAGTTACGCACAAAGTGTGATGGTGGTTTGTTATTGGAAAAACAAGGTTATTAAAATAACGCTTGAGAATTGATTTCGATCGATTTATATCAACAGTAAGGATGTCACTCACAAGTGATACTGATAGTGGTTTACTTGATTCTAGCTATTATGGTATGGTGATTATGGCAAACCAAAAGCATGATTCATTATCAACTACTTTATTAGGCGCGGCTACTAAGCATCCCCATGCTTGGGTTGCAATCCTGCCTGGCAGGATCTTAGCTACAATCCTGCCAGCATTTAGCAGCCTAGCTGATCTATAATTGTTGAAAATGTAGAGAGAGAAAAAATGCACCAACGCACAGGACAACCTTGCTCAATGCCATCAGCCATTAACTTTAATCTTTTGTTTTGATAGAATCGAAACCCCATCAGAGATAAGTGATTGCATGCGGCTTTGCGATGACGACAACGTGATACAGCCTGTGTGAATCGATTTGTTTACTGGAAAATCCAGTGCGCGCATCAATTAGATTAAAATTTTCGTCAAGCGTAGCGGATGTCTTACACCCTCGTTTGGGTAGAGGTACCTCAAATCAGGTGAATGATTCTATATCTAGTTAAGTCTGTCTCTTACTTATCGCTAGAAAGTATATTTATTCGACAGGAAAGAATCAAAATAAACCCATTCGGTAATCGTTGAGATTACATGTCCGAAAACAATCATTGACGTCCATTAGTGGTTATCAATGCTGCAACCTACGTATTAAATAATTTTGCACTTTTTCTGATAGATATTTCATTTACCGTCAAGTGGGGTGATAATGTTCCAAAGGGAATGAAATTGGTTTACTTGCATAACAGCTTCAATACATTTAGGTTCAAAAAATCCTAAGAGCATCATAAATTAAACAAACAAATTAAATCTCACAAAAGGGTGAGTCGATAATTATATCGAAATTTTCAAACCTGAGTAACTTTTTTTCATACTTGGCCGAAATTGATCAAATGTTGCCTAGTTTCTCATACATAAAGACATAAACCCACCAAACTGTCCGAAACGCCGCCTTATCGAGGCGGTCCATTGAGCGCGAACTACGAGAGACCATATTTACTTGAAATAGTTAACGTGACGATGACGAGTTGGTTCTCTGTGTAATAACAGCTGATCTGGCAATAATCTGATTCTGATTCTGATTCTTTAGCATAAATAGCAACACCACAAATGTGTCTAGAATGTGATTAACAAGCAGACACATTATATCCCGGAATACCAAATTGATCAAAGGCTTGCATGTCAACTATATGCGTTTCTGATCAAAATGACTAAATATGGACGTTATTCTTCTACAAGCTGACTTGTAGATAACCTTGCAATTTTGAAGTACAAAATGTCGAATTTATTCCTTTGCAATTCATTGAAATGCAGGCTGCATTTTTTACTGTTGGTATAAATCGTTTAAAATCATAAATCAGTACTAATTTTTTTTTAAACCGTGTGAATTTACCTTATCGTTTACCAAAACACACCCTGCTGGCACGGAAACCTGTAATAAAACATCCCTGTGTTTTCTTGTGAAAGTGCGACTTCCAATAAAGTGAGTATCACGTCAACACATTCCTACCCTTTCCTTATTTGACCTGTATTCGGACGAAGCCAGCGCTGCTATTGCCTTAGTTTAGGATCACCAGATTTTACATATTGAGCGCAAACCAGCTTACGAACGGGGCTAAAGCCTAAGACCCAGGCATTTTTTTTCCACAATTCGGGACATAAACCACTGTGACCAGTAATTTGATCTTTTTTATTATATCCCACATTCCTTGTATGTCCCTTTTATGCTAGTAGAGTTACCTCATCACTAATGAGAAATGATTAAGTATTCGGTTTTGTTACAGTTGTCATTGTTGTATTTTTGGCAATAAATCCAGTTTTGAATAGCGAATTCGTTTTTGAACCTAGTTTGGAACCAGTTCCAACCTGCGATACCCGAACTTATTATCAGTGTTAACAACCCGATACGAGTTACAAATAGAGACAAACACACCGACGTGTAACACACTACAAGTCGACCCAATTTTGATACCCGATCCAAGTTGAAATTGAATCAAAACCGAATTCGCTAAAAGTTTCCGCAATTTACACCCTTTGAGGAGTGAGAGTACTCTACAAAGTCGCCTTCCTTTATACGCCAAAACCGGAGTCATTACAAAGAAAACAAACAATGAATCCGACACTGACCATGAATCAGAACCCTAGCCTTAACCAATTCAAAATATAGAACATCAATTAGAAAATGAGTATTCATATAAATGAAGACCACCCATGTTTTCCTTATTCCAACCTTATGCTCGGTGATGCAATCCAAGTATTGTTAGTTTCCACAAGACATAAATGTAATGAGATATGTTCCTTTGAGTACAAAAATAAATAAGTTGCCTAGTTTGGATTAATTCAGGGTACGGGTACGGTGGTAGATCTAATGCCCCGTAACGCACCACGAAAAGGTGATCTACCAGCGTTACGGGTCAAGACTAAGGCAAATCAACATGTCTGAGTTGATTTTGCCTCCTCCAAGAATATGACCATACGTAGCACATACAAGCTTCAAACACTTACCTTTGTAAACTAAGGAACGACTTAAGCTACCTGTAGTTAAACGAACAATCAATATGCAACTAGCGATTTGAAATTGGTTCACTGTTGTAGAACCCCTTGGTCGGAAGTACACCTTAAAGCCAGCACCTTGCTATACATATTTGCGCCTTTGTTTTGATTTGCTGTGTTGTTTTGACAGAATATTTGAGAGTAGGTTAGTGTGAGTTAATTATGAGGGGTGCATTATTAAGCTTGGGACCGATGTGCTAGTACTGACTGAGCCAAGAGAAAAATCATATTTGTTCAGGACCTACTGGTCTTAGACTTAGTCTATGGTTAAACTGAGTACACGCAAAGCCTAGAAGCGGAGTAGCCCGAAGAAGGAGAGCTGTTCAAAGCCTATCTTGCGGACTGCTGGAGTGGTTTCAAAACAGCCATCCACAACACAGCATACCCTAAGGCATCCTAGCATGGCGGTGGTTGAAATAGACGGGATTGAATGATTTACAGTTTTGAATGAGGAAACGCGGTGTGGGTGATGCTGCTGCATCACCCAGAACCTTTGGCATCCATAACAGCCTTCAAGCATTGCGGCATCAATTCCAACAGCTCCCTGGTCACCGTTGCTGGATTACTATTCCAAATCTCTTGAATCGCCACTTTGAGCTCCTTTTTGTTTCTTGCTTTTGATTTATTGGTGTTATTCAATCAGTACTTAACCTCCCACCACAAGTTCTCAATGGGATTCAATCCGGTGACTGTGGAGAGGTTCTCAATTGCCTAAGAACATTGTAAAGCAACCACTCCCGTACAACGTGTGACATGTGTTCTGGATCATTGCCCTGCTGAAAGTAATAATCATGCGATAATTCCAATTTTTGCACTTAAGGTTGAAGATTACACTTCAGTATGTTCAAATGGCCCATTTTGTCCATCATGGTGTCGATAAACTCCAAAGCACCCACACCACTGACCGCCATTGAACTCCACAGCATGATGCTGCCTGCTCCGTGTTTGACAGTAGAGCTTAAATGCTTGACCACCAACGACGAATTCGGTTCTCGCCAAGCCATCTGCCTTCCTTCGAATCCAAATAGAATAATTTTCGTCTCGTCGGTAAAACCCAAATGTGTTCCAAAACTCCAAAGGCTTGTCAATATGCTCCTTCACAAAATCCAGTCGCTTCTTAAGATTTCCCTTGAAAGAAGAGGCTTCTTCTGAGCAACCCTTCTTCTCAAATTGTGTCTGTGAGCCACACGCCGGATGGCTTGAGCACTGACGGATCTCCAGATATTGTCAGCGACCACGTTGGCTAATTTTGGTATAGTTGTATTAGTTTCTTTGTCATTGTTCGCACGATTTCTCATTCGTCAGCAGTGGTCAAGATTCGTTTGCACCCTCTACCTGTGGGGTTCTTCAAAGTTTCTTCGAATTTCCACTTGTTTACGATTTTCTGGACTGTGGAATGTGTTCTTCCAATAGGCACATACTGATCACTTGAGTGCACGTGGCAATATCGGTTTCTTTCCTGGTGATCGCCTTTTTGATCCAAACACAATAAACTTCCAGACGAAAATAACTAAGATCGCTGCGGATGCAGCTGAGAGTTGTTGACAGTATGCACTGCTAGAAAAATTCACTTCAAATTGCCAAGAACGAATTGGTTTGAAAATAGTAAAGGTGTACGCTGATTTTTGTAACATCAAAAATTCTTCATTTATGGAATTTTAATCGATAATTTTGTTTGTAGAAATCGTTTTAAATAATTCAAGTCCATGCTTCGCAAGTTGAGCATTTATAGAACTAAACTACAACAGAAATAATATTTTTTGTAAAGTATTATCCTCCAAAAATAATCGAAGAGTTCTTCACGTCATGGCTCAATTTTGAGACTGAATGTATACTGAAGGTGTCGTCCCATTTTTTTTGCGAACTATCGGCCCCAAATAATTTTTATGCATGATTTTTTTAAATGTATGTTCAAAAACGTATCGCTTTTCAAAAAATTGTTTTGAGTTACAAGGGTCTCTACATCTCTTCCCAAACCCTAAAATTCTGCACGTTTAGTTCACTGAAACTAATACAACATTTGTACATATTGAATCATTTCATTCAATTAATTTGATCAAATTCATCTTAAGCTTGTTTGATTTCTTTCGGCTTAAATGCACTTTGGAAAACTTCACTTCCCTTCTGTAATTGTTTGGCTTATTAATTTCGGTTGGTTATAATAATGGTTATAAGTTAAGGTTAGAACAAAAAAATAAACGTCCGAGTAGAGCCTAACATCCATTCGAAAACTATTTTTTATGTAAACACTAGCTGAACCCGATGCGAGCCTTGTTACGCATGCCACTAAATGAATGAAAATTTAATATATTTAATTTCGTTTGCAAACAAACGAAGTTTTGTGTTTTCAATTTAGTCCTTGGACCGTAAGTTTCTATGGTTTTTCTTTTTGTGAACAAGCATTTCGCATAAGACAAATGACATCATTCAGGACTACGTCATGTCCTGTGCCAGCTATGGACGTAAATTGATTCTCTTGCATCAACTTGAACAACATGCATTATGTCCATGATGTAGCACTGAGAGTAACTTAAGCATCCCCCATTCTTGACTAGGAAGGGGTTCAAACTTCTATCAAAACATGCTGCTTACTTGGATAATTCTCATGGTTGGTTAAATTTGCTGTTTCTTTTGCTTGAGAGCGTCCCTCCCCATGCAGACGAGAGGGGTCTCGAAGCACCTAAAAAATCTGCCTTCAAAAACCCCCACATGCCAGATTTGGTTCCACTTTCTTGATGAGTTCTCTAATTATGCTGAAATTTGTGTTTTATTTGTATGGAAACCCCCATTTCATAAAATCTTGCCCGTCGCATACACATTTTCATAATAGTAGGGATAATTTTCATGTTTGGATTAAATTTTGGTTTCATTAGTATGAGAGCCCCTCCTCCCCCTTCCTCCCCTTCCAAGGAGGGTGAGGGCTTTAAACCACCGTAGAAACAATTATTGCCTTCAAAAAACACCACATGCTAAATTTGGTTCCATATGCTTGATTAGTTCTCCAGTTATGCAATAAAAAAATCTGTTTCATTTCATCAATCTTGCCTCCAAAAACCCCCACATGCCAAATGTAGTTCCATTTGTTTGAATAATTTTCGAGTTATGCTGAAATTTGTGTTCATTTGAGAGCTCTCCTTTCAGAAGAGGGGGGGTGGTCCTCGAACTATCTCAAAACCTTTCTCCGGATCCAAAAACGCTTACATGCAAATTTGCATAGCATAGTTCTCATGTTTGGTTGAAATTTGAGTTCTTCATTTTACTCTTTCCAGAAAAAAAGGAGGAGTCTGGAATAACCATAAAGATTTATTGGCCGTCATAAACCACCACATACCACATATATTTCATTCTAGCCTGTTTAATGAATACATTGACTGTCCGAAAATTTGTGTTTCATTTCTATAAGGACCCCCCTCTACTTCTTCCAGACAGAAGAAGTCCATACTCTCCCTTCCAAAGGGCGAAGAGCCTAAAACCTAAAACCATAAAAACATTTCTCTCCTCCGAAAACCTCCACCTGCCAAAGTTGATTCCATTTGCTTGATTAGTTCTCGAGTTATGCAGAAATCTGTGTTTCATTTTTCCTGAGAACCCCCTCCCCACCTTTCAGAAAGAGGAGGGGTCGAGTCACCTTAGCAAACATTGCTTGCTTTCATAAACCTCCACCTGCCAAATTTGGTTACCATTTTGCTTGAGTACTGCTCGAGATTATGTCAGAAAATTTGTGTTTCATTTCAGGCTTGAAGCCCTCCCCCTTCCAAAGTGAGGAGGGGTCTCAAACCACCATAGAAACATTTTTTGCCTTCAAAAACTTTCACCTGCCAAATTTGTTTCCATTTGCTTAGTTACTTCTCGAATTATTCAGAAACTTGTATTTCATTTGTATGAGAGCCCCCCCCCCTTTCTGAATGGGGAGGGGTCTCAAACCATTATTGAAATATTTCTTGCCTTCAGAAACTTCTACTGCCAAATTTTGTTCATTTGTTTGATTATTCTCGAGTTATAGAAATATGTTTGATTTGTATGGGAGCACCCTCACAGAGATAGTGAGGGTCTCTCGCTATGACAAAGCCATTCTCGGCCCCAAAAACTCCTGCATACAAATTGCTGATCGGTTCAGTAGTTCTGAGCCTATAAGGTTCAGGGAGCAGACAGAAACTTACCTTTATATAGGGTATGTGTCCCGCTAACTCAGCCTAATATGTAACACCTCGTTTTATATTTTTTTATTGTAACTCATAAGGTATTTTTGAGCAGGAAGCAAAATTTAACTAGCTCTTACAGACTTGCTAAGATATAATTAATAAGCCATCTGCACAGGTCCCAAGTAACAATTCAAATGCAAATTGGTTTTAATCATGTTTTATGGTGTTTTATCAAATCATTATGGAGATCATCTGGTTTTATAAGAGCATTTTTCCAAGTTAAGGTGGTTTTAATTTATTTACAGTTCTTAAGAGTGATTAAAAAACACCTGAAGAAACATCCATAAACTACATCATTTATAATTGTTATTCACCTTATAAGTTATTTTATAAAGATACTTTGAATCCCCACACGGAGAAAACAAAGTCATATCAATAATATTCCGGTCCCGATCTAGGCATATTTGTCAGCATTGACTTTATATAATACTTTTTTTAGAGATTGCTTCTAACGCATAACACAACAGATCGAAGAATAATGGAAGCTTCAATTAAACATAATTGATGATTCTAATTAGAGCGATGAAACAGGCTGAACCAACCATATTACGCTAACATCAACAATATTCATTGCTGATGGGATTCGACAGCTCTCTGATTCTCCTGAGCAATCGAATAATGCTTATGTTGAACTTGACTCTTATTTTGAGGGTTGAACTAATGGTATCGGATGGTTGGTTTAAGCACACACAGAGATCTCGTTCAAATGATGTTATGGTTGGTTCCAAAATCGGCAAAATCGCTAACTTTACGATAAAAGTTCCTATAATGGTGCAGTAGTTTTAGTGCAATATGTTCTAATTGGAACATTTTACTTAAAATACCACCATTATAGGAACGTTCACTCAATTAGCACATATTCTTTGGTTATTACGAAATTAAACAACATATAACAATGTTTGAAAATTGGAAATATAATTCTTATCAACATACGACCCTAGGAGTGGACAGCAAATTCGACTTCTTCACGCTCGATTAATTGTAGCGCATTAATGTCGTACCTGTTAGCTGAAATCAAAATTCATTAAAACTACTTTAAAGAATAGTTACAATCTGCTTACATACCTACAAGACTCCTTCGATGCCCGCCGCGGATAATCCAAACGATTTCAATAATTCTACCACTTCTTCGTCAACATAAAACTCTCTTCAACCAGGTCGTCGTCCAAGTCAACCGAGTGATCTGCCGCCGCCATGTTATTTTTTTCCTTCGCTTTGTCGTAGAGTTCGGATGGCAGCCACGAGGCTCAGTAGAGCTGCTATACGCCCTATTTTAACCTTCCAATATGAGTGATTCAACGATAAACACGGATTCAAATAATGACATGTATGCTTGATTTAAGCAGTTTAATGGTTGATGTTCAATAACGTTGATTCAAATGAAATATATGCTTGATGTAAACATCAAATCATTTTTCAAACAACCATTTAAATTAACTATGTCAAGAATATCTTCGAAGCTTGGGAATAACTATGGCAAAAAGTTACTATCAATCATGCATCATTTCTGTCCGTATGACACTGCTTCGCAACTTTCATAAAACTTGATAAAAGTTAGAAAGTTTTATGACATTCTTCTTTAAGATGGATGTATCATGAAAATGCTGCCATAAAACGCTTTTAGAACTACTTGATTTCGAATAAGAGCACATACTCTTGAAAAGGAAAATTATCTTGAAAAAATAAACAAACTGGACAATGGACGCCCATAGGTGAAAGAAATTATAAAATAATGGATCGTTCAAGCGGAAATTCATTAAAAACTTATCCAATATATTGAATACTCCTTCATCTCAGCTACCTACGACAATTTTGACCATCGCTAGATTCCATTGACTCTGCAGGCTCCTGAGACTAAGTTATCAGAAGGGTCAATGCGTTATGCGTTCTATTTTTTGCAACGAATCAAATTAAATGGTGCAATGTGTCGCGTCAGTTGAAAACCAAGAATCGTAACTCATGATAATTGATGTTATGCAAGTTAAACCTAACTCCCCAGGTAGTGTGTCATATGACGCACCACCGTGGAAATACAGCGCAGTACTTTCGAAGTAAGGTTTAACGTGCACTACGATAGTAAAATGTTATGTTAATTTTAAATTCTCCTGAGTCGTGCATTTCAGTTCTCTCGTTGCACTCGTTGCAAGTAAAAATTGGTATATCATCTAAGCAAAAATCGATTTTCCCATGATCTATACGTTAAATCTTAAGTCGGAAGTAGTGCGCTGGAATCGCTCAGTAATCCACTACACAGCGCACTTCTTCCGACGTTAGGTTTAGCATATAGATCAAAAGGAAAAACATTTTTCGCTCAACTGATGTTTCCGCCTTCGAGGCGATCCCATAACATTGCTGGTTTTCATGGTTTATAGCATTCTTGAAGACTAATTCATGCTATTCAGAACCCTTATAAAACCATAATTGTTACTTGGGATATTATTATCTGTTATTCTTACCAAAACCATTGTTAGCATATTCAAGCAAGATTTTTTGTTTGTTTTTTATCGACTTACGCTGGTGATTAAAAACAATAAATTAAAAGCTGTAATTATGACGAAGAACAACAATTATGCATAGGCACTTTTGATTTACACGTTCACATTTTCTTTGTTTCTGATGTGCCTTCTTCACACTGATTTTATGGATATCTTACGAAAGACTTGTTTACCTTGAGCAATCCAAACCAGTTTTATTCAAGCGTAATTCATCTTTATCAAGTATAGAACAAATAAAAATGAACTTATCGCGCTCCTCAAAAAATCTTGTTAGTCTTGTGCAAAAAATAAAAGTTTTATTTGCGTTTTATGGTAGTTTTAGATAAACCATTGAAAAAATGGCGAGCGTGGCTATTATGGATTCCCTCGGAATGGTAGCCATTTTCATAAATATGCAACAAAACTCTCATTTTTCCAATGGTACGAACAAACAACGCTGTTTATAATACATTTTGAAACATAAAATGGATTGTAGACACAATTTATTCAAGATCTAACAATTTATCAGCATTGTAACCTAATTGTTGAATTTTCAACTATATTTTTATTTCTTAAATAAGTCAATGATCTAGCAATAGTTCAATGGCGCATTAAAATTTTCGAACTTTTATGTTATAAAACACCAATAAACTGAAGGTCGTAAGATAAATTCATCAATTGCAGGCAGAAAACAGATGCATTTAGGGTCAATTTTACAATTAATTTACATACAAATCCACATTTGAAGAGAAATATAGTAGCTTCCACTCAAAAAAAAGTCTCCATTCAGCAGAACGAAATCGAAAAAATAGAATCATGGAAGCATATTTGTGACGGACTGGAAGTGTTCCTAAAGAGGAAAATCATAAAACTATCAAAACTTGTAGTAGTTTATCTATAGTTTTAAGCATGTCTTGAATGTCATTACAAGTATGTACCGATAAAACTATCAAGTTTTAAGCGAACCTTGAGAAATAGTCTTGAGAACCTCCTGTAGACATGGGCCTTTTGAACTTTTGAGGGTTTCGTGCGCTTGTTTTATCATGATGTTATGTAGAATATCTAGTTTTATGCGAGGTTTATCAAATGAGTCTTGAGAACTTCTTCAAGTGTATCTTAAAATTGAATTTGTTACTTGGGATTGTATCACGACAATTTACACAACTCATTTTATAAAGTAAGAAACTTTCGAGGAATATGGATGTAATGTCGGTCTATGGGTACCAAATTGGGCTCTAATCTATGGATGCAAGTTCGTCTCATTCGATAAATTTGTTATTAAATGTTGTCTACGTACGATTTTTGTTCTGATTTTTCAGTCAGCTGTATTCGTTTCACCCAACAAACAATTTTGCAAATTAAACTACACTTCAACCGATAAGAAACATTTAAGTGATTTTACATACGATTTAGCGGCCATTCGACAATCAAAACATTATAATTAACTCTACTCAGATGTTGTTCCTTTAGTTTGTGTTATAATGAGCCATATGAAAAACATTCAACCGGAACTCAGACATTTGTATTGTAAATGTTACCAATAACAACATTTTTACTACGCTTTCCATACAACAGACCATAGTTGAAACTTAGAAAAAAATATGTTCCTAACATTAGGTCTATGGTTTTCATGTTAAATCATTGTTATTTCACCTAAGTGACCTATTAGTTTTTAACGTGTGACTATTTTCTGTACATCTTGGCTGCATTATTCGGTTTATAGGTTCGATTTAGGCAAATTTAGATCATTCGAAGATCGTGTAGATAATCTGTTCAGCCTAACCAGAAAAGTCAGTGTGTCTAAAAAGTTAAGGAAATCGAAAATTACGTGGAAGTGAACAACTATAAATTGATTAATAATGTCTCAATTGCCTTGAAATTAATCGATCACCCTGATAGCAACATAATTTTGTTGAATATCGCCGAAATAATGACATATTTGGAACATAGGCCGAATCAAGGAGCTAGGCTAACATTACATCCCGTTACCCTATATAGTTTAAATGGAAATAAAAATGTGTTTTCACTTTAAGAACGACCAAATTTGATATCAAATTTAGTTTTATGCCTGCTGTAATTTTGGATGCAGGTGAGGTTTAACTGAAGAAAAAAAAATGCAGAGCAAAATGCTCTCACAGGATCAGTTTTAGAGATTCTTAAGAGCTTTTGATCATTTTATCCGTAAAAACGACCGGAACACCAGCAACATCACAGCATCATAATTAGTTTCAATTTGATCTCAGACTCTACTCGGGTTTTCAACATAACTTTCACAGAAGTTCATAAAAAATGCTGTATTCTCGAACCGGCTCAAGAACTATGCACAGAAATGTGGTAAGATTACAATAAATCATCATAATGAATTATGTTCTTGGGGGCTAAAAAACTCTGAGATTTCAATTTTCGGCACTTTCATAATTATTTTACACTACTGTTAAAAGATTTCACTGGTTTTACTCAGCTAGGTTTCACAATAAAGATTAAAAAACGGACTTTCAGCCGATAGATAATGCTGAACGGATGGAATCACCCACTTGAGCAAGATATAAAGCTACGAAAACGATACTTCCCGCAATAGCAATAAAACCCCCCAAACCGTTCCACACGTACGAATGGAATAGTCTCAGAGAAAAACAGCGCACAAGCTGCAAATTAGAGAAGCAATCGAGCAGGAGAGAAATTGCAACTTGCTACCACGCCATCGGTCGCACGCCGATCATTCGCAGGTTGATGTTCGGCAGTTTTGCACACAATCGTCATAGGACGCGCCCTCTGTGTAGGACAACAGATAGAAGCCTCGCCGGAGCCGTTCCATCGATCGACCGGACCTTCGCCAACCGCGAATCCCTACGTTCTAGTGACGAGTGAGACGGTAGCACGTTGCCATCATCAACGACGCAGCCTGACTGATCCTGAATAAAAGGTGAAGTGGTGTGTTTTGAGTCACGGGCCACCGCGATTCACGTAGGATCTCTTTTCTTTTCTGTCAGTGCTCGGAAAGAAACAGGAACGTCATCCCGTGTTATCAGCGGTGCTAATTCTGCTGCTTGGAAGCGAGTGCATTATCAGTGAAGTGTTGGAAAAGAGTATCTCCTGTCTCGTCGAACCAATCGGGTGGCCGACCGGGTGTTGGGTGGTGTTCTACTAATCTCGCAAATCTCGCTACCAACAGCTGGCTACCAAACCATCGCCTCAGATCGGACGAGAGTGAGCGAGAGAGGTTTTGTTTTTCTGCACAACCGACGAGTTGTTATAAAGCACAATAGCGCCGCATTCTAACGGATCAGTTCGAATCGAGAGTTTGTCCGGAATGGTTTGAAGTGGGTTCCCGTCGGTTTGTCGCAAAACGTTTACACCGGGTTTACTTCCCCCACCTTATAGAGTTTGGCGAAGAAGAATAGTGCACTCGTGGAAGTGAAGAAGAGGAAAATTGCAAATTTCGAACCTTGTTGCCGAGGTGAGAATCTGTGAAGTTGGCAAGCGTGAATTATCGAGCTGCATTGAGTGCTGGCGAATAAAAATATACCGGATTGCTCGAGCAGTTGGTTCCAGTTGGATCAGTTTTTGTTCTTTGGAAGAAAGGTGAGTGATTTCAATGTCAAGTGAACTAAGCGATGTGTGTAGGCTACGTGACTTTACCTTTACTTGTGGGATAAACAACCAGGTGATTAAGAATGGGGTGGTGTCATACCTAGCTATGGGACTCTTCAGCAATTGCGTGCGTGCTCCGGTCGAAAATACGGAGACTCGTGATTCCATCAAATTACGTAAATGGTATACTTTTGCGAACGGTGTCGCCCAAGTTCGGTGGGAAGATGCTGATGTAGAAGTTTAGTACATGAATAAAAAGGTATCATTCTCAAATAAAATCGCTAAACGAAGCAAACGAAAAATTAATAGCAAACAGGCATGTCCATATCACCACTACCAGTGCAGTTTTTGGAGAACATTTTTGCTTTTTAACCGGTTAGTTGTCTGGATTTTTTTAGTGGGGAAACTTTTCGGTAACGCTGGCAAGGCTATAAAAATTTTGCACTATCTGCACACACCAACACACGGACAGCAGCTGCTACTGCGGCTGATGCCGGTGAAGGGGGAAAGTCGGAAACTCCAGTTTCAATGACTCCATACATGGGAGAGTTTTCGGAACCTTCCAGCATCGGCTGAGGTGTGAGAGAATGGGCATTGTTGATTGTTGATCGCCTTTTGTTTGACGATGTAAGCATGTTTGGATGTGAAAAATTCGATTCATGTGGATTGACAATTTTTAAATTTACTTAAATTTTACTTAAAATTACTTAAAGTTGATTATATTGTATTTTTCTCGATATGACACGATGAACGAATTCGAGAAAAAAAATCTTGGAATGCTTAAAACAATTAACAACTGGGAACGTGATCAAAAAGCTCCAAGTTGAGTGGTGTTGCGAAATTAAAAAAAAAAGATTGTTTACTATGTAATCACAAATTTCCACAAGTAGCAAAACATGACGAGTTGTTTTTTGTTTGAAGCAGTAACACAACTCGAATGATAATTCAGCATACAATAGCAATAGAACGGCAATAAAGCAATTATTCCAAGAAATGTAAGAAACACACTTAGAAAATAATACCGAACTCGGTTGAATTTCAACCGAGTTTTTATCTGCTGAACGATCGGTAGTCTGTTCGGTTCAAAATGGAACAACCGAGTTCTCGTAAAATTATTACTTTCTCAAAATCTGTCAAATTTACCGAAAAACTCGATTGATGAAAATAAATCCAATCAACAATAACCGAACATCGGTTTACTCAAATATTAGCGAACACTGACAAACAAACCGACTTTTCTGTTGCAGTTACAGAATTCGGTTCTTGCTGGAATTTTGATTGAAATAGCTTCGAATCTAGCTTCGAATGGCATAGTAATAAAACCATATTTATCAGTTACATTGCTTATTGATCCAAAAAATCCTCATACATTTTCCTATTTTCATAAATTTAAATTTAGTTCTTTGTTTATTCTTGCGAAAAGTATATAACCTACGGTAATAGCTAATATTAGAATTATCCCTAAACTAACGGCAGCTACATAAAAAAAACTTGCGCAGGATGCCTGTAAATATAATTTCAAAACTAGTATCAAATACTTACAGAAGATTCCAACTAAACGTGCATCCTCCTGTTGTAGTCTCTCGGTAATTTTTTTTACATTTTCACCTGACAAAAAAATACGGTACGGAGAATTTTCGCAAACAGACATTCTTCGCACGCACGCGAGTTAAAATGGCTGACAATTTTTCATGCCTTACCGAGTCAGCTAAAACAACCGAGTTTCTCGGTAGACATAGCCGTCGTGAAATTGATTCGAAGAGACGGGTTTGACGTTTAAGAAGAATATTCAACGAATGTTCGGTTTATTTTACCGAGTTTTCTCGGTTTTCGTGTACCGAACTCTTGAATATCCCTGATTTACCGTACTGTTCGGTTCAACTTTCATTTTTATTTGTCGAATATATCATGTAGTAACCGAAATTTGGGTTTGACTTAAAGAATACACCCGAAAACAGTATATATAAACGATTTATTCGGTTGCTGTTGATAACCGATGTGATGCGGTAGAAAATTGAACTGAGCTCGGTGTTATTTTCTCAGTATGTACACATCTCATGTTACATCACAGCAATCGTCTCAAAACTCTACAAACCGAGCACTGCTTTCAGTTACGTCCTTATGATATTAGCAGGGTCTATAAGGCTAAGAAGAAAATATAAATATTGTTTGGCTCATGAAGTACCAGCGAACCGGTCCCACGCCTAATGTATCACCCTTTTACACAACTTCCAGCGTTTAACCCCTCAAATGTTTTTTTTTAAATGTGTACAAAATGCAGTAGCTAGCTAGTTTAGTTCCGAAAGTTTGACCGTCTCTCCTCTGTATGCACAACACTAAGCAGTTTCGAAAAAATCCGTAAGTGTTGCTTCAAGAATCAATCAGTGTATTACAAGCTATATTTTCAAAATGCTCAAATGCTCAAATGATTTTAACAAGAAATGCCTTTTGCGTCTGAAAATACAACAATAGCTGAGATTCTGCAAAGCTTCATGCATCCATGCACAACACTCATTTCTTCTAGACCAGTCTTTTATATGGTTACAAAATGGCTCAGACAGTTTCAATTGAAATACTTCAAAAATACAAGCCATAAATCGCCTGAAGAAAGTTTTAATTTGTCAATTCTCAAAAGTGGTAACATTCACAACTTCGAGAATAACAACCAGATTTCAATACTTAACTGTCTGGGTAGTATTCTTGACAAAATAAATCATGAAGTTCTTCAACGCTCTAGTCGTCCTGTGATAACGTACAGACAACACAAATTTATGAAAAGCCCACCGTTCAGGGCATCAAAATACGCTTCATTTCTGTTAAAAAAAACATATTAGATGTGGGTTATAACAGGAATATAACCGCAAGGTTAACGTAGCGACCGCGTTGGTGTCCCTTATAATTAAACTTTCTACATACTGAGCCATTGCTAACGGTTGTCTGTGTGGGCTTAGTGAAGAATCTCTGGCGAATTTACCACTCTCGACTTAATTCCTCAAACAATCCAAAATGAACTATTTTTCATAATATTCAAACATCGTTTTCCGCTGGAAGGTGCCCGGCTCCGGTATGCCTTAGGAAGCGGATGTCGCCCGCGCGGATTATCGATTTGTACGACCCATTAAAAATCTTTGCAGCGCTTTCTTTTGGCTTGTAGATGAGCAAGCGCAGGCGATAATTTGCGAGCCAGACGTGCAAACGCGAGAAAACAGACGATATAGAAAAAATCTTCGTAACGAAAGAACAAAAACCACAACCGGCACGTACGGTTTTGCTCAATCGAACTTGTATATCCCAATGAAACTATTTTGGTTCGAATCGTGCGCTTTATACTGGCGTTGATAGCATTGCCTACAAAGAAGAGAGGCACGAGAATGCAGTACGACTCGAATTTCATAAGAGAAGGCGGGCTTCAGTTATAAAACCAGACACCGGTAAAAAAGCAAATAAATTTGCAGTTGAGAGAAAAGACTATGGCTGTATAAAACTTGGAATGAAACCTAATGAAATAAAAAGAAGAGGAAAATTTGAACCATTTGTTACCCGTTTTTGAGGACCCGGAAAGGGAAAACCATATTTTCAACCTGTTTATATGCAGATTTATATAAGAGCAAAAGTAGGTCATTTTAAAGTAAAAAGTTGAACTACTTATACTAATAGCGCTGAATTGAAATTCAATCAAAACCATTGTTCCTGATCCGCCAGAATGAAATCAATAAATTAAATCATTCTGTTCGATCAAATGAGAGTTATTAGCGTTCTAATACCGTTCACTTTTGCGTAACACTCTCATTTTTAAATTTTTGAAATGACACCTGGTATTGAAAAGAGAAACGTAGTCCTACGTTAAAATAGGGACGCATTCTTTTATTCCTCTGTTCGGGACATAAACCACTGCGACCAGTAATTTGATCTATTGTAGTATATCCCGTATCCTTTGTTTAGTGCATGTCGAGTTACTTCATCACTATTGAGAAATGATGAAGTATTCGGTGTTGTTACAGTTGTCATTGTTTGTTTTGTTGGCAATGAATCGAGTTTTATTGAAAGTTTCCACTATTTAAACCCTGTGTTTGTGACTGCACTCTTCAATGACTCCGATACTGACCACGATACTGACCATGCATCAGAACTTTAGTCCTAACCAATTCAAACTATAGAACATCAAATAGAAAATGAGAATTCACATAAATGAAGACTAACCATGTTTTCCTTATTCCAAGCTCATTCGCGGTGGATGAATCCGAGTATTATCGCTTTTCACAAGACATAAAATGTAATAAGGACTATTATTCGTTCCTTTGTCTACAAAAAAAAAAACAAATATGTTCCCAAGTTTGAATTAATTTGGTCTAGGATTCGGTGGTAAATCTGATACCCCGTAACGCACCACAAAAAGGTGATCTACCTGCGTTAGGGGGGGCATTACTAACGTTACAAAATCGTACGTAGTTTTCTCTCCTTTTCAGCTGCATAAAAGGTAACGAATTCCGACACTAAAAGAATTTCTTGACCATTACTTGCCCTATACGATCAACATGGATTCATGCAGAAGCATTCAACGACCATAAACCTTCTATCAATCACTTCCTTCATCATGGTTGGGATTTCAGCTGGTTCACAAACGGGCGTTGACTACATGGAGTTATCTGCTGACTTCGACAGAATCAACCATGACATCAATGTGGCAAAACTGGAAAGGCTTTAGTGGTTCAAATCGTATCTCTGTGGCATAACCCTAAAGGTTAAAATTGGCGATGAGCTGTCCTCTTCGTTCACTGCCTTGGCCGACATTCCCCAAGGTAGTCATCTTGGTCCGCTTATTTTTCTCTTGTATTTCAACGATGTCAACCTGTTGCTGAAATCTCATTGGCTATGCTTTGCTGACGACCTTAAAATCGTGCGCGTGAAGATTCCTCTATGAGACGCCTTACAGTTGCAAATAGATTTAGAGACAGTACAAAGGTGGTGCGAAGTGAACTGTATGCTGGTGAATCCGTAAATTTCAGCACTTTTTCTAGAAAGAAGGCTCCTATTATCTTCGGCTATTCCGTGGTAGGAAGAAACTCCTCTGCAAATAGACAACAAAGTCACCTTAAGTATCTGTACTGTTCGTTGGTGAGGTCCAGCTTGGAATATGCTTCCCCGTTCAGAACCCTCATTTCCAGAATGGCGTCGAACGTATTGAGTCAATTCAACGACGTTTTATCCGATACGCTTTTTGTAGACTGCCTTGGGGGGACCTTTCAACCTTCCGAGTTACGAGAGTCGCTGCCTCATGATTCATTTAGACACTTCAAATTCGTCGTGATGCGGCAAAGGCACTTATCGCAGATTTCCTTTCTGATCGAACGAACTGCCCTTCTCTGCTTCCACTTCCACTTCAGGGTCGTAGCTGTATCTTACGGAACACCTTCCTCCTTAGAGTTCCACACAGAGGAACGGCGAAAATATACAGGAAGACAGTTTTTGCTAGCGTTTGTTTGGACACCAAATTAGTCTGGTGATAATCAAATCATATAAATAAATAAATATACTAATGTACACTACTTTTGAGCTGCATACTAGGCTCCGATCACTAAAATCAGTAGAATCAGAGCCAAATTTGCGTCAGGTGATTAACTCAACTGAGCAATGCGTTAGCTACGTTTTCTGCTGAATATAGAGCTCGATTACGAAAAAGGTACCTGTTTTGACTCTACTCCTATTTTAACAATAATTTGACTATATTTCCCTATATTTTTTTATGCATTATGGTGTTGGGTAAAACATACATATCACTCGCGAAAAGCACTTAAATTATAAATCTTTTTTCTGGGTCACACCCCAAGTTGGCCTATGACTAAAACCGGTTTACTTCCCCTATAAAGTTTTCACGAGTTTTGTTAAGGGACAACGACTTATGTCACGAATGGAGAATGAAAACTCCCATTCAGCTTCGACTAGACCCGCTACCAAACATGGTGAAACACGTGGATAAAACACTAAAGAAGTGTAAAGCAGGGCTAGGTGATAAAGCAGTTCGTCTTCGTGAACCAAACCCTATCCTTCCCAGAATTAAATGTCTCCCAAAAGTCCACCAACCCAGGAACGAAACGAGGGAGATTGTTTCATCTGTAGGATCTCCAGCCCATAAACTAGCAAAATGACTAGTAAAAGGTATCTCCTAGCAATTCCCAACAAGCTCAGTCCGTAACTCTCGAGAATCTGTACAACAGCTACAGTCATCAGGTCATATGAATGATAATGAAGTAATGGTATCTTTCAACGTCATGGCCCTTTTCCCTTGCGTACCGATCAAGAACGCAAATAACCGTATAGAAGCTTGAGTTTTTAAACAAGGAGATGATACAACATGGAGGCAAAAGGTGCAGATGTACCTTAAACTTACGCGACTTTGCATGAAAAAGAACTACTTCACTTTCAGAGGTTCATTCTATAAACAACTAAAAGGAGCCTCCCCATTTCTCTGTGAACTGTTTTTGGCGAATCTAGAAACAGTCCTAAAAGCGAAAAGATTACTTCCAACTTGTTAGTGGAGATACGTCGACGACATCTTCGCCGTAGAGGAACAAGATGATCTTCGCATAATTCTTCAAGAAATCAACAATCCCCACAAAGACATTAAGTTCACTCATGAAATAGAAAAGAATGGGAAACTTCCATTCCTCGACCTTCTAGTAGTGAGAGAATCAAACACCCTTACCTTTCAAACCACTCTTTTTAGCACAAAATGGCCACTTTCCACCACATGATCCACACCGGATGTTGACCCATCCTCTCAATAAAACCAAAGCCAAAGAATAAGCATATATCTTCGAAACTGCCAGACTCAATGGTTACGAAAAGAAGACAATTTAAGCGATCATCAACAAAAAGGAAAAACATCTTCGAAGGAAATCACTAACAACCCTCTCCGATTCACCAGAACCCCTTAAACGTGTATCCGTCCCCTTCGCTAAAGGCATCAGGCAAAAGCTGAAACCACGACTTAGGGAATTTGGTTTGGACTTAGTTTTCTCTAGTAGGCACAATCAATTGGCATCGTTGTTAGGCTCCACCGGAGATTCAGTAGACAAACTAGACAGAGCAGGGGTATACAAAATTAAGTGTAAACACTGCAGTAAAATCACGAAATAACGACAAATGGCATCACAATCTTACGGCCTACCTCGTCACCCTGGAAATAAGACGTCACAGAAAGCTTAGAAATCAACAAACAATAGAACACAAATCTACTAAACAAAGACCAAGGCAACGGTTACACATGGCTCTTCAACATTGTACCTAAAAAGTCATTTCTCAGGGTACCGAAAATTACATGAATTTTTGGTAGTGTGTAGCGTTAGTATACCAATAGTTGTGTGTAGAGGATCGCAACTAGTTTTACAGTGTATCAAGGTGAATGTGAGCTTTTTAGTGGAATACCTGCAACAAGTATTAGTACACGTCACTGAAGAAGTCTACACATTGTAGACGAAATACGTGTATCTGTCAAGATAGGCAATCAAAGTAGTTGGAATTAAATGAAAATGACAAATCATTCTTCTCATTTTCTGATTATTTGTACAGTAACGCTTCTAACGTACCGCAACTAATACAGCGCTTACCCTCCATCTGGATTAGGATCTCAACGGAGAGCCACTTAAATATTAAGATACGACTTACAAGCCTAAACATAATGTTCATCTCCACATTGATCATAACAACGGAACAATCCGCCGAGAAGCCAGCAAAAAAGCTTTAGGCAAAATCCAAAACCAGTGCCGCCGCCGCCGCTGAAACCGTCAATTTTCTCTCCAATTTGGACCCACTTCTTTTCGGGAAGTCAGTCTCCACGTCGAGAGAAATCCGGCATCGCATGATTCACGCGACGATGTTTCGATGCATGGATTGATGGTTGAAAATGGCAAATGGAACTGACAGATGGACCGGTAAGGGGTCGGGGAAAATCGCGCGTTCCAAATATGCGAATCAGCCCAGTCCAGTCCAGTTGGTTGCTCTCTTTCGCTCTTTCGTTTGACTGTTTCCGAGAGTTTGTCCATCGGATCGACCCTTTTTACAATAAAGTGAAAGAAACCCCGCGTGGATGTGGTGTAATTCAGCCAGCTACCGGTTACGAATTGAAAAGTGTCTGACGTGGTTGTTCGGCTGCGGTAAGTCTAATAACTTATTCGCTTATCGCGAATTGCAGCTAAAATGCGATAAGAAAAAGATGAAATTTAGAATGTATTATTCGCTGCTTCTTGTTGCAACATGACCCTGGAACAAGCGTCTCATTACGGATTCGTGGATGAGAAGCACGTTCCCAGAATGAATCCGGTCTGGTTTTTGCCTTTTTTGTACATTTTCGGGTTCAGGAGAAACTGTAACTCGAAAAGTTTCACGTTAACATACGCAATCTTACACAGTAAAAAAATAAAAAGAAATTTCGCATCAAAGTAGAGGCCCATCATGCATGTCGAAAATTCGGTGTAATATGCATTGTTTTTTTTGAAAAGCGAATGTACCCGAAAGAGTTCATGCGGTCATGCTTTCTAATATATTTTTTTGCTGTGGACCGGTTCTTTTTTGTATGTTGACGGCGGACCTACATGACCCATTCAGTCAGAGTGCTTCGCAGAATGGAGAAGGGTTGCACTTTCAATGAGGTGCAGCGAGAAGTTGGCCAGACTCAAATGCATTAATGCTTGTAAACTGTAAAGGTGATTGTATTATGGGACTGATGTTGCTACCTTGTGGGGGTTCCATTTTCGGAGAAATAATAATCAAGCCAAATAACAGTCAATTTAAGATAAAAATTTAAGGCTTTAAGAAAAGACTTGACTTGAAAATTAAACAGATCACACTTCTATGAAGCAAATTGTCTACATGACTGCTTAGATAGAACATTGTAAAACCAAAATTCGTAAAATCTATTGAGCATGAGCATGATTGATTTGATTGGCAGAATATTTTCCAATCAAACGTACAGTAAGTTAAAGGCACGAGATGTTCGTCGGAACCGTTATCAAAACTGCTAATAAACTTAGGTTCTTCCATTTTAAAATCCATTTCTCGGCTGTCTAGAACCCCCAGAAAATCGTGATTAACATGTTACCAACCGAAAATCAGCTAAATTGACTGGAATACAGCCGAGAAATCGGGTTGCCTCGATTGTATTTCCCACTGTGCAACACTAATGCAGCAAATATAAACAAAAGCTTACTGATTACTTGTTTTGATCGCAGTGGAAATCTAAAGATATGAATAACGCAAATTATCAAAAACACAAACAGGTTCAAGAGGTTCAAGTGGCTGGCTGCATCCAGAGTAGCAACAATTTTCCACTTCCAAAACATATGTTCCAATCAGTTGTCACCGATTGCCGATTAATCTTTATTGGCTGCGATTAAATGCTGAAATCCACTGTCATCCTCTAGTTTCCGAAACACGAACAAAAAAAGGGAGTTTGTTGTTCAGCGACCGTCGGCCGAGATATTGCATCAGTCTTTTTTTTTCATAAGAAATTCGCATGCATCGGAAGCACAGAGATAGGAAGGAACAAAACAGCCAGTGGAACACGCGGCCTCAGAGCGTCACTTTTTTTGCTCATCGTCAGAAACCAGCCTCAACAAAAGACTGCAAAAAATAGAGCGAATAATGTGGAGAGGCGCAGAGAGAGAGGAAGAAAACACGTGATTATGAGCTGATAGTTGTAGCCGTGTGGCGATTGGTGCATGAAGCGAAGAGACTGGCAGAAAGACCGGTGACGCGATGCGATGCGAAACCGGGATGTATGTATACAGGCAAAGGGTGAAACGAACGCAATACAAGGAAGTAGTGTTAATCTATTAACGTTAAGGCGATTCGGGACGGGCCCAATAACGGCAGCCCTCACTTTTCGCAATTTTAAAGATCAACATCTCAGTTTCTTTACTATATAAATTGATTTGAGAACCATGTCATTACGTGTGCAAATATGCGGTAAGCATTCTATTAAAATTTCAGCTTTGTCCATCCGCTGAAAACAAAGATTTGCTTCTCCGAAATCGCGTAATAAAATATTTAGAAAGAGACAAAATGTACGAAAAATTACGCTCCGTCGTATCAATAAATGAAATATAAGCAAGCATTTAAAACCAAATCCATGCTCAGCGGTTTTGGCGTCTTGATAGATGAAATTGTGTACTTTCGATAAAGTTAAACAGAAAACAATTCACCAATACCGACAGAAATTTGCCAATCTTCGCATCCCTAATACATACAACAGCGCGCGCTGTGGACCGATGAATCTGCCGATTGGTATAAGTTCCTATTACATATGTTGATATTACGTACATGTATGTGATTATTGCACAGCGAAGGGTGAATAAAAAAAATGACGAAGGAAGTCGCGCGTGGGTGACGGAGAGGACGCGCGAATCGAGCGAATATGCCATGCCGTGCCTACGAGGCATTGTATTGTCGTGGCGTGATGAATTCGCGCTGGTCACCCGAGGCACCAGTCAGACAAAGCTAACGATCAGAGCAAGCGAGTGTACGTGAGTTGGCAGTTTGTGGTGTGAGAAAACAAACAAGCAGATATCAGCTGTTTCAGGTGACCGGCATCGGGTGGAAGTGAGGTTGGTAGTGAAATGGGGGCTTATATGATGCATTTTTTAGTTTATCGATAATGTTCCCGCTGCAGTTGAAAACCAAAAACCTTCACTTGCGTAAATCGATTTTATTTCTTTTCCATACGTTTGCATAACGTCAACTCGAGCGTTTTACCGTGCGGGACCGCAAACCGCAAAGTAGCAAAATCCGCTAAGTACCGAAATTCGCTTTACCTTGCCTTATATTACCCGCATTATTAAAAATCCGGGCCTTAGAAGACTGTACTCAGCACCGAATGTGTGCACTTTATTTGCAAAAGATTGCCTCAGAAAGTATGGACGCAGTCAAAAAACGCTGCCATTTCACAATTATTAACAAGTTGTTCTTTTTATAGCTACATCCTGTTGTTAACCTTTATCTCTAAGCACTTGTATAGCGGTTTAATCGTTTCCATTAGTTTGTTTCAAAATGCGTCCACTTTCAGCGGAACCACTTCGAATTTGTGAATAAATAGTGTACAGAACGCGAAATGATTTGCCAGAGGTTGAGAAAGCCGAAATCCGGTCGAAAAAAAGGTCCTATCGTTTGGCTCGTTTTGACAAACGTACAGGGTAACCTCAATTTACGCTATTATGACTATGAAGCAGTGGTGCTCAGCCTAACAGTCTAACACAACTGTTTCAGTAACATCACGGCAAAACTGTTTTTGCCCATAAGGTTTAGTTTGATAAACAGTTGTTCGTTAATTCCCCTGGGCTCTGGCAAAACCCGAAATTAGTTTAACTGGCTTCTGGTCCCAGGGCTGGTCTGATTCTTTAGCATTTTTGGAAAGAAGCACACTAGTGTTGCCAGATCAGTGATAATGCAGCCCAAAAATGCTTCTGAAAATCCGCCAGTACGTACTTTCGGCAAACATTGTTATGCCTGAGATAGTGATCGATGGTCAGAAGTACAGAGTTGCGAATAGTTGGAATGCTGCACTTGATCATATAAACGCAGATGAAAAACCTGCATAGTTTATTATCACAACCTAGCGCACTTTTGGACAATTAATAACAAGGTAATTGATTATATTTGCAAATGATTGATGTATACTCTTACTCCCTACAGCCATACATACCAACAATTATCCCCCCTCCCCAATCCTGTAGGTAGTGATGCAATATCATTGTACACTTCTAGTGTGCACTAATAGTGTATCCCGCAAGATTCAAATCCATAGGAAGAAAACGTTGCATAGCCATTCGCTATCCCTGATGTATTATGAGTTAGAAGTTCTTGCTTGCTCAAACTGGTGACGTAGCGCCTCGCCCCTTATACGTCAATAAAATAAAATAAAATAAACAGTTGTTCGTTAATTAGTCACTAAACATTTCGTACCCAATGATATTCAAAAAGATCAATGAATTTTTTTTAAATCATGGCATTTTTATTATATAGGTAAATACATCACTGTGCAAAAGTAGCAAACAAACAATACCTCAATGCAAGGATCTGTAAATTTATCTTCTATACTTATCTAATTTCTTTTGATACTTGACGATGCAATACGTAGCAGTTTCTCCAAGTGTTCATCAGATAGCTTGTTTTTGGCTTTTGACTTGGGGGTTTTCATGAGTAAATAGTTGTTCACAGTATACGTTGAGCCAAAGCAAGAAGTTATAAAAAGAACATGGTATCTCGCAACTCGGAAAAGATTCTTCCAGGCAATATTTCAGTAGAATGTTGAAATGTCATTTCTCCTTAATTTTTCATTCAACTCGATGTTGCTTTGCTGTTGTATAAGCTCCATTTGAAAATTTTCCGGAACACTTTTAACATCAACACTGGACGGTTAACACAATTTTTGAAATGGCTGTTCGTTCGTTTTGACATCTTAGAATCAGTCAGAAAAATCTGCTTGCAGAGAGGAAACTGCACTGGCATACCTGATTTCATCGCATCTTTGCACGATCCAAGCGTAGAGAAATGAGAAGATTTTCTTGATTTAAGCTGTTTTTCCCACAGCGTCAATTTCCGCTCAAAGGATTTGATGTGGTTAAAAAGATTGTGAACAAGCTTATTTTTCCCCTGAAGTTGCACATTCAAATCATTCAGATGTGTCGAGATATCAATCAAGAATGCAAAATCCGCCATCCATTGTTGCTCGTCGAACTGATGAACTGCCTTTCCTTTTGTTTCATAAACTCTGCGATTTCCGTCTTGAGATCGTAAACACGCTTAAGAACTTTTTCCCTGCTGAGCCTACGAATTCAGTATAGAAAGGTATGTTTCCATGTTCGGCGTCTAGCTCCGACAAAAAAGTTTTGAATTCTCGATGATTCAGAGTATTTGATCGAATAAAATTAACGACCTTAAAGACATCCTTTATAACGCTGAAAAAAATTACACTTACCAATCATGGCTGGGGCACCGCCGGTGAGTCGCACTCGCCAGTTTCTTCAAACCCATGCCGAATTGGTTTAGAATCGATGAGAGAGCGTTGAAAATATCAACACCTTTTGTGGTGCCTTTGAGCGGAAATAAACGTACGAGTTCTTCAGTAATCTCAAATGTCTTGGACACACCTTTAACGAAACCGCTAAGCCGAGCGGTGTCTGAAATGTCCGTACTTTCTATCCAGTGCCACGAAAAAATATGCGAAGTTTGCAGCTCTCTCCTTCAACGTATTTTTGCATGTCGTCTGCAATTTCGTCAACTCTATGCGTAATCGTAGCTCGCGACAGATAAATCAGCAAAAAAACTTGACTTTGGGTTGGACAAACCACGTCTACCACTGCCTTCAAACAATCTTTTTACAAAATCACTGTCCGAAAAAGGTTTTAAGTGTTTTGTTATTTTTTCCGCAACAGTGAAACTGGCTTTAATGCACATTTCATTTTTAACTTGTCTATTACTAAACACGTTATGCTGACATCGATTTTCATTTCAATTTAGTTGCCTTCTCTGAACGACATTTGCCTGAGAATTTGTGCATTTTCGATGCATGCTTTGACTTGCAATGGAGTTTTAAATTGTACTCTTTCATTACCGCTACTGATTCATTGCAGATTTAGCACACAGGTTTTTGATCGATTGCAGTAAAAAAGTACGCTTCAGTCCACTTTTTTTTGTAAAAATCGTCATTCATCTCCAATCACTCGTTTTTACTAGCCATTTCGAGAATCACAAACAAACTTCAGAGCAAAACAAAAACCCTACCGAACAGTCGCACGCGTGATTGATGAATGGGAATAGAAATAAGAATAATTAGGCTCTCATTCATTTGATATATCTCAATTCATATGAGAAACGAGAGTAAATTAAATGCTCTCCTCGCTGATTACTTTGCACGACGAATGTTTTAAATTTCGGTAAGAAAATGAAAAGGAGAATGAAATGGTTTTGTAAATAAAGAAAAGCTGCGACCAGTGTGCGAAAAGTCAAATTCAGTAACCAGTATCCCGTGAATTTATCCAACATCCATCTCGTCTTTCACCGATTTGGCGCAAAATTGAATGTTCAGAAGAGCCAAAATTTAGTGCTAGCAAGAGCTCATTCAGTCACTCCTTTAGAATGTTTGCGATTATTGTGTTTTGTGTTGCCCTTCTCTTTTGTTTTGACTGTTTAAGCCGGAGATCTGTATAGAAAAATGTGTCGGTGCGAGTCACCTTTTTTGGAAGGGAGCGAATGCTTGTGTTTGTTCGTTCATTGCATCTTCTCTTCATTAGTAATTCGTGAGTTCAACGAAGACCGAAGAATTGAATAATGTTGTTTTTCGCACTCATTTTGGGCTGTAAAATTTTTCAAACACTGACTGCGCCAACATGAGCATTAACTAATGCGCCATTAACATCTTTTTTACGGCAGACGTGAGAACAGCATTTGACTGCATGAACACAAGCAAAGCAGTGTCTGTACAAACATCACAATCGCGCAAAGTTTTAAGAGACTGAGAATTCTCATTAACGGAAACATGTTTAAGCAGGCAACAATATGTGTTATCTACAGTATGTTACTTGATATTTATATTTTCTGACATATGATTCAAAATTTCCAAATTTATTTTCCATAACAAATATCACCATATTCAGAAGTAGCACCGGTCCGCAAAAAAAAACATCTAGCGGGCCGCATGTTGAGCATCACTGCTATAAAGTATGCTATCGAGGGAAACTGGGACTACGCCAAAAGGGAGTATATTACTTTTACTCCCTTTTGCGTAAACTGAATATACGTCAATATATGCATACTTTTTACTCCTTTTGAGCACATAAATGATATGTACTTTTGGCGCATTTCGAAAAATCAATATTGTTTGAGTTTGGCTGAAAACGGCTCAATTCCGCAATTCAAATATGAAAGTGAAAAAGGCATCAATAAATTATACAATATTTGGAAAAAAAAAATACAAATACCTATCTAGAGGTTTTTGCGCAAAGTTTACTCACGCATTTTGTTACTAAGTTGATTAAATTCTGGCATTATTTATTTCAACCTATTCGCAGCGGCTGGATAGTCAAGAAGAAAATGAATTTATTTTTTTTTGCTCAGGAAGCACCAGCACATCGGCTCCAAGCTCGGTCCCAAGCTTAATGATTCGTCTTATAACTGCAATTAATGTATCTCTAATAACTGCATCCGGCCACAGGGCATGGGAGACCTGTTTTGTTTCATAGAGTGTTAAACATTTGTAATTATTGACAAAAGCAAATATTTAACTTACCTGTCAATTTCGCGAATGCGTCTGTATCCAACGTATTGGATAATTTATCCATTTTCTATACTGCAACAACCTAAAACAATTCCAGAACTAACAAAGCAAATGCTTTTTAAAAATGGCATCAGCATCAAATCACGGACAGAGTTAGTTTTCTTTCCTCAGCGGTGTCTACTGTTTACGCATTTTTTTGTGTGAGCTGTTCACATACTTGATAGGCATAAAAAGTACTCTTCATTCGTGTACAAAAACTAGTCACTTTTTGTAGTATCAACTATAATCTTTAAAATGTGCAAAAGTCATAAAACGAGTTTTCCAGATTTACAGCTAAACGGTACATCTCAACATCTCTTACAACCAAACGCCGAAAGATTCAATGTTTGTAAACAATACTGGCGTTTGTAAACAATACTGGCGTTCGTACCCGTAGTAACAAACGTCAGATAGGCCTTATTTAAATAATGGAGTAAACAATATGCACGTCGGTGTAGAGGTGAAAGGATAAACTGAAAGAAATTCTTATGTTGACTCAGACCACTGACGCGACAAAAACTATTTCCGGACGCGCTTTACTTACGCTATGAAGAATAGTCACAGTCGAAACTAGGACAACCCCATGATGCTATACACTCAGGCAAAAAACGGGAACACAGAAACACAGAGAGCCAAAATCACAAAAAGGCCTAAATGAACAAAAAGCCGAATCACTTTGTCGCTCTGCCGAGTATATTCTGGCCTTTTGAGATTCGGCATCTTGTGATATGTTAACGTAACGTAACGTTAACGTTAACAATTAAGTTACGATCAATACGCTCGAATCGTGTCATCGGCGGTGGTTTTTGGATAAAAATCAAATATTAGTAATTATGAGTAAATTTAATTTCTCTTCGAGGCTAAAAACATAAAATACATCATTTAGCATGTTTTGCACTGACGAAAAGAGCAGTATTTATGTTATTATAACATTACTTACTTATATGTATTATTATTAGCATAGGAATTTTTGTCGAAACGGATCCAAAAGTTCAGTATCATAGGCAGATTGATTGAATTTTGATTTTTCGGCCTTTTTGGCATTCGGCCTTCTGTGCTTTGGTCATTTGTGGTAGGGTAGAACATTTTCGGCCTAATTTGCTTCGGCCTTTTGTGATTCGCTCTTTTGTATTGTCTTGTTTTGTAACAAAAAAAAAAACATGTAACAAAAAAAAATCTGAATTTCATTAGGTTCAACTTAGAAACGATGCTTTGGGATTTCATAGGTTTGACTTATGGATGGATTTTGTTTTAAACGATATTTTTCTTGTACCCCCTTTGGGCTTTTACAAGTGTTAATATATACTAGTGGTCAAGTCACTGAACCCATAACCTCAACTTTCAAGGTTCGAATCCAGGCTGCTCCATATTTCTATAATTTCAACATCATTATGATTCATAAGACAAACTAATGATATTCATACGGATTTCTTGTGGCAAATAATCATAATGCAATCCTATGAATATCGGAAGTCTATTTTGCTGAGTGTATGCCAGCAGCTAATACAACACGAATGATAACGGGCTGTCATTCTAGTTTTTGTTGTAAAGTACTACGTGAAAAACACAAAAAGCTTGGCATAAAACGAGCAACAGTTGTCAGTATATACACTGACAATAGTCAGCTACTAAATACCAAAAAACAATTCAAACGAGAAGTTAAAAAAGGGAGTTTAGAGACCATTTTGTTTAAAGAAAAAAGAGAATTTAAAGACCCATTTTCATTACGACTAGAGCCAAGCATTAACATTGTGATTAATTCTTTAAATAGAGACCTGCGACCAGCCCTAATAAAGGGAACAACTTTCCGCTATATTCGATTGTTGTCTACTGGACCCCATACTAATTTCTGCAGTTCCAGACAATACCCATACAAAATTTATACATTACACTTCTGAAAAAAAACATCAAACAAACCTTCAATACCTGACAAAACAACTCGATTCGAGTAGTATGTAACCTCCTTCTCAATCCATCATTAACCACCATAAACGATTATGCAACTAAAACATGACCAACTCCATGTTGCAGATAGTCATCTATCGCGTCATTAAGCAAATTTCACCTACTGCGATAAAAAAAAGAGTAGAAAAAGGAAAGTGTGAACATTCATTCTACCACGATCATGTGAGCCGTGTTTCTGTTTGTTTGGTCTGCACCACCCGGCGCACGTATGTAGTTCCGTTGACTGTGGTTTAAAGTTTCAACTTATAAATCGGAGCCCATTGATAGGCTAATCCGTATTGCAAGCTATCTCTAATTCCATTCAGCCAGTTGGAGATTGGCGCAAATTGAAGCACAATTGATCCCGAGGATGCAACGTGACTTGCAAAGAAAGAAATCGTTCTGTCGACCTTTCCTAATCGCCGTACATGTAGGAGGAAGGTGTCCTACCAGCTGAAAATGCCCATTCAGATAAGGGGTAATCACTTTTTTTCACCCCAACAACGACGGCCAGTGATTATGGCAGGCAGAGAAAGCTGTAACAGTTGCCTTCCAGAAAACTCCGCTGACTGATAACGAATGGCGTTCGTGCATACGTTAACATTTTATCGATCACGAGCATGGTTGCTGGTTTGAGAGCGTGGGTCATTCATTGCAAGTTAGCGTTTTTTTCTTTTTTAAATCAAAAGAAAGCCGACCGGTAAACAGCAGGCTTTGCTAATTATCACCGGTAATGATCCAGCGATTGAAATTTCCCTTTAGGATCGATTAGGGCGAAAAAATCTATAATCTGAACATGCATGCGAGCGAAACGTGCAAAACGGTCCAAGATCTGCGAGTTGTATATTTTTACCGCCCCGAAGAAATGACGCTGGTCAAAAATAGAACCCCGTTCGCGGCACTTCAGGTTCAGAAAATCCAATCGAAAAGAAAGTCGAACGCTGATCGGAGAAGCTGGGCCATGTGCGGTGGGTTTTATATTTATAAAGAAAATGTTCACCTCTTACTCTCTCTCTCTCTTTCGCGCTGTCAGACTTGTACACAGATTCGCACTGCGCTGCCAATCTCCGAGGCGCTCCGAGTAGAAGAAGAACTCCAACTGGCGGGGCCTGTCCAATATAATATGATATAACACATTTTTCCTGGCTACGTTGTTGCACCGAATAGTTACCTATTTTTTTTCGAATGGCATATGAATGGTTACGTAAAGCTCTCTAAACCATCATCAGTCCAAGTCCAGTCGCCAATTGCAGAATACTGATGGCTGGTGCGCTGCTGCAGCCAGCGCAAGTGAATATAAACATTGCCAGTCGATATTAGACTTGAACTAGTATAAAATCGGCCGGCTCATTGGGTTGGTTTGAGGTACCAGCTGGCGCTCAAGTGTCTTAATCCACATTGCGCACATTGGTAACGCTCTGATTGCCAGTAAGTTTTGCTTTAGCATTGCTATTTGTTTAGAAATTTTAACGTGCCGGAAGTGGCGATGATTCTACGTTGGCTATAAACTCACGCAAGCCGGATGCAATTGTGCGTGGAAATGAAGCTTACAAGGTGGTGAACTTCGGCGGATCTCAGCTCGATGATGTGCGGAATCCATCGTTTCAGCGGACCTTGAGATAAGCGTTGCGTGCGCTCTGTGAAGGATTTGGGCAATTCAACGGGCTTTGGTTTTCCTTTTCCAGTTTGGTGAACGGCTTTCTTCAGGTTGGGTTGTTCTAGAACATTAATTGTTATTGTTTATTGTTTTTGAATATACACGCTTAGAATTATATGCCTATGGAGTCTAGGCCTTTTGAAACCGAGATCCGCGCTGCCGACCTCTCGGTTTCGATTTCGGCTTTTTTATGTTAACCGATAATCTCGGTTTGGGTCAAACTGAAAACTCAGTTTCTTGTTTCATCTGTTCCACAACTGGAGCTTGCAATTCAGTAGGGTAAACAGATTCACCGTATGAAGGTCTAAACAGTCCAATACCGGCGGAAGTGGATGGGGTGTCGCTGCACAAGGTGCCTTTTCAGTGATTCTGGAGACATTCCTTAACGTATTTCTGAGTGTTCATCGTCTCCGTTGTGATGTACGGACTAGATGTTTTACCACACTCGCATATTGCCTGCCAAACCATAACCTTGTTACCTAATTTTTCGGTAAAAATTGCCTTCTCCGTTTCGGGGATGTCTTTGTCTTCGCTTACATTATAGAATTGTGGTCCGGGAAGCGTTTTGTAATCTAGTTTCACATACGTTTCATCGTCCATTATTATACACCCAGGATTTCTACACAATAACGAATCGTAGAGTTTGCGGGCCCGTGGTTTCACGGACGCGGCCTGTTTTGGGTTCATTTTGTTTTTTCTCTTTCCGGTATGTTTTTCGCCCAAGTCTTTCTTTGGCACGCATGACGTTACTCGACGAGGTCCCTAGTTTTTTCGCAACATCCCGAACGGAAGTCGCTGGTTTTCGCTTGTAGGCATCCCTGATCTTTTCATCGATATCCGGACTAACAGGACCGGATTTCCGACCACTCTTCGGCGCATCTTCAAACGTACACTGTTCTCTATATTTTCGAATCGCAGATCGTACCGCTCCGAAGCTTACACCTTCTTCCTTGGCCAATTTTCTCAATGAGAGTCCGCTCACAGGGCACCATTTGTGCACGATACTTTTTCGTTGTTCCGGAGTAAGACCGCGCATTTTGATAGGTAACACAAAACTGAGCACTTTTGTGATGCTGTGTCGTTCAGAAATGTGCAAACAAAAGGACAAAGCCAAAACATGTTGAAATATTTCATTATATTCAAAGTGACCGTTAAAATAAGGTGTGCTTATACTTTCTGAAACAGTCGTTATTAATCGCTCTGAACTTGTTGAACATATTTGGATTTCAACACATTTAAAACACGAATACAGATGCAAAATACCCACAAAAACATTTGCACGCTCATTCAGGTACGATTCTTGTAGCGTACATTAGTTTTGCGGGCTGGAAATGAAAGTGGAAAGAACTTATTCACGACCAATAAATAATTGATGAAGGCTGTACTCGAAAAAAATGAGACACACAAAAATGGTCGCCAAAAACTCATTTTCAGTCTGATTTTCTTTAAACTTTCAGGGAAAAAACTACGACTTTATGATAAGATTTCTGATCTGTTGGCCTCTCCATGACCGAATGCCAAGGCTTTGTCCTTGACACCATGCATAAGGTTTGAGGCAGTAGTGAGGCCGATTTTTTATACTTTTGATAGCTAACCCACTGTTTTTTCAAAGCCAGCTCGTTCTGGAGTACTTTAGGTGTGTTACGAAGTTTTGCCTTGATGATGGTCCAAAGCTGCTCAATCGGACGTAATTCCGATGAGTTCGATGGGTTGAAGTCTTTTGTCTAATCTCACACTAACGCAGCCAATTCTAGAAAGCATCCTGGAAAATAAAGATTTCTTGGCCAACTGCGTAGCATGTGCCGCAGAGAGAATTCCAAGAAATAGAGCGATTCCAGAAAGAGTGTCTGAAATCGCTCTACTTCTTCGAATCAAGGAAAGGAAGAAAGCATGGACCTCCCGTACCAAACGATTTCATATAGAGTTGAATAATGTGATAATTTGTATTTTATCGTTGGGAGCATAGATGCTAGAAATATTAGTTTATGCAACTTTTGCCCGTGAGCAAACTTTTGGCAAAACCAAAAGTCTAGCAATAATTTGCCCTGGTTACCTCGCTTACTAAAGTTGTGATTGTTACTTAAAATTTAAGGAATAATACATTTAGTTATATGTTATATAATAGTCTAATAATACAATCTGCAGAACAATCCACGATAAACCTTAGGAAACTTAGCTTCTATTGATGTCCAAACTCATCGATTTATCACAACCCGGAGCAGACTTGGTCCTATACTCAATGATTTCATTATCTCCAATCCGCTCAACCTATCGCAATGTTTTATGATATAGTGCACGGATTATTATAATTTGAGATAACTCAATGCAGACGTCTTCTAAATTTGGCAGATCGACAGGCAATCGGTGGAAACCCACTTGGTATCTCATAGCAAGATGCTTAGAGGCAGACAGTAAAATGTGATGCCCCCCTCCCCCAGTTCGGTGGGTTGAAGTCTATTGATGCAAAAGCAACCTTGTTATCTCAGTATCAGTCTACCAGTGACCGCGCGTATTGGCAGGATGTCAAATCCGGTTAAAATAGCGTCTCACTTCAGCAGGAAGGGTAGTAGACGCTTCTGGAGGCACTCTTCCCAGTAGATTTGCCCCAATGGGTACTATCATTGTGACAAAAAGTTCACAAAAACTGTTTGGCAAATTTGTTTACATTCTTCCTCCTTACATCATCAGAAACGGTCAACCGTGATGTGACGTGAAACTCCTTCCCTGACAATTGCTTCGTGTCCATCTTGCTGCCGTTCATCACGAAACGCCTCGGTTCATAACCTTGTGGACGTGAAGGCTGGCAAGTTTCATCGATTTTTCGACAAATCAGATGGAAACCTCCGCCTTCTTCGCCAAATCACGGATGAAAAACCTCGGTCGAACTTGAACAGATTCAGCGCCTTACTTGGATTCAACGAATCAGCTGTTTTCGGTTTTCTGCCGCTGCATGACCGCCGTTGGGTCGTCTGGGTCTCCTTGAATGACTTCACCACCCGAGACGCCGTCGAATGATGGAACCCTAGGTGTTTTTCGATCCATCTGTGACGCAGCCCGATTATCCACGACGGTGCTCGTTATTTTTGGCGCATCTGGCCCATCTCGATAACCACTTGGCAGATTGTGATGAAATTCGGCCAACGTAAACATGCCGAACATCCTTAGTTAGTTTCAGGGAAGATTTCATCTATTTTTACTCACCCGTAAAAAGCTATTCATTGTGTCTCATTTTTTCGAGTACAGTCTTTCTATCAGAAGCTTAATGCTGTTGAAGGCTAACTGGTCTTCGGTAGAATTTTACTTGTCTTCGGAAGACAGCTCATTTAAGGAAGGAAGAGATCATACTATCGCCAGAACTTCCTTAGGATTTCGATAAAACTTTTTGGGAAATCAAGTTAACTGTTTTTGCGGTATTCTCATCGGTTAATCAAACAGACACAAACACATATACACTCAGTAGCAAAAAAAAGCCGAGCAAAATTTTGCTTCCAAAAACCGCGTTGTTCAACTTTCTGTTAGTTTGTCAATTATCAATATTTTTGAATGAAAATTTGACAACATTATAAAAAATGTATAAACCTCATGTGATCAAAATTTCATGTTGTTAAATTTTATTGATTTGAAGTTATCATAACATATGTGAAAAAAGTCATTTTTGGACAAAGCAATTTCAAAAATCCGTATTTCTGTGAAAAATTTAGGTAGCATATTAAAAATTTCTCCATAGCTTGAAAAAATACAGGCAATAATGTGGACAAAATTTGAACTGTTTTCATCAAGTGGTTCGGACTACAGCTGGCGTCAAAGTTGACGCACCAACATGAGCATTTCCCTTTTTCACCCGATACTGACCTTGCTGAAATATCGGTGCAAAAAAGCCGTATGTTCATCCGTGGATCAAAGAACAGTACTGCCCGAAGCCAATTTTTTATATTTCAACAAGATTAGGCTCCGTGCCACTCCTCGAACCGTACTCAGAAGCGGCTGCAGGATTATCTGCCGTTCTGGGCGAAGGATATGTGGACGCCATCCAGCCCCGATCTTAATCCGCTGGATTACTCAGTATGGCGCATCATGAAGGTCAAGGCCTGTTCTAAACGCCTCCCGAGTACGGCAAACCTCAAACATTGACCCTTACCTGGAGAGAAATGGATCCTGGCTACATTATCAGCGGGTAGCTGCCCTTGGACCCTTGGAAGAGAAGAACCTAGCATGGCTTTTATCCTGCGTCAAGCTACCCGTCAGAATTTGAAACGGTACAAACAGAAGTGAAGATAGCAAATCCAACTCTTCCGGGAGAAAAACCGCCACCCGGAGGACGAAGCTTGTGAGGACCTAGAACAACTGCACCTCCGTGGCACCTCCGCGGATTGGTGAAATTGCAGCTAAGGAGCAACAAATCGGCTGGAAAGGTGGTATTCAGAGCAGATTTTTTTAAGATGGGTCCGTACAAGTTGGCCAATTACCTGCATCGATTAAAGCCAGAATTTGAGGTACTGAACAGTTGCCGGAGGAGTATAAGGATGGGGCTATCTGACCCACCTACACGAAGGGCGACAAACTGGACTGCTATTACCGTCTTCAAACCCGCTTATGAAGTGCTATCCCAAATCATCTTTCAGCAAGTGTGGCCAGCAACGGACCAAATATTCACTTTGCGGCAGATTCTCTAAAAAGGCCGTGAATGTAGAGTCCCTATGTATCATCTATTCATGGACTCTACAGCTGAACAACAGAAAAGAGCTATGGAAGATCATGGATGAGTACGGGTTTCCGGGGAAGCTAACGCGACTTATCAAGCTCATTCGCATCTTGCAGGGGGCTTCCTCAAAGTGATGGAATCTCTTACCTAGCCAACCTAGTTCGTCAAAGCGTATTCATTCAGAGAAAACACATCAAACCGCATGCACAGAGAAGCACGTTTAACATTTTCAAAGGCCTTGAATTTAGGACGGAGTTTCCGAGAATACAGGGACAATTTGATACAGAATTATTTTGATATTCTGAATTTAGATGAACCTGAATGCGGTTTATTTTAGTTTGCTACTTTGAGACACCGTTAATTTATGCCAGCTATATTTAAATTTTTGCCATCAGAGAGCCCCATAGGTTTTTATGCCCCATTCCGTCGAATATCATTTTCATGTCAGGTTAATTTAAGAGCTCTGGAATGCAAAAAAAAAGTAGATTTTCTTTCCATGATACAAGTTTCTGATGACGTTCCTTCGACTGAAAACAGGTTCTTTTATATTCTCGATAAGGAACTTCTATGTCAAGTTCAACATAAATTATCCGCCGATTCTAGTTAGTGGCATTTCGACACACTTGGCTTACTTTTTTTTTTGCCATTTGCCTACAGCACTCGTTCTCACTGCATCATCTGAGTGCATGCGTCAAAGTGACAAAATAACGCCGCTAGATTTCAGTTTTTTTTCTTTCTTCAACGCTAAGCACCATGCGTCTGCGGCGGCTCAGCTTAGAGCCCAGCAGCATTAGAGTCAATTACAGGTTGACAAACTTTGCCCATAAAACTTGACACCTCCGACCTTGCCGGAGGACTCAGGTCAGAAAGCTCCATTACTCCATTATGCGCGGTAATGGTCGCAGCGCACTTTAAATGGTGTCTTGCGTTTTTTCCCAATCTGAGCTGCTTAGTTTCTGCTCGGATGCGGTTGATTAAATCTACTCAAGTTTTATCAAATCAACTCAACTTTTCTCAACAATCCAGGTAGAAGCTGTTCAGATGAATTATCAGGCCTGGTCTAGAAATGATTCTGGTCGAACAATTCTCGAATTACTTGGGCATGGACTATTTTCATTACCAATCAATTAACCGATGGCCAAACTCTGGTAGTAAACCAGATTTCTCTATATGGAAAAGGTATGCAAAAATCATAAGGCTTTGTTTTTCAACAATCGAGCCAAGACGAAAAATCTTCATACATTTTCAAATACCAAACCCTTACATTTCGAGATCGGTCGCCATGAGAAAACCGCCAGAAACGACTGCCATCGGTTAATTAAAGCATTTGGACGTGCGTGTAAGCTTCGCGCCGGTAACAAGCTAACGAGACAAGTTTTCTTCAGTCTTTACGTAACCTTATGTTTAGCGAATCTCAGTGTTAAAAACTAGAAATTGAGTTGAATTATGCGAACGTGCAAGTTTACAGTCAAGTTTTTATACTGCTCATGCTTTAAGTGAATACTCGTTAAAAAATGTATGTCTCGTTAAAAGTCGTTTAATGACGCAGGTCAACGAAGATGAAGTTTGGTGCAGCTGGGCCAGCTTTCTATAGAGCATTTCTCGGTGAAGTTTAGGATTTAGAAATTTGGATGACTTCGGTATGATAAATCATGTTTCTTCACTTGGCCAAAAAGAAAATTTTCTAGATAATTTGTATGCAATGTCCGTTTTTCATAATACTCCTTTAAATAGCGTGTATGTCAAAACAACCCAAAATTGAGTACGATTGACTCAAATCGATTAAAAGTATGGCGATTCAAAAGTAAGTAAACATAGTGAGGAGTAACACGTTGACAATTCCATCGGATTCAAGCCGATATTGACTGTTTGTCATCTTACCACTACGAACTATCACTCACTTTTGAGAACCCATACTTTTAACTGATTTGGGTTAAACGTACTCAATTTTGTTGTTTTCTTAATATCGTGTACATAAAAATAGTTCTTCAAGAACTACATAAAAATATCCTTCAACTCAAAGTGTACGTCTTTAATTTTGTTTCTTCATCAATAATTTATTGAGCTGTTTTTCTTACGTTTATCACAAGTAAGTTGCCTGTTTATTTTACATGTAATAATTAAACTTTATGTTGAACGTGTAATAAATACTACCATCGCTTCATAAACTTACGCAGCACTTCGTCCTTTATTTCCAGATCCAAGGGATTGCATGATTTATTGTTCGGGGTAACTGCTTCATCCGTGTGATCTTGACTTTAGGAATGAGATTTTTTTGTGTGTACACTCAATATAATATTCTCCTTCATTTCACCAGATGCATGAAAACAATACGTCCAATCTTCATGGTGTCAAAATGTAACCATGTGGGAAATCTTATGGACTTTACGAAAAACTTGTCGTTGCAGAATCGTTGGTGAATCACGACTAACTTATGGAAAAGGGATATTTCTCATGAAAAAACCTTTCACTGGCATAAAATTCAAGTTATCTTGAAAACGGCTACATTTAGAAAGTTTCTCAACATGAACATTTTGATTTAAAATGATTTGAAAAAATTAAATTTATAGTATATTTTATGATACCCTTAACCCAACCAATACACAAGTTTTATAACAGTTAAAAAATACGTTTATTTGACTAGATTTGGTTATGAAGAAGCTTACTGAACATGAAATCATGAAGATGTGTTACTCGGGAACTGTCCGGTGTGTTTTAAAGGCTGACTTGAAAGATCTCCATCATGGGCGATTGCCGCTATCACTTTATCCTGAATCAGGTCAAATTTTCATCGACCTCTTTATTTCTTTATTGAAACTTAGCCGCCATGATCCTCTGGGTCGGCCTCTGCTGGGATGTCCTGCGGGGTTTGGCTCCAACGCTTATTAGCGGGTTTCGCTTCTGCGCTCGATTCGCACCCCTCACTCGCTCAGGCTGCGCTACCGCTAAGCAATGCTGCAGTTTGCGCTCGGTTGTCATTGGTAGACCCGTGGAAGCGTGAGGATGGAACTTGTGAGGACCGTGATCTTTGTTGGTCGCTCTTCCAGGTTGTCAGGTTGAATTTTGCATCCAGTGCATTAATAGCAAATTGGCATTGAGGGAAGTCACCATCAACCGCTACTCAAGCAGGTGTTTCTAAATAATTTCTTGTTTTAGGGGAGTTTTTGAGACCCTCCGGATTCATACAAAAATATGTAGCGTGAAGCACTTCTTCGGCACAAAATGATTCTTGGGAGGTTCTGTTGGCCACAATGTCTGAAACTCGATTTAAAGATTCTTCGTATAAAATAACAACTTGAAAAAAGATTTACCGTGGTTTTAAACAGCAAAAAAAACAAATGGTTTTATAGTAGTCCTTGTGCAGATAAATTGGCTTTTTGGCAAAACTGCGTTATAAGAAATAATTGAAATGTGGAAAAACAAATGCACCAAATTTTTATTGTAATGCACATGATTGGAGACCAGTTTCGGGATTTCTTTTAGATAACCTTACTGAATGCCATAAATTTTCAGGAAATCGATGAAACTTGCAAAATTCCGAGACGCACTAATTTTAGGCTTTTACTTTGCCAAAATTCACCATAAAACTAAATTTCCATATGATTTGGAGCATGATACGCCGTAAAACTTACTTTGTTTTAGATATTTGCTATCAAATACAATTTCCCGCAACACTAAAGCTTTTTCCCTAGATATTATTTACTGCTAAATGAATCAGAAGAGCACAGAATCGAACAAAACAGAAGAAGTTTGACAGCTTGGCCATTTAGCCGTATGGTTTACATGGCAGTTAATAGGTTTTGTGAAAGTTCCTAAGTGATCATAACATCTTTCACTTGAACATTTTTGAAAATGGTATGGTTTTATAAAGGTTTTATTAACTTTTTTTCACAACCGTCTATATAAAGGGCGATACGGTCAAAATTTGGTCAATATCAACTTGACGTATTTCTTTTAATTTTGCATTTAAAAAACCTGAACACCCCTCATTTTGAAGGTGTGTGTGTGTAGAATGTTGCTCCTATTTTGATTTTGGAATTCACTCTTCAGTTGTCAAAATGCCGTCCAAGCAAGAAGAGCAGCGTATCAAAATTTTGCTCGCTCATCTCGAAAATCCGAGCTACTCGCACGCAAAGTTGGCAAAATCGCTAAAAGTTGCCAAATCAACCGTTACAAATGTAATTAAAGTGTTTGGGGAACGTTTGTCGACAGCCAGGAAGTCTGGATCGGGGGAAATCGAAAACCGGAAGCCGCTGAGACGACAAAGAGAGTTGCCGGTAGTTTCAAGCGAAACCTAACCTATCTCTCCGAGATGCCGCAAATAAGCTGGGTGTATCGTCTACAACCGTGCATCGAGCCAAAAAACGAGCCGGACTATCGACTTACAAGAAGGTAGTGACTCCAAATCGCGATGATAAACAAAATACGACGGCCAAAGCGCGATCCTGGAGGCTGTACACGACGATGCTGACGAAGTTTGACTGCGTGGTAATGGACGACGAAACCTACGTCAAAGCCGACTACAAGCAGCTTCCGGGACAGGAGTTTTATACGGCAAAGGAAGGGAAAGGTAGCAGATATTTTCAAGCACACGAAACTGTCAAAGTTCGCAAAGAAATATCTGGTTTGGCAAGCCATCTGTACCTGTGGCTTGAAAAGCAGCATTTTCATAGCTTCCGGGACTGTCAACCAAGAAATTTACGTGAGAGAGTGTTTGAATAAACGTCTGCTGCCTTTCCTGAAGAAACACGGTTGTTCCGTAACTGTTTTGGCCGGATTTGGCATCTTGCCATTACGGTAAAAAGGCCATGGAGTGGTACGCCGCCAACAACGTACGTGGTTCCCAAGGACAAGAACCCTCCCAACACGCCAGAGCTCCGCCCAATTGAGAAATACTGGGCTATTGTCAAGCGGAACCTAAAGAATACCAAAAAAACTGCTAAGCGACGAGCAGCAGTTCAAGGCAAACTGGCTTTCTGCGGCGAAGAAGGTGGACAAGGTGGCTGTACAAAATCTGATGGCAGGGGTCAAGCGTGGAGGCCCGGCAATTCGGATTTGGAAAAGCGGAAGCCTGACTAAATATTTTTCCTGAATTTTATACTAATTGAATTTGAAAAAGAAATTTAATTTGATTTTTTAAATAAACGATTTCACCGATTTACACGCGTTTTCCCTTGACCAAATTTTGACCGTATCACCCTTTAATGGGCTACTTCGTACAGTTGTACTTTAAAGAGGTATAGAGCAGGTGTGGTAGACAAAACAGTTTTGAATGTAGTTTTATCAACAAAGCCAGAATAACTGCTATATGGCTGGAATAAAACAAAAAATCATGCTTGGGATGCCTTTTCTTATGAAAAACCTAAAACCATCATGTTATTTTTTGGAATATGGAAAACAACCAAATCAGACCAAGGCCGGTGTGGCCTCTAATGTACATGCAAAGTTATCGCTATTGTAGCTCGCCAGCCATTCTTTCAGCGGAGAATCTGCAGGTCGATCCACCTTCTACTTGATCGATCAACCTTGCTCGTTGCGTGCCGCTTCTTATTGTACTCGTCGGTTCGTTTTCGAGAACCATTTTAACAGGGCTGTCGTTCGACATTCTTACGACTTGCCAAGCCCATCGTTGTCGACCGATTATAGCGATGTGTACGATGGAAAGTTCTCCATCATCTGATGCAATTCGTGGTTCATTCGCTTCCTCCACGCTCCGTCTTCCATCTGCACTCCATCGTAGATCGTAGTAGATTGTAGTTCGGCGAATTTTGTTCGATTTAAGGGTCGGAGTCAAAGTGAGGCACGATTGCCAGCCATAATGCGCCCTTTTATTTCTCTGCTGGTGTCGTTATCGGCGGTCACCAATGAGCCCGAGATACACGAATTCACGTCTACTACCTCGATTTCATCACCGTCGATCTGAACTCGTGGTAGGAGGCTAACATTGTCTTCTCGCGAGCCTCTTCACTTCATGTCAATGCATTAATCACAAGCCCAATCCTACCAGCTTCGCCTTCTATTTCATGGAGCAACTCTTAGAACAACTTCCATTTGTTGACTAAGGTGTTTTCAGCAAAATTGAATGAAATCGTACATTGCAAAGATAAGCAGTCACAATTTTCCAATTTTATTTTTAATTCTTTTGAAAATAAAATATTTTTGTTGTGTATATTTTTTGGTATATTTTTGTTACTATAATATATTCGAGTTATGATACTTATTATATATTGCAACATTCATCTAAGAACACGGTCTACATGAATAAAACTTAAACTAAACAAAAAACTTAAGACACATATAAAGATACATACGCCTTGTTGAAAAATTAGCCTTGAACTAAACAAATTTTAACCAATTGAAAAAACATGATTTCTCGTTCCACTTTTTTTCAAAAACACTTTTTTTTAAAACACTTAGGGGACATCCATTAATTATGTCACGCAAAAAGGTGACTTGGTCGCGTTTTTTGTATGGTTCTTAAATATTTTTTTTATGGTTCACACGTCTCCCCTATCGCTAGTAAACACAAGCATATTCTTTTAAATTCCACTAGAAAAAGTTTAGTCTTTGACAGATATGCCATTTTCGTCTGCTACTAACAGAATTCTTCGGTGTCGAGTGCTCGACTGAATTGGTAAAATTGACAATCAAATTTTTCTCTGTGTAAGTGACCAAAACATGATTTTTTGCAATATAATCAACAAATGATATTATTGCCCTTCGCGTTGAAAATTTTACAGTAATTTCAGCTCCGTCCTTCGTGCCTCTTCGATGGTTTGTTAAATCTTGTGAGTGTCTACAGTGTACATCCTTCATTTTCGGTATTTGGTATAGTTTTGCAAAGGTTTCGGCTAAAAATTGCCTTGTGCAGTAATAGGAAACTAAACTTGCTTGTTTTTGAAATTTTACGTCACTAACCGAAATCATGATTTGTCCACATATTTTTCGTTACTAATACCGACAAACATCTTTCTCTGCGCTACCTGTATTGGTCTTTTTGACGTTTAATGACCTTTCCCTTTCAAGCACATGCAGAGGAATTATGGTCTATTTTCCTCCAAAAGATTTTCCTTCTTACTTGCACTCCTATGTTTTAAATGGCGTTCAAGGTCACTTAGCCTAATACACCACATTGGCCAAAATCTACAAAGATTTTTCATTAGGGCCTAACTGACGAACGTAAACAATCGCTTCTTCCGTATATTTCTCGTGACACAAAAGCTACCCATATAAGCTTCCAATTCTATCGTTTAGGTGAACTCTTCCTCTTCGACATCATAAGTTTCAACTAATGAATGATGTTTTGAAATGGATTTTGTTTCACACGACCTTGTCCTTGTACCAACAATCAATATGAAACTAGCGATTTGAAATTGGTTAACTGTTGTAGAACCCCTTGGTCCGAAATACATCTGGAAGCTAGCACCTTGTTATACATATTTGCGCCTTTGTTTTGATTTGCTGTGTTATTTTGACAGAAAATTTGAGAGTGTGTTCATGTGAGTTCATTATTGGGGGCGCATTATTAAGCTTGGGACCGGTGTTCTAGTACTGACTGAGCCAAGAAAAAAATCGTTTTTGTATGGGACCTACTGGTCTTAGAGTTAGTGTATGCTTGTACGCCTTTAAGCTTTTCTGAAGTGTTGATATATACTAGTGGTCAAGTCACTGGACCCATAACCTCAACGTTCAAGGTTTGAATCTAGGTTTCTCCATATTTTTATTTTTTCATCATTGACTTTTTCAATTTTTTCATGAGATAAATTTATGAAATTCATACTGATTTCTTATAGCAAATAATCATAATGCAATCTTATAAATATCGAAAGTGTATTTCGCTGAGTGTACATAAACTTCATTACATGAAACTTAATTTTAAACACAAATGTTGTGTTCCTCAGAAGGTTCTGTTTATGTGTGAAGAAATGAATATTATGTGGAATTTTACACTGATTTTTGCCAATAAATATGTGTGGATTATTTCCCGTCTATGATTTCCATACCGGAATTCCACGGCCGCGTCTTTGAACGAAGCTAATAACAGCTGACACACAGAGAGAGACACAATCCGTGCCCCTGCGTCGTGAGGACTTTTATCGCCACAGGCAGACACCGTTCGTATTTTTTATGATGTCTGCGGTGGGTGGCTGGGTGGTGGCGCGCCGCATTTTCCCATCTTGCTATCGATTTTCAGTTCCAAGATGCAAAACTCCACCAGGCAGAGGATCAAACGAGACAGCAATACAATCTAGCCTCTCTGATGCAGTCTAACACGCACGTGGACCTTCGGCAAAGGATGAGTGCGAGGAGTGCGGTGGCACGTGGTAGAGAGCAGTAGGCTGAGAACACTCTCGCTTTCCGTTGAAGTGAGTGTTTGTATTTGTGTTGTGTTGCGTATTCTCTTTGTTTACATGACGTGTTTTCGCAAGGACTTTGTCTTAGCAACCACTCATTCGATGGTGGGTTCTCAGATATTTTCACAGAAACAGCTCGAACAGCTGTCAATTTTCACACAGACAGATGTGTGCAGGAAAATTCCAGCATTGTTTACGTCGAATTTTCCACCTGCTGATGTGCAGCGTATCTCTCAGAATACCATTCCGACAGTTGAGAGAGTAACAATGATGTGTCCTTTTCTCCCGCGTGAATACAGAGAGATATCTCACTTCCTCTCGCAGCAACTCACTCCACTCGGAAGTTTGAGAAATTGACGCGATTCAAGGCAGCTAGCGCACGACGGCACAGCACATCGATTTCATTTCACAATCGCTGTGGTCACGAGCCAAATAGTATTCACCAGTTCGTCCCTGACGAAGCAGAATTCTACCGTTGGACGGAAAAAATAGCTGAATTACATAAAGTGGCCATCCTCGTTTGAAGCTAATTTTGGGAGTAGCTCAGCTCCGAGCAAAAGCAGCCAGCGATGCCAAGTGACGTATTTTGTTGAACATATTTAGCTAATCACAGTGGTCTCCCAGCTTTCCCGTCGCTATAAAGGGACGAAAAGTGAATCGTGTGTGTTGTGCGACCAGCTTCCCTTTGTTAAAAAGTAGCCCCAGATTACAACCTCGTATAAATATCCCGTGGATCGCTTCGGCGAAAGGGATTTGAAGATGGTAGCAATCACGACGCTTCCTAACAGGTAAATTTCAAGTTTTATATAATGCATAATTTTCGTACAAACCGTCGCCCTCAGAGCAGTGCGGGTGAAAATTGATTTTCCCTTCTGAGCTCCAACCTGGTGCACCACGGTGCTTCCTCCGTCCCTGTGGCAAAGCTACGTGTGTGTCGCATTCGTATCAGCATTCCTCACCCTGAAAATTACTCACGTACTGCAATCCCACCGCTGATTGAAACCAAAATGTCACAATCGATAATGTTAGTTGACCGCTTGGTATTTTTCCGATCGTACCGCCCCATCATCCTCTCATCTGTCATCATCAAATCATACGGATCCGTTTGTCCAAGAAAGAAAATGGCTGATTGTTTTCCAACTTCTTCCGTTGCTGTTGGCCGGAGGCGGCAGTGGAAAATTACCATCTCGCATGTGAACTGGATACGACCACCGACCGGAAACAAACACGAACATCGAAGCGGATTTCACCATACTGCGGAGTTGCGACGCGTCCTTGTATTTCCAACAGGATATTTTGCAAACTGCCCGTCCGCACCCTTCACTCCCCATCACCCGTATTCAACCCCACCGCAGACAGCCATCGGACGGAGAGAAACTCCCATCTGTTGCTTCTGAATTATGCATCAACCTTGGAAGGGCGATGTTGATGGTGGTATGGTGTCGGAAGAAGGAATACCCAGAGATGTAATTGATATGTATAACCATCTAAGGCTCATGTAAACTTCCTTGTTGCGCTGAAACGAGTATGCAGCGACAGGACTATCTTTATCGTTTGAATTCCCCTGCAGTCGGAACCTATCCAACAGCACACCCAAGGAGAGCTCAATACACGCCGGTTACATCATATCACATTGCATCTCTGGGTATTCCTTTTCTCCCGACACCATCACCACCATCAACATCGCCCCTTCCAAGGTTGATGCATAATTCAGAAGCAACAGATGGGAGTTTTCTCTCCTCGTCCGGATGGCTGTCTGCGGTGGGGTTGAATACGGGTGATGGGGAGTGAAGGGTGCGGACGGGCAGTTTGCAAAATATCCTGTTGGAAATACAAGGCGTGTCGCAACTCCGGCAGTATGGTGGTGAAATCCGCTTCGATGCCTCGTGTTTGTTTCCGGTCGGTGGTCGCATCCAGTTCACATGCGAGATGGTAATTTTCCACCGCCGCCTCCGGCCAACAGCAACGGAAGAAGTTGGAAAACAATCAGCCATTTTCTTTTCTTGGACAAACGGATTTCGCGTATGATTTTGATGATGACAGATGAGAGGATGATGGGCGGTACGATCGGAAAAATACCAAGCGGTCAACTAACATTATCGATTGTGACATTTTGGTTTCAATCAGCGGTGGGATTGCAGTACGTGAGCAATTGTCAGGGTGAGGAATGCTGATACGAATGCGACAACACACGTAGCTTTGCCACAGGGACGGGAGTGGAAGCACCGTGGTGCACCAGGTTGGAGCTCAGAAGCGGAAAATCAATTTTCACCCGCACTGCTCTGAGGGCGACGGTTTGTACGGAAAATTATGCATTATATAAAAACTTGAAATTTACCTGTTAGGAAGCGTCGTGATTGCTACCATCTTCAAATCCCTTTCGCCGAAGCGCGATCCACGGGATATTTATACGAGGTTGTAATCTGTGGGCTACTTTTTAACAAAGCTGGTCGCACACGATGCGCGCACAACATGTCAATGCCACATCACGATTCACTTTTCGTCCCTTTATAGCGACGGGAAAGCTGGGAGATCACCGTGATTAGCTAAATATGTTCAACAAAATACGTCACTTCTGGCATCGCTGGCCGCTTTTGCTCGGAGCTGAGCTACTCCTCGAGAACCAGCTTCAAACGAGGGGATGGCCACCTTTATGTAATTCAGCCATTTTTTCCGTCCAACGGTAGACCTCTGCTTCGTCAGGGACGAACTGGCGAATACTATTTGGCTTCGTGACCACAGCGATTGTGAAATGAAATCGATGTGCTGCGCCGTCGTGCGCCAGCTGCCTTGAATCGCGTCAATTTCTCAAACTTCCGAGTGGAGTGAGTTGCTGCGGGAGAGGAAGCGGAGATGGTCTCTCTGTATTCACGCGGGAGAAAAGGACACATCATTGTTACTCTCTCAACTGTCGGAATGGTATTCTGAGAGATACGCTGCACATCAGCAGGTGGAAAATTCGACGGGCAAACAATGCTGGAATTTTCCTGCACACATCTGTTCTGTGTGAAAATTGACAGCTGTTCGAGCTAAGTTTCTGTGAAAAATCTGAGAACCCACCATCGAATGAGTGGTTGCTAAGACAAAGTCCTTGCGAAAACACGTCATGTAAAACAAAGAGAATACGCACACAACACAAATACAAACACTCACTTCAACGGGAAAGCGCGAGAGTGTTCTCAGCCTACTGCTCTCTACCACGTGCCACCGCACTCCTCGCACTCATCCTTTGCCGAGGGTCCACGTGCGTGTTGGACTGCATCGGAAAGGCATGGCTAGATTGTATTGCCGTCCCGTTTGATCCTCTGCCTGGTGGAGTTTTGCATCTTGGAACTGGAAAATCGATAGCAAGATGGGAAAATGCGGCGCGCCACCACCCAGCCACCCACCGCAGACATCATAAAAAAATACGAACGGTGTCTGGCCTCCGTGGCGATAAAAAGTCCTCACGACGCAGGGGCACGGATTGTGTCTCTCTCTGTGTGTCAGCTGTTATTAGCTTCTGCCCAAAAGACGCGGCCGTGGAATTCCGGTATGGAAATCATAGACGGGAAATAATCCACACATATTTATTGGCAAAAATCAGTGTAAAATTCCGCATAATATCTCATTTCTTCACACATAAACAGAACTCTTCTGAGGAACACAACATTTGTGTTTAAAATTAAGTTTCATGTAACGAAGCTTATGTACACTCAGCGAAATACACTTTCGATATTTATAAGATTGCATTATGATTATTTGCTATAAGAAATCAGTATGAATTTGCATAAATTTATCTCAGCGAAAAAATTGAAAAAGTCAATGATGAAAAATATAAAAATAGCGGAGAAACCTAGATTCAAACCTTGAACGTTGAGGTTATGGGTCCAGTGACTTGACCACTAGTATATATCAACACTTCAGAAAAGCTTAAAGGCGCACAAGCATACACTAACTCTAAGACCAGTAGGTCCCATACAAAACGATTTTTTCTTGGCTCCAGCTGCAGTACTAGAACACTCGGTCCCAAGCTTAATAATGCGCCCCCAATAATGAACTCACATGAACACACTCTCAAATTTTCTGTCAAAATAACACAGCAAATCAAAACAAAGGCGCAAATATGTATAACAAGGTGCTAGCTTCAAGGTGTATTTCGGACCAAGGGGTTCTACAACAGTGAACCAATTTCAAATCGCTAGTTGTATATTGATTGTTGGTACAAGGACAAGGTCGTGTGAAACAAAATCCATTTCCAAAACATCATTCATTGTGGTTGAAACTTATGATGTCGAAGAGGAAGAGTTCACCTAAACGATAGAATTGAAGCTTATATGGGTAGCTTTTTGTGTCACGAGAAATATACGGAAGAAGCGATTGTTTACGTTCGTCAGTTAGGCCCTAATGAAAAATCTTTGTAGATTTTGGCCAATGTGGTGTATTAGGCCAAGTGACCTTGAACGCCATTTAAAACATAGGAGTGCAAGTAAGAAGGAAAATCTTTTGGAGGAAAATAGACCATAATTCCTCTGCATGTGCTTGAAAGGGAAAGGTCATTAAACGTCAAAAAGCCTCAATACAGGAAGCATGCAGAGAAAGATGTTTGTCGGTATTAGTAACGAAAAATATGTGGACAAATCATGATTTCGGTTAGTGACGTAAAATTTTCAAAAACAAGCAAGTTTAGTTTCCTATTACTGCACAAGGCAATTTTTAGCCGAAACCTTGCAAAACTATACCAAATACCAAAATGAAGGATGTACACTGTAGACACTCACAAGATTTAACAAACCATCGAAGAGGCACGAAGGACGGAGCTGAAATTACTGTAAAATTTTCAACGCGAAGGGCAATAATATCATTTGTTGATTATATTGCAAAAATCATGTTTTGTCACTTACACAGAGAAAAATTTGATTGTCAATTTTACCAATTCAGTCGAGCACTCGACACCGAAGAATTCTGTTAGGTAGCAGACGAAAATGGCATATCTGTCAAAGACTAAACTTTTTCTAGTGTGAATTTAAAAGAATATGCTTGTGTTTACTAGCGATAGGGGAGACGTGTGAACCATAAAAAAATATTTAAGAACCATACAAAAACGCGACCAAGTCACCTTTTTGCGTGACATAATTAATGGATGTCCCCTAAGTGTTTTAAAAAGTGTTTTTGAAAAAAAAGTGGAACGAGAAATCATGTTTTTTCAATTGGTTAAAATTTGTTTAGCTCACATAATTTTTCAAAAGGCGTATGTATCTTTATATGTGTCTTAAGTTTTTTTGTTTAGTTTAAGTTTTATTCATGTAGACCGTGTTCTTAGATGAATGTTGCAATATATAATAAGTATCATAACTCGAATATATTATAGTAACAAAAATATACCAAAAAAATATACACAAACAAAAATTATTTTATTTTCAAAAGAATTAAAAATAATATTGGAAAATTGTGACTGCTTATCTTTGCAATGTACGATTTCATTCAATTTTTGCTAAAAACACCTTAGTCAACAAATGGAAGTTGTTCTAAGAGTTGCTCCATGAAATAGAAGGCTGAAGCTGGTAGGATTGGGCTTGTGATTAATGCATTGACATGAAGTGAAGAGGCTCGCGAGAAGACAATGTTAGCCTCCTACCACGAGTTCAGATCGACGGTGATGAAATCGAGGTAGTAGACGAATTCGTGTATCTGGGCTCATTGGTGACCGCCGATAACGACACCAGCAGAGAAATAAAAAGGCGCATTATGGCTGGCAATCGTGCCTACTTTGGACTCCGACCCTTAAATCGAACAAAATTCGCCGAACTACAATCTACTACGATCTACGATGGAGTGCAGATGGAAGACGGAGCGTGGAGGAAGCGAATGAACCACGAATTGCATCAGATGATGGGAGAACTTTCCATCGTACACATCGCTATAATCGGTCGACAACGATGGGCTTGGCAAGTCGTAAGAATGTCGAACGACAGCCCTGTTAAAATGGTTCTCGAAAACGAACCGACGAGTACAGAGAAGAAGAGGCACGCAACGAGCAAGGTGGATCGATCAAGTAGAAGGTGGATCGACCTGCGGATTCTCCGCTGAAAGAATGGCTGGCGAGCTTACAATAGCGATAACTTCTGTGTACATTAGAGGCCACACCGGCCTTGGTCTGATTTGGTTGTTTTCCATATTCCAAAAATAACATGATGGTTTTAGGTTTTTCATAAGAAAAGGCATCCCAAGCATGATTTTTTGTTTTATTCCAGCCATATAGCAGTTATTCTGGCTTTGTTGATAAAACTACATTCAAAACTGTTTTGTCTACCACACCTGCTCTATACCTCTTTAAAGTACAACTGTACGAAGTAGCCCATTAAAGGGTGATACGGTCAAAATTTGGTCAAGGGAAAACGCGTGTAAATCGGTGAAATCGTTTATTTAAAAAATCAAATTAAATTTCTTTTTCAAATTCAATTAGTATAAAATTCAGGAAAAATATTTAGTCAGGCTTCCGCTTTTCCAAATCCGAATTGCCGGGCCTTACGCTTGACCCCTGCCATCAGATTTTGTACAGCCACCTTGTCCACCTTCTTCGCCGCAGAAAGCCAGTTTGCCTTGAACTGCTGCTCGTCCTTAGCAGTTTTTTTGGTATTCTTTAGGTTCCGCTTGACAATAGCCCAGTATTTCTCAATTGGGCGGAGCTCTGGCGTGTTGGGAGGGTTCTTGTCCTTGGGAACCACGTGCACGTTGTTGGCGGCGTACCACTCCATGGCCTTTTTTACCGTAATGGCAAGATGCCAAATCCGGCCAAAACAGTACGGAACAACCGTGTTTCTTCAGGAAAGGCAGCAGACGTTTATTCAAACACTCTCTCACGTAAATTTCTTGGTTGACAGTCCCGGAAGCTGTGAAAATGCTGCTTTTCAAGCCACAGGTACAGATGGCTTGCCAAACCAGATATTTCTTTGCGAACTTTGACAGTTTCGTGTGCTTGAAAATATCTGCTACCTTTCCCCTTCCTTTTGCCGTATAAAACTCCTGTCCCGGAAGCTGCTTGTAGTCGGCTTTGACGTAGGTTTCGTCGTCCATTACCACGCAGTCAAACTTCGTCAGCATCGTCGTGTACAGCCTCCAGGATCGCGCTTTGGCCGTCGTATTTTGTTTATCATCGCGATTTGGAGTCACTCACCTTCTTGTAAGTCGATAGTCCGGCTCGTTTCTTTGGCTCGATGCACGGTTGTAGACGATACACCCAGCTTATTTGCGGCATCTCGGAGAGATAGGTTAGGTTTCAGCTTGAAACTACCGGCAACTCTCTTTGTCGTCTCAGCGGCTTCCGGTTTTCGATTTCCCCCGATCCAGACTTCCTGGCTGTCGACAAACGTTCCCCAAACACTTTAATTACATTTGTAACGGTTGATTTGGCAACTTTTTAGCGATTTTGCCAACTTTGCGTGCGAGTAGCTCGGATTTTCGCGATGAGCGAGCAAAATTTTGATACGCTGCTCTTCTTGCTTGGACGGCATTTTGACAACTGAAGAGTGAATTCCAAAATCAAAATAAGAGCAACATTCTACACACACACACCTTCAAAATGAGGGGTGTCCAGGTTTTTAAACGCAAAATTGAAAGAAATACGTCAAGTTGATATTGACCAAATTTTGACCAGTATCGCCCTTTATATAGACGGTTGTGAAAAAAGTTAATAAAACCTTTATAAAACCATACCATTTTCAAAAATGTTCAAGTGAAAGATGTTATGATCACTTAGGAACTTTCACAAAACCTATTAACTGCCATGCAAACCATACGGCTAAATGGCCAAGCTGTCAAACTTCTTCTGTTTTGTTCGATTCTGTGCTCTTCTGATTCATTTAGCAGTAAATAATATCTAGGGAAAAAGCTTTAGTGTTGCGGGAAATTGTATTTGATAGCAAAATATCTAAAACAAAGTAAGTTTTTACGGCGTATCATGCTCCAAATCATATGGAAATTTAGTTTTATGGTGAATTTTGGCAAAGTAAAAGCCTAAAATTAGTGCGTCTCGGAATTTTGCAAGTTTCATCGATTTCCTGAAAATTTATGGCATTCAGTAAGGTTATCTAAAAGAAATCCCGAAACTGGTCTCCAATCATGTGCATTACAATAAAAATTTGGTGCATTTGTTTTTCCACATTTCAATTATTTCTTATAACGCAGTTTTGCCAAAAAGCCAATTTATCTGCACAAGGACTACTATAAAACCATTTGTTTTTTTTTTTTGCTGTTTTAAAACCACAGTAAATCTTTTTCAAGTTGTTATTTTATACGAAGAATCTTTAAATCGAGTTTCAGACATTGTGGCCAACAGAACCTCCCAAGAATCATTTTGTGCCGAAGAAGTGCTTCACGCTACATATTTTTGTATGAATCCGGAGTGGTCTCAAAAACTCCCCTAAAACAAGAAATTATTTAGAAACACCTGCTTGAGTAGCGGTTGATGGTGACTTCCCTCAATGCCAATTTGCCTATTAATGCACTGGATGCAAAATTCAACCTGACAACCTGGAAAGAGCGACCAACAAAGATCACGGTCCTCACAAGTTCCATCCTCACGCTTCCACGGGTCTACCAATGACAACCGAGCGCAAACTGCATTGCTTAGCGGTAGCGCAGCCTGAGCGAGTGAGGGGGTGCGAATCGAGCGCAGAAGCGAAACCCGCTAATAAGCGTTAGACCCGAACCCCGCAGGACATCCCAGCAGAGGCCGACCCAGAGGATCATGGCGGCTAAGTTTCAATAAAGAAATAAAAGAGGTCGATGAAAATTTGACCTGATTCAGGATAAAGTGATAGCGGGCAATCGCCCATGATGGAGATCTTTCAAGTCAGCCTTTTAAAACACACCGGACAGTTCCCGAGTAACACATCTTCATGATTTCATGTTCAGTAAGCTTCTTTATAACCAAATGTAGTCTAATAAACGTATCTTTAATTGTTATAAAACTTGTGTGTTGGTTGGGTTAAGTGTATCATAAAATATACTTTAAATTTTCAAATCATTTTAAATCAAAATGTTCATGGTGAGAAACCTTCTAAATGTAGTCGTTTTCACGATAATTTTAAGCCGTAAAAAGGATTTTTTTCATGAAAATATCCCTTTTCCATAAGTTAGTCGTGATTCACCAATTTTGCAACGATTTTGCAACGACACGTTTTTCATAAAGTGCATAAGGTTTCCCACATGGTTACATTTTGACACCATGAAGATTGGACGTATTGTTTTCATGCATCTGGTGAAATGAAGGAGAATATTATATTGAGTGTACACACAAAAAAATCTCATTCCCAAAGTCAAAGATCACACGGATGAAACGGTTACCCCGAACAATAAATCATGCAATCCCTTGGATCTGGAAATAAAGGACGAAGTGCTGCGTAAGTTTACGAAGACGATGGTAGTATTTATTAACACGTTCAACATAAAGTTTAATTATTACATGTAAAATAAACAGGCAACTTACTTGTGATAAACGTAAGAAAAAACAGCTCAATAAATTATTGATGAAGAAACAAAATTAAAGACGTACACTTTGAGTTGAAGGATATTTTTTTGTAGTTCTTGAAGAACTATTTTTTGTACACGATATTAAAAACAACAAAATTGAGTACGTTTAACTTAAATCAGTTAAAAGTATGGGTTCTCAAAAGTGAGTAAAGATAGTTCGTAGTGGTAGGATGACGAACAGTCGACATCAGCTTCAATCCGATCGTTGTTTACTAATTTCAACACTTTACTCACTTTTTAGTAGCCATACTTTTGATCGATTTGAGTCAATCGTACTTAATTTTGGGTTGTTTTGAAATAGCGTGTAGATGGAGTTTCAAGACTAACTGATAAATAACGGACATTGCATTCAAATTTTCTCGAAATTTTGTTTTTTGACCAAGTGAAGAAAGATGATTTCTCATACCAAAACCATGCGCAAAGTTTCATCCAAATTTCGGAATCCTAAATTTCACCGAGAAATGCTCTATAGAAAATTTCAACAAACTTCATCTTCGTTAACCTGCGTCATCAAACAACGTTGTTATGTCCAGCTAAACAATCCTGTGTTTTAACCTTTTTAGCGACGAGATATACATTTTTTTTTAACGAGTATTCACTTAAAGCATGAGCAGTATAAAAACTTGACTGTAAACTTGCACGTTCGCATAATTCAACTCAATTTCTAGTTTTTAACACTGAGATTCGCTAAACATAAGGTTACGTAAAGACTGAAGAAAACTTGTCTCGTTAGCTTGTTACCGGCGCGAAGCTTACACGCACATCCAAATGCTTTAATTAACCGATGGCAGTCGTTTCTGACGGTTGTTACATGTAGAAGGCGACCGATCTCGAAATGTAAGGGCTTGATTTTTGAAAAAGTATGAAGATTTTTCGTTTTTGCTCGATGGTTGAAAAACAAAAAAACAAAGCCTGATGATTTTTGCGTACCTTTTCCATATAGAGAAATCTGGTTTACTACCAGAGTTTGGCCATCGGTTAATTGATTGGTAATGAAAATAGTCCATGCCCAAGTAATTCGAGAATTGTTCGACCAGAATCATTTCTAGACCAGGCCTGATAATTCATCTGAACAGCTTCTACCTGGATTGTTGAGAAAAGTTGAGTTGATTTGATAAAACTTGAGTAGATTTAATCAACCGCATCCGAGCAGAAACTAAGCAGCTCAGATTGGGAAAAAACGCAAGACACCATTTAAAGTGCGCTGCGACCATTACCGCGCATAATGGAGTAATGGAGCTTTCTGACCTGAGTCCTCCGGCAAGGTCGGAGGTGTCAAGTTTTATGGGCAAAGTTTGTCAACCTGTAATTGACTCTAATGCTGCTGGGCTCTAATCTGAGCTGCCGCAGACGCATGGTGTTGAAGAAAAAAATTGAATCTAGCGGCGTTATTTTGTCACTTTGACGCATGCACTCAGATGATGCAGTGAGAATGAGTGCTGTAGGCAAATGGCAAAAAAAAAGTAAGCCAAGTGTGTCGAAATGCCACTAACTAGAATCGGCGGATAATTTATGTTGAACTTGACATAGAAGTTCCTTATCGAGAATATAAAAGAACCTGTTTTCAGTCGAAGGAACGTCATCAGAAACTTGTATCATGGAAAGAAAATCTACTTTTTTTTTGCATTCCAGAGCTCTTAAATTAACACGACATGAAAATGATATTCGACGGAATGAGGCATAAAAACCTATGGGGCTCTCTGATGGTAAAAATTTAAATATAGCTGGCATAAATTAACGGTGTCTCAAAGTAGCAAACTAAAATAAACCGCATTCAGGTTCATCTAAATTCAGAATATCAAAATAATTCTGTATCAAATTGTCCCGATACTCTCGGAAACTCCGTCCTGATTTCAAGGCCTTTGAAAATGTTAAACGTGCTTCTCAGTGCATGCGGTTTGATGTGTTTTCTCTGAATGAATACGCTTTGACGAACTAGGTTGGCTAGGTAAGAGATTCCATCACTTTGAGGAAGCCCCCTGCGAGATGCGAATGAGCTTGATAAGTCGCGTTAGCTTCCCCGGAAACCCGTACTCATCCATGATCTTCCATAGCTCTTTTCTGTTGTTCAGCTGTAGAGTCCATGAATAGATGATACATAGGGACTCTACATTCACGGCCTTTTTAGAGAATCTGCCGCAAAGTGAATATTTGGTCCGTTGCTGGCCACACTTGCTGAAAGATGATTTGGGATAGCACTTCATAAGCGGGTTTGAAGACGGTAATAGCAGTCCAGTTTGTCGCCCTTCGTGTAGGTGGGTCAGATAGCCCCATCCTTATACTCCTCCGGCAACTGTTCAGTACCTCAAATTCTGGCTTTAATCGATGCAGGTAATTGGCCAACTTGTACGGACCCATCTTAAAAAAATCTGCTCTGAATACCACCTTTCCAGCCGATTTGTTGCTCCTTAGCTGCAACTTCACCAATCCGCGGAGGTGCCACGGAGGTGCAGTTGTTCTAGGTCCTCACAAGCTTCGTCCTCCGGGCGGCGGTTTTTCTCCCGGAAGAGTTGGATTTGCTATCTTCACTTCTGTTTGTACCGTTTCAAATTCTGACGGGTAGCTTGACGCAGGATAAAAGCCATGCTAGGTTCTTCTCTTCCAAGGGTCCAAGGGCAGCTACCCGCTGATAATGTAGCCAGGATCCATTTGTCTCCAGGTAAGGGTCAATGTTTGAGGTTTGCCGTACTCGGGAGGCGTTTAGAACAGGCCTTGACCTTCATGATGCGCCATACTGAGTAATCCAGCGGATTAAGATCGGGGCTGGATGGCGTCCACATATCCTTCGCCCAGAACGGCAGATAATCCTGCAGCCGCTTCTGAGTACGGTTCGAGGAGTGGCACGGAGCCTAATCTTGTTGAAATATAAAAAATTGGCTTCGGGCAGTACTGTTCTTTGATCCACGGATGAACATACGGCTTTTTTGCACCGATATTTCAGCAAGGTCAGTATCGGGTGAAAAATGGAAATGCTCATGTTGGTGCGTCAACTTTGACGCCAGCTGTAGTCCGAACCACTTAATGAAAACAGTTCAAATTTTGTCCACATTATTGCCTGTATTTTTTCAAGCTATGGAGATATTTTTAATATGCTACCTAAATTTTTCACAGAAATACGGATTTTTGAAATTGCTTTGTCCAAAAATGACTTTTTTCACATATGTTATGATAACTTCAAATCAATAAAATTTAACAACATGAAATTTTGATCACATGAGGTTTATACATTTTTTATAATGTTGTCAAATTTTCATTCAAAAATATTGATAATTGACAAACTAACAGAAAGTTGAACAACGCGGTTTTTGGAAGCAAAATTTTGCTCGGCTTTTTTTTGCTACTGAGTGTATATGTGTTTGTGTCTGTTTGATTAACCGATGAGAATACCGCAAAAACAGTTAACTTGATTTCCCAAAAAAGTTTTATCGAAATCCTAAGGGAAGTTCTGGCGATAGTATGATCTCTTCCTTCCTTAAATGAGCTGTCTTCCGAAGACAAGTAAAATTCTACCGAAGACCAGTTAGCCTTCAACAGCATTAAGCTTCTGATAGAAAGACTGTACTCGAAAAAAATGAGACACAATGAATAGCTTTTTTACGGGTGAGTAAAAATAGATGAAATCTTCCCTGAAACTAACTAAGGATGTTCGGCATGTTTACGTTGGCCGAATTTCATCACAATCTGCCAAGTGGTTATCGAGATGGGCCAGATGCGCCAAAAATAACGAGCACCGTCGTGGATAATCGGGCTGCGTCACAGATGGATCGAAAAACACCTAGGGTTCCATCATTCGACGGCGTCTCGGGTGGTGAAGTCATTCAAGGAGACCCAGACGACCCAACGGCGGTCATGCAGCGGCAGAAAACCGAAAACAGCTGATTCGTTGAATCCAAGTAAGGCGCTGAATCTGTTCAAGTTCGACCGAGGTTTTTCATCCGTGATTTGGCGAAGAAGGCGGAGGTTTCCATCTGATTTGTCGAAAAATCGATGAAACTTGCCAGCCTTCACGTCCACAAGGTTATGAACCGAGGCGTTTCGTGATGAACGGCAGCAAGATGGACACGAAGCAATTGTCAGGGAAGGAGTTTCACGTCACATCACGGTTGACCGTTTCTGATGATGTAAGGAGGAAGAATGTAAACAAATTTGCCAAACAGTTTTTGTGAACTTTTTGACAAAATGGGTATAATGAATGGGCCAATCTACTAGGAAGAGTGCCTCCAGAAGCGTCTACTACCCTTCCTGCTGAAGTGAGACGCTATTTTAGCCGGATTCGGCATCCTGCCATTACACGCGGTCACTGGTAGACTGGTACTGAGATAACAATGTTGCTTTTGCACCAATAGACTTCAACCCACCGAACTGGGGGAGAGGAGCATCTCATTTTACTGTCCGCCTCTAAGCATCTTGCTATGAGGTACCAAGTGGGTTTCCACCGATTGCCTGTCGATCTGCCAAATTTGGAAGACGTCTGCATTGAGTTATTTCAAATTATAATAAATCGTCCATTCTTATTTTTACCAGGTCTCAATCGTGTTTCTGGATGGATTAGCGTGGATTGTTCTTCATATTGTGTTATGAGGATATTATATAACATATAACTAAATGTATTATTCTGGAAATTTTAAGTCTCAATCTCAATTTCAATGAGCGAGATAAGACGCTATAACCTTGGCGTATTTGTCAATTGTTGATTCAAATGCCAAAAGTCCACCCACAGGCTAAAGGAGCATAAACTAATCTTTCTAGCATGTATGCTCCCAACGATAAAATACAAATTATCACATTATTCAACTCTATATGGAACCGTTTGGTACGGGAGGTCAACGCTTTCTTCCTTCCCTTGACTAAAAATAGTAGAGCGATTTCAGACACTCTTTCTAGAATCGCTCTATTTCTAGGAATCCTCTCTGCGGTACATGCTACGCAGTTGGCATGGCCGGTGACAAGAAATGTGAAGTATTCCAGAAATCGTCATTTTCTAGGATGCTTTCAAGAATTGCTTACGTTAGTGTGGGATAAAACAAAAGACTCCCATCCACCGAACTGATCGGAACTACGTCTGATTGAGCTGCTTTGGACCATCATCAAGGCCAAACTTCGCAACACACCTAAAGTATTCTAGAACGAGCTGGCTTTGAAGAAACAGTGGGTAAAACTATCAAAAAAAAGTCGGCCTCACTACTGTCCCAAACCTTTAGAATAGTGTCAAAGGCAAAGTGTGGTCATTCGATCATCTAGGGGTGATTCAATAAACCAATAGATCAGTAACATAAAAAATTGGAGTTTATTCTCCGAAAGTTTGAAGAAAATCCGACTGAAAATGAGTTATGGCGACCATTTTAGAGTGTCTCATTTTTTCGAGTACAGTCTTTATCAATTATTGGTCGTGCGTTAGTTCTCTCCAAATTCATTTCTAGCCCCCACAACTCATGTACGCTACAAGAATCGCACCTCAATGAGCGTGCAAATGTTTTTGTGGGTTTTTTGCATCTGTATTCGTGTTTCAAATGTGTTGAAATCCAAATATGTTCAACAAGTTCAGAGCGATTAATATTGATTAAATAAGAAATTGTTACCGTCAGACCGCTCAAATAAATATATGACAGTTCGACGCGTTTCGTTCAACAAAGCTCAAAGGGAGTATGCGATTTCAGGAAGCATTTAGATTAACACTATATTACTATAGGAAGGATTCAGTGATTTTGAAAGAACGTGATCCTGGTACACACTTAAAAATTATTCACGGGCTCGGTTAAACATTTTGCTGAATTCACTCGGCATTTTCATATTCAACTGATAACTCAGCAAAAAATCGAATAATGCCGAGCCTCAGCATCACTTGAAACTGAAATATCGAGTAACTTCATTACTAAACCGATTTTCGGCAACACTAAAAGCCGAGCACAAACGTTAACCAAACTTCAACCGACCTCGGCTGCCAATCATGCCGAAACATCGCACAGTGGGCAAAAATGGAACTAAAATCCCCCAATAGACGGCGCAGGGTTGGAGTCCTGAAAAATAGCTTTTTTTTATGGGAAAAAATGCGGGAAATTCAATGGTGTTGGTTTCATTTAGGGTTGCACACAGCAAGTGTCCCATTTTACCCATTTCTCCCCTCATTTTGGATGCAAATTAGGTTTATTACCCAAAAACAGAACTTGGTGCTATTATATTGCATCCAAATGCTCTGTAAATTTGCAAAAAAAACTGAAAAACTGAATGGAACAGATTTCACTTTGATCGAATGCCAGGAAGTGGTCCATATTGCCAATTTAACCCGATTCTCCCCTCATACTTGAATAAACTAGTGTACCATGCGGTTCTGAAGATCGGCGCTAGTAATATTAATCCCACCTGCACTGTACTTATGTAAAAATATCAGGAAAATCGAATGGAGAGGGTTTCGTTCAGGGTTGACCTAAGTAAAGGGTCCATTTTACTCGATTTCCCCTCATACTTGAATAAACTAATGTACCATGCGGTTCTAAAGATCGGCACTAAAAATATTACTCTCACTTGCACTGTACTTATGTAAAAATGTCCGAAAAATTGAATGGTGAAGGTTTCGTTCAGGGTTGATCTCAGGAATGGGTCCATTTTACTCGATTTCCCCTCAAACTTGAAATATAACTCATATACCATGCGGCTCTGTTGATCGGCGCTAGTAATTTTACTCTCACTTGCACTGTACTTATGTAAAAATGGTTGGAAAATCGAATGGGGAGGGTTTCGTTCAGGGTTGACCTCAGTAAAAGGTCCATTTTACCCGATTTCCCCTCATACTTTAATAAACTCATATACCATGCGGTTCTGAAGATCGGCGCTAGTCATATTACTCTCACTTGCACTGTACTTATGTAAAAATGTCAGTAAAATTGAACGGGGAGGGTTTTGTTAAGGGATGACCTCAGTAAAGGGTCCATTTTACCCGATTTCCTCTCATACTTGAATAAACTCATATACCATGCGGTTCTGAAGATCGGCGCTAGTAATATTACTCTCACTTGAACTGTACTTATGTAAAAATGTCAGAAAAAATGAATGGGGAGGGTTTCGTTCAAGGTTGACCTCAGTAAAGGGTTCATTTTACCCGATTTCCCCTCAAACATGAAAAATAATTCATATACCATGTGGTTCTGAAGATAGGCGCTGCATCGGTTTGGCAGTGTTGTGAACTGAGGATCGGCTTTTTATCTGTCAACCGTTATGCGCCATATTGTTATCATTCGCAAGTGGAGTAAGTCGTATGTTGTTTGTGGAACGGAGAAAAAAACGCCGAATAAACGTTGATAATGGAGCAACTTCTCGATAAAATGCAGCAGGAGGATGTAAGATTGCACGATATTTTTAGTAAGTACAAATTAATTTACTTATTTGTTCCATTTTAGCTTGAAAAGTCGAGCATAATATGTTTCTCTTGTCGAGAAGTAGTTGGGGTTTTGTGGAAGAGCTGCAGCGGCATTTGAATAACTACATCCAGAATCAACATTTTGATCCGGATAGAGTGTTTTACGACGATCAAAGTACAGCCAATTCAAATCACTGAAAAGGAACCTTGTGCAGCGACACCCCTGTCCACTTTCGCGGTATTGGACTGTTTAGACCTTCATACAGACGCACCGGTACCCGACACGTTGAAATACGATGCTTATGAATCTGTTTACCCTGCTGAATTGCAACCTCCAGTTGTGGACCAGATCAAACTAGAAACTGTCTCTCTTGACGAAATTAAAAGATGCGTTTCATTGAGTATTTGCCGGTTGACGGCGGATGTGTCACTACCGCAAACCAAAACAGCAACTTTTAGAACCCTCGTTCAAATGCTTTGTGAATGTTCCTTTCTGGATGATCATGATACCGATTTTAAGGTCCCTGAATCTGTTATTTTGGTTAAATATTTACACCCACTTTTAACCGAAATCTCATTTCTGTTTCTTTAGAATTTTAACCGAATTTAATCAGTTTGCTCATGACGAGATTCCCAGCTCACTATATGAGTTTTCAGTTTGACCCAAACCGAGATTATCGGTTAACATAAAAAAGCCGAAATCGAAACCGAGAGGTCGGCAACGCGGATCTCGGTTTCAGAAGGCCTAGACTCCATAGGCATATAATTCTAAGTGTGTATATTCAAAAACAAAAAACAATAACAATTAATGTTCTAGAACAACCCAACCTGAAGAAAGCCGTTCACCAAACTGGAAAAGGAAAACCAAACCCCATTGGATTGCCCAAATTCTACACGGAGCGCACGCAACGCTTATCTCAAGGTCCGCTGAAACGATGGATTCCGCACATCATCGAGCCGAGATCCGTCGAAGTTCACCACCTTGTAAGCTTCATTTCCACGCACAATTGCATCCTGCTTGCGTGAGTTTATAGCCAACGTAGAATCATCGCCACTTCCGGCACGTTAAAATTTCTAAACAAATAGCAATGCTAAAGCAAAACTTACTGGCAATCAGAGCGTTACCAATGTGCGCAATGTGGATTAAGACACTTGAGCGCCAGCTGGTACCTCAAACCAACCCAATGAGCCGGCCGATTTTATACTAGTTCAAGTCTAATATCGACTGGCAATGTTTATATTCACTTGCGCTGGCTGCAGCAGCGTACCAGCCATCAGTATTCGCAATTGGCACTGACTTGACTGATGATGGTTTAGAGAGCTTTACGTAACCATTCATATGCCATTCGAAAAAAATAGGTAACTATTCGGTGCAACAACGTAGCCAGGAAAAATGTGTTATATCATATTATATTGGACAGGCCCCGCCAGTTGGAGTTCTTCTTCTACTCGGAGCGCCTCGGAGATTGGCAGCGCAGTGCGAATCTGTGTACAAGTCTGACAGCGCGAAAGAGAGAGAGAGAGTAAGAGGTGAACATTTTCTTTATAAATATAAAACCCACCGCACATGGCCCAGCTTCTCCGATCAGCGTTCGACTTTCTTTTCGATTGGATTTTCTGAACCTGAAGTGCCGCGAACGGGGTTCTATTTTTTGACCAGCGTCATTTCTTCGGGGCGGTAAAAATATACAACTCGCAGATCTTGGACCGTTTTGCACGTTTCGCTCGCATGCATGTTCAGATTATAGATTTTTTTTCGCCCTAATCGATCCTAAAGGGGGAAATTTCAATCGCTGGATCATTACCGGTGATAATTAGCAAAGCCTGCTGTTTACCGGTCGGTTTTCTTTTGATTTAAAAAAGAAAAAAATGCTAACTTGACAGGTTATTCGATTGCAATGAATGACCCACGCTTTCAAACCAGCAACCATGCTCGTGATCGATAAAATGTTAACGTATGCACGAACGCCATTCGTTATCAGTCAGCGGAGTTTTCTGGAAGGCAACTGTTACAGCTTTCTCTGCCTGCCATAATCACTGGCCGTCGTTGTTGGGGTGAAAAAAAAAGTGATTACCCCCTTATCTGAATGGGCATTTTCAGCTGGTAGGACACCTTCCTCCTACATGTACGGCGATTAGGAAAGGTCGACAGAACGATTTCTTTCTTTGCGAGGAGTCACGTTGCATCCTCGGGATCAATTGTGATTCAATTTGCGCCAATCTCCAACTGGCTGAATGGAATTAGAGATAGCTTGCAATACGGATTAGCCTATCAATGGGCCCCGATTTATAAGTTGAAACTTTAAACCACAGCCAACGGAACTACATACGTGCGCCGGGTGGTACAGACCAAACAAACAGAAACACGGCTCACATGATCGTGGTAGAATGAATGTGTTCGTTTCTACTTTTCTACTTTCTAGTTTTCTACTTTTTTTTATCGCAGTAGGTGAAATTTGCTTAATGACGCGATAGATGACTATCTGCAACATGGAGTTGGTCATGTTTTAGTTGCATAATCGTTTATGGTGGTTAATGATGGATTGAGAAGGAGGTTACATACTACTCGAATCGAGTTGTTTTGTCTGGTATTGAAGGTTTGTTTGATGGGTTTTTTCAGAAGTGTAATGTATGACATTTTGTATGGGTATTAGTCTGGAACTGCAGAAATTAGTATGGGGTCCAGTAGACAACAATCGAATATAGCGGAAAGTTGTTCCCTTTATTAGGGCTGGTCGCAGGTCTCTATTTAAAGAATTAATCACAATGTTAATGCTTAGCTCTAGTCGTAATGAAAATGGGTCTTTAAATTCTCTTTTTCTTTAAACAAAATGGTCTCTAAACTCCCTTTTTTAACTTCTCGTTTGAATTGTTTTTGGTATTTAGTAGGCTGACTATTGTCAGTGTATATATCTGACAACTGTTGCTCGTTTTATGCCAAGCTTTTTGTGTTTTTACGTAGTACTTTACAACAAAAACTAGAATGACAGTCCGTTATCATTCGTGTTGTATTAGCTGCTGGTATACGACTCAGCAAAATAGACTTCCGATATTCATAGGATTGCATTATGATTATTTGCCACAAGAAATCCGTATAGGAATATCATTAGTTTGTCTTATGAATCATAATGATGTTGAAAATATAGAAATATGGAGCAGCCTGGATTCGAGACCTTGAAAGTTGAGGTTATGGGTTCAGTGACTTGACCACTAGTTATATATTAACACTTGTAAAAGCCCAAAGGGGTACAAGAAAAATATCGTTTAAAACAAAATCCATCCATAAGTCAAACCTATGAAATCCCAAAGCATCGTTTCCAAGTTGAACCTAATGAAATTCAGATTTTTTTTGTTACATGTTTTTTTTGTTACAAAACAAGACAATACAAAAGAGCGAATCACAAAAGGGCCGAAGCACATTAGGCCGAAAATGTTCTACCTACCACAAATGACCAAAGCACAGAAGGCCGAATGCCAAAAAGGCCGAAAAATCAAAATTCAATCAATCTGCCTATGATACTGAACTTTTGGATCCGTTTCCGACAAAATTCCTAGTGCTATAATAATAATACATATAAGTAAGTAATGTTATAATAACATAAATACTGCTCTTTTCGTCAGTGCAAAACATGCTAAATGATGTATTTTCATGTTTTTAGCCTCGAAGAGAAATTAAATTTACTTCATAATTACTAATATTTGATTTTTATCCAAAACCACCGCCGATGACACGATTCGAGCGTATTGATCGTAACTTAATTGTTAACGTTAACGTTACGTTACGTTAACATATCACAAGATGCCGAATCTCAAAAGGCCGAATATACTCGGCAGAGCGACAAAGTGATTCGGCTTTTTGTTCATTTAGGCCTTTGTGATTTTGGCTCTCTCGTGTTTCTGTGTTCCCGCTTTTTGCCTGAGGCATAGCATCATAAGGGGTTGTCCTAGTTTCGACTGTGACTATTCTTCATAGCGTAGCAAAGCGCGTCCGGAAATAGTTTTTGTCGCGTCAGTGGTCTGAGTCAACATAAGAATTTCTTTCAGTTTTATCCTTTCACCTCTACACCGACGTGCATATTGTTTACTCCATTATTTAAATAAGGCCTATCTGACGTTTGTTACTACGGGCATGAACGCCAGTATTGTTTACAAACGCCAGTATTGTTTACAAACACTGAATCTTTTGACGTTTGGTTGTAAGAGATGTTGAAATGTACCGTGTAGCTGTAAATCTGGAAAACTAATTTTATGACTTTTGCACATTTTAAAGATTATAGTTGATACTACAAAAAGTGACTAGTTTTTGTACACGAATGAAGAGTACTTTTATGCCTCATCAAGTATGTGAACAGCTCACACAAAAAATGCGTAAACAGTAGACACCACGAGGAAAGAAAACTAACCTGTCCGTGATTTGATGCTGATGCCATTTTAAAAAGCATTTGCTTTGTTAGTTCTGTGAATTGTTTTAGCGTTGCAGATAGAAAATGGATAAATTATCCAATACGTGATACAGACACGTTACGCAGAAATTGACAGGTAAGTTAAATATTTGCTTTTGTCAATAATTACAAATGTTTAACACTCTATGAAACAAAACAGGTCTCCCATGCCCTGTGACCGGATGCAGTATTAGAGACACATTAATTGCAGTTATAAGACGAATCATTAAGCTTGGGACCGAGCTTGGAGCCGATGTGCTGGTGCTTCCTGAGCAAAAAAAGATAATATTCATTTTCTTCTTGACTATCCAGCCGCTGCGATATAGGTTGAAATAAATAGTGCCAGAACGCCTGTTAATCAACTTCAGTAACAAAATGCGTGAGTAAATTTTGCGCAAAAACCTCTAGATAGGTATTTGTATTTTTTTCAAATATGGCTGTATATATTATTGATGTCCTTTTTCACTTTCATATTTGAATTGCGTGAATTGAGCCGTTTTCAGCCAAACTCAAACAATATTGATTTTTCGAAATGCGTCAGAAACTACACATCATTTATGTGCTCAAAAGGAGTAAAAAGTATGCATATATTGACGTATATTCAGTTTACGCAAAAGGGAGTAAAAGTAATATACTCCCTTTTGGCGTATGTGTTCCCTCGATAGCATACTTTATAGCAGTGATGCTCAACATGCGGCCCGCTAGATGTTTTTTTTGCGGACCGGTGCTACTTCTGAATATGGTGATATTTGTTATGGAAAATAAATTTGGAAATTTTGAATCATATGTCAGAAAATATAAATATCAAGTAACATACTGTAGATACACATATTGTTGCCTAAGCTAAACATGTTTCCGTTAATGAGAATTCTCAGTCTCTTAAAACTTTGCAAGCGATTGTGATGTTTGTTATCAGACACTGCTTTGCTCATGTTCATGCAGCCAAATGCTGTTCTTCACGTCTGCCGTAAAAAGATGTTAATGGCGCATTAGTTAATGCTCATGTTAGCGCAGTCAGTGTTTTGGAAAAATTTTGCTAGCCCAAAATGAGTGCGGAGAAACAACATTATTCAATTCTTCGGTCTTTGTTGAACTCACGAATTACTAATGAAGAGAAGATGCAATGAACGAACAAACACAAGCATTCGCTCCCTTCCAAAAAAGGTGACTCGCACCGACACATTTTTTCTATACAGATCTCCGGCATAACAGTCAGAACAAAAGAGAAGGGCAACACAAAACACAATAATCACAACATTCTAAAAGGAGTGACTGAATGTGCTCTTGCTAGCACTAAATTTTGGCTCTTCTGAACATTCAATTTTGCGCTAAACCGGTGAAAAACGAGATGGATATTTGATAAATTCACGGGATACTGGTTACTGAATTTGACTTTTCGCACACTGGTCGCAGCTTTTCTTTGCTTACAAAACCATTTCATTCTCCTTTTCATTTTCTTACCGAAATTTAAAACATTCACGTCGTGCAAAGTAATCAGCGAGAGAGCATTTAATTTACTCTCGTTTCTCATATGAATTGAGACTATATCAAATGAATGAGAGCCTAATTATTCTTATTTCTATTCCCATTCATCAATCACGCGTGCGACTGTTCGGTAGGGTTTTTGTTTATATCTGAAGTTTGTTTGTGATTCTCGAAATGGCTAGTAAAAACGAGTGATTGGAGAGGGACGACGATTTTTACAAAAAAAAGTGGACTGAAGCGTTCTTTTTTACTGCAATCAATCAAAAACCAATGTGCTTAATCTGTAATGAATCAGTAGCGGTAATGAAAGAGTACAATTTCAAACTCCATTGCAAGTCAAAGCATGCATCGAAAATGCACAAATTCTCAGGCAAATGTCGTTCAGAGAAAGCAACTAAATTGAAAGAAAAACTGCGATGTCAGCATAACGTGTTTAGTAATAGAAAAGTTAAAAATGAAATGTGCATTAAAGCCAGTTTCACTGTTGCGGAAAAAATAACAAAACACTTAAAACCTTTTTCGGACAGTGATTTTGTAAAAAGATTGTTTGAAGGCAGTGGTAGACGTGGTTTGTCCAACCCAAAGTCAAGTTTTTTTGCTGATTTATCTGTCGCGAGCTACGATTACTCGTAGAGTTGACGAAATTGCAGACGACATGCAAAATACGTTGAAGGAGCGAGCTGCAAACTTCGCATATTTTTTCGTGGCACTGGATGAAAGTACGGACATTTCAGACACCGCTCGGCTAGCGGCTTTCGTTAAAGGTGTGTCCAAGACATTTGAGATTACTGAGAGAACTCGTACGTTTATTTCCGCTCAAAGGCACCACAAAAGGTGTTGATATTTTCAACGCTCTCTCATCGATTCTAAACCAATTCGGCATGGGTTTGAAGAAACTGGCGAGTGCGATCACCGACGGTGCCCCAGCTATGATTGGTAAGTGTAATTTTTTCAGGCGGGCGATGCCTGGTTATAAAGGATGTCTTTAAGGTCGTTAATTTTATTCGATCAAATGCTCTGAATCATCGAGAATTCAAAGCTTTTTTGTCGGAGCTAGACGCCGAACATGGAGACATACCTTTCTATACTGAAGTTCGTAGGCTCAGCAGGGAAAAAGTTCTTAAGCCGTGTTTACGATCTCCAAGACGGAAATCGCAGAGTTTATGAAACAAAAGAGAAAGGCAGTTCATCAGTTCGACGAGCAACAATGGATGGCGGATTTTGCATTCTTGATTGATATCTCGACACATCTGAATGATTTGAATGTGCAACTTCAGGGGAAAAATAAGCTTGTTCACAATCTTTTTAACCACATCAAATCCTTTGAGCGGAAATTGACGCTGTGGGAAAAACAGCTTAAATCAAGAAATTCTTCTCATTTCTCTACGCTTGGATCGTGCAAAGATGCGATGAAATCAGGTATGCCAGTGCAGTTTCCTCTCTGCAAGCAGATTTTTCTGACTGATTCTAAGATTTCAAAACGAACGAACAGCCATTTAAAAAATTGTGTTAACCGTCCAGTGTTGATGTTAAAAGTGTTCCGGAAAATTTTCAAATGGAGCTTATACAACAGCAAAGCAACATCGAGTTGAATGAAAAATTCAAGGAGAATGACATTCTAACATTCTACTCGAAATACGTTTCGGAAGAATCTTTTCCTGAGTTGCGACACCATGTTCTTTTTATAACTTCTTGCTTTGGCTCAACGTATATTTGTGAACAACTATTTACTCTCATGAAAACCCCCAAGTCAAAAGCCAAAAACAAGCTATCTGATGAACACTTGGAGAAACTGCTACGTATTGCATCGTCAAGTATCAAAAGGAAATTAGATAAGTAAGCAGAAGATAAATTTAAGCAGATCTCACATTGAGGTATTGTTTGTTTGCTACTTGCACAGTGATGTATTTACCTATATAATAAAAATGCCATGATTTAAAAAAATTTCATTGATCTGTTTGAATATCATTGGGTACGAAATGTTT